>JBBPCZ010000115.1:1180921-1212790 GCA_037974445.1 Brycinus macrolepidotus | reverse complement strand
CACACACACACACACACACACACACACACATATATATATATATATATATATATATATATATATACACACACACACACTAGTAAGTATATACATATATACACACTAGTTTGTATCTATAGTTATATATCATTATTATATAATTACTATGTACATAAATATATAAACAATACATAGTAAGTATAAAATACATATGTAATTATGATCTATATTGCATATAGATAAGGCATTTCTTTTTCATCATACTCCTACACTATATAAAGAGTACCTGACGGTTTTCAATAACATTTTTAAACATTTATTCATGTGTGTATGTGACGTGTGTTTTGGCCTTTCCTCTGCCCTTGTCATGCTGTCTGTGTGCTACACGGCCCTCTCAGCACTCTGCGGCACTCAGGTCAGGATTGGACCAGCCTGCTGTCAGTTATGCTAGACACTGTACCCTCACTGGGCCCCGCCTCCACATTTCCCCCTGACCTCCTCTCGTTCTCCCCGCCCTCCTCTCCCCCATCTCCCATCTCTCCATCCCTCTGACTGAAACCTACTTACAGTATGAGTCTTACATTTGTTTCTATAACTGACTGATCCATTTACTGTCATTTGATTACTTGACCAATCTACCAGTGATGCTCTTCTCTGGTTCTTATTCATCCACCTTCATGTACTGGCATCGCAGAAGTTGATCCTATGTGTCCTTTAACGGAGCAGAGAAACAACAGAAGCCATATCGTCCCCTAGGCTTCCTGTAGTGTATTGCAGTCTGTCATAATGACAGTTATAGAGCTTTATTTTTCTTTCAGTAAACACACTTTGACGATACGTAAGTAAAAACACACACTGACAATATGAATCTATATGAACACTTTCTCATAATCAACACTGTTGACTTTCAGTTGGTTTTCTGGGCATGGATTAAGCCTAGTCTTTAAACTGCAATGACAATGATGAAAGTCCTTCTTCGTCTAGGCTTTGGCTTAATCTGGATCTGGCCCTTTGTTGACTATTAACGACAAATTCCTTATTTTGTCCTCCCTGCCCTCTATTGCTGCTACAAAGTTTTATGAAGTCCCTGAATAAATGAGGCTTGATCCCCTTGTTACTAATTTTACCATCTTCTACTCTAGTTCTTGCACAGAGATCAGCTCTGCCATGTATGCCAATTAGGAGAACACTACTTATACATTTTGCACTTATTGAACTTTAAAAATGTTTTTTACAATGAATTAAATGCATAAATAATACCTCATAACACACAATATATTTGTGTGCTTGCATTTAAGCATAATGCTTCATAAAGCAAGAGTATAGGGCTTCGTAAAGTCACACACCATAGGACATTATATCTGTACATAAGACACATGCTGAAATGTAGTATGATGTAAATAATAGAACTTTAAATGTAATGCACAGTATGTAATACTTTATATAACACTTTATAGAGCATTAAGCCATGTCATAACACACTATAAAGAGCATTTGAAGTTTTGTTTTAGTACATAACACTCATGTTTACAATTATCTTATGAATACATATAATGCATTATAAATGTACACACTCTTGTTTCCTTAAGTGCTATGCATGCAGATATAACTGCTTATGAATAAATATACAGGCATTAAAGGGTATTATGTATGTCATGACTGGAATAACACTACCTATGAATTCATAATACATAATAATACCCGTATGATTATTTATGGCCATCATGAATACAGGATTCATAGACAGTGTTACTCCAGTCATTTATTGGTAATAAACATGTAGTGGGCCTCGATGCTTTAAGGTGCAGTGACTGGTCTTGGAAGACTGCAGCGGTTCGATTGTAAATGTATGACGTCATCTAGTTGTTGTGAAGGTACAAATGAACCGCCTGAGCTAAAGACTGTGACGCACCGCTGTTTGACTACGAAAGCTCGGGAGGCTATTTCTGACCTGTCTTATTAAAAGGGCCGACAGTGCTTTTAAGTGGCCCTCCAATTAGGTGTCTACAGCTCTGTGTCCCATAATTACATTTATTTTATATCGTCCTTTATGGTAAAACTGTTTGAATTTTAAAACACACCTCTTGGGTGTGACATAAAGGAGAATTTTTAATGTTTTTTTTCTTTTTTTTTTTTTCTTAATGAGTCGCACAGGTTGCCGAGCACACACGTTTTCTAATTATTGTATTATTGGACTGCGTGGGGCCTCCACAGCATGACAAACGGATTCTTGGGGCACAACGAAAATAGGACTGCCTCTGTGTGTGTGTGTGTGTGTGTGTGTGTGTGTGTGTGTGTGTGGATGGGAGCATATATTTGTTTGTTTGGTGGTGTATCGGGGGTTCAAGGGTGGTGGGAAGGGGGTACCTCAGACTTTATGATAAAAAAGGTACAGGTGATGATGACAACAGTGGTTACCTTGGCGACAGATGATTATGGCCTAAGATGACATGTGGTAATGTGGCATACCTGCTGAGGGTGGGGCGTGTGTATGTGTGTGTGTATGTGTGTGTGTATGTGTGTGTGTGTGTGTGTAGTGGTGGTGGAGGGGGGTGTCTCCTGTTTCAGCCTCAGTTGACAATTAAAACCTGGGTGACTGTAGCCGGGGGTTAATTCAGCTCATTAAAAGAACTAGGTCATTAGTGGAGAATCAAGGTTCTTAAGGCAGCACAGGGAGAGACTGGAGGAGAATGGGGGTGTTGGAGGTGGAGGAGGAGAAGAAGGAGGAGGAGGATGAGGGAGGGGGCACAGTAAATTCAGCATCTCCACGAACACGGCTCTTACATTAATTAACCTCCCTTTTTCCTTGTTGAGGAAAAAAATCTGTTATCATATATGCACATGGCTGTACACCAATTAATTGCGAAGAAAAAGAAGCTAGTTTACCGTCATCCCAGTGGTCGCCTTGTCTTGCCTGTGCGGGAGATCCTTTATTCCAGGGAAGGAGAAGAAGAGAAGGGGGGGGGGGGGTGGAGGAGAGAGAAAGAGAGAGAGAGAGAGAGAGAGAGATGAGAGAGAGAGAAAGAAGGGAAAAAAAAGGTAATGCGTGTGTGATGAGCAAAAAGGGTATTAAAATTAAGAAGGGAATCGCGGCAGAAATCAGGCGAACCTCGGGGGAACCTGGCAAATAAAAGCCTCGGAAATGAAAATAAATAAGCTTTGCTAATGCCTCACCTTAGGAGAGCCCGAGCCCAAACCCCAGCGAATCGGGGCGTATTGAGAAACACCTCGACTCGAAAGTGTATCACGGCTTTGCGCGCACACTCTCTGACCTTCAGAGGGAAAAGGGGGAATAAAGGAAAAAAGAAAAGGCGAAGGCCCTCAGCGGGAAAAGCCAATGACACGTTTGACACGAAGGAAAAGGGCGAGTAAAGGATCCGGGTCCAGCTGTTTTCACACACACTGAAAACGACCACACGCACTCAAACAAATCTAAAGGCCCAAGTGGAGTGGCCCTGGACGGACCTCTGTTATTTGGTGCATTTTCAAGGGGGTTATTTGGTGTTAAAACTGGCCTGACCGTCTCTTTCTCTCTCTCTCTCTCTCTCTCTTCTTCTCTCTCCCTCCCTCTCTCTCGGGCCGAAGAGCGAGAGGATCCGAGTGTCAGAACAAGCCGAGATATTTTCCGCCCTGTTTATTCCGCCCCGCCGTCTCAGTTGCTGGTTTTAATTTTGCTTTTTGACCTCCAGGTTTGGATCAAAGCACGGTCGCCCTTCCTCTCGCTCAGCCCAAAGTCCCCAACTACCCCCCCAACCCAACACCCAACCCAACCCAACATGCCTTCTCTCAGTTTGGCAAACACACACACATACACACTCTGTTCCAGTTTCATTCGGAAGCTTGGCATTGCACTGGGAAGATAATTGGCCCCTCGGATTGAAATTCAGCAAATCACCACCAAAGAAGTAAATACATTTTTTTTTCTTCTTCTTCTTCTCCTTACTCCCCCAACACATACACACACACACACACACACACACACACACACACACACACATACTTTCTCTCTTTTTGAAAACCCTTAGTATAGCACCAGTTTGTGGGGGTGCAAGCTGCTCACACCACTGTGTCTCAGAGAGAGAGAGAGAGAGAGAGTGGATGGACCATTTATAACAGTTATTAAAATGCTCACATTTGGGCATAATTAAGTGGATTGATGGGGTGACAACACGCGTGTGATTGAGTGCTGTCTCTAGAAGATCTTATTCTGGAACCACACAAAGGCTTTAACAAGAAGCAGCCATCTCTCCATTAAGGGACAGGCATTTTAATCATTTCTGCTATTCGAATATCCATAATTTTAAAGGATATTGCACTATTCGAAAATCCATATCGTGAAAAACCAACATTTACATGCTTTGATGTAGTGTGTAAACACTGAAACATGAAAAATACTCACTCTCCAGTCAGTACAGGTCCTAACCGGACATAAAGCTGCAAAAACAGCCCATGCTGAACTCACTGCTTTTGGGATGTCACTCACATACATTCAGCCTACAGCAGTTTAGCTCCGCCCACTCAAGCTGAAAATATAAGGAGTGTTTTTGAATAAGACATGATATAGGGTGGCCAATCAGAACAGACCTCATTTGCATATAGAGTTTAAAAGGCAGTTACAAATGACCTGTTTTAATGTAAGGGATAAAGAAAGGTTGGAAATGGGCATGTAGAAATGAATCAGTTAATCAACTTCTTCAGAAGTCCCTGATTGGCTGGAACATTAAATAAGGGGGAGGGGCCAGCATATTAGATGCAGATTAGAGCTAAACATGGCTGGAAAATGAATCTCCAGGAGAAAGACTGGTGACCTCTTGACCACCGTGTAAACATCATTAATGTATCAATATGTACACTTTCAGCAAAAAATGATTTTTAGCGCTAAAAAGTAATCTTTACTCAGAGCCAGAGTGGAACATTTTCTGAGGCTGTGCAGAACCATTTTTAGGGGGGTTCCATACATTTGCCCATCAAAGTTCTATATATATATAAAACCCTTGCCTGATAAACCTTTGAAGAACACCTTTCAAAGGTGTCCCATTTGGTCAATACAGTCCAAACGAAGCTGTTAAAAAATGACAGTTTTGAATTCGCTTTTTTGTGACGTCACAGGAACCAAATGCATGTCCATATTCTTGCTTATTCAGTAAACAGCTGTTTAGCCACTTAAGTCAGAAGAGCTGTTTAAGCACTGGACAGCTTTAAGAATGAGGTACAGTACGCAGCAGCCAATCAGAGCTGAGGTAATTTCCATGCATATATACAATAAGCTGGAATATCAGTTGCGGCACGTTAGGTGCCATTTGCCACCGTTCTTCATTCAAATTCACCAGCGCAAAGTTCAGAAGCTAAATGGCACCTAATGTGGAAGAGTGTACCGCTGTTTTCATCTGTTAATATTCTCCACCGTCTTAATGAAAGAGAGAGGGAGAGAGAGAGAGGGAGAGAGAGAGGGAGAGAGAGAGAGAGAGAGACAGAGAGAAAGAGGAAGAGAGAGAGAGAGAGTCCTGCCTGATGGATCGATTTGAATTTAAATGATATAATACTTGAGATAGCCTAATTCTCCCATACATATTTAATCTAACTTATTATCTTTTTTTTCCCTTTTCCCCCCGATGTTCTAATGTGAGGGGCAGCTATTGAACTGATGTGTCAGAATAGAGCTCACGTTTAATGGAGAATGAAGATCAGAGGTTCACTGGGAACATTTCACCCAGAGCTTACTTCACAGGGACTTTCTGATTTACTCCGAGGGTCCTGTAAGAATACCAGAAGGCAACACAGTCCATGATGTTTCTTCATGAGTGGAGCAGGACAGCACTGTGAAACTCTGCAGGTTTCAGTTCACGTTCTACAAAGTCTGATGTGAGGTGATCTGAACGGGGGGGCGGGGGGGCAGGGAGGGTGGGTAGAGAGAAAAGGAGAGAGAGAAGAGAGAGAGAAAGAAGAAGAGATAGACAGAGTAGGGAAAGAGAAAGAGGGAAAGAGAAATGGGAAAGAAAGGGAGAAAGAGAGAGAGAGAGAGAGAGAAAGAGCAGGCGAGAGAGAGAGAGAGAAGGAGAAGGCAAAAAGAAAGAGAGAAAGAGAGAGAGTGATTTAGAGAAGATTTGAGCTATATATTACACACCAAAATATTTCCGTTTTTGAAAATTGTCATGTTTTTTCAGGTAAGAATGTTAATATTCAGAAATGTGTCTTTTTTGTTAAATGAGATGTAATTATGCACTATATTGTTTTTTTGATGGCTATTTTATAATCTTTTTTAGCCAGGACCTATTCTACCCACTAGCTAGGTCCCCCCATCTCACAGTGCTGCATAAAACATCTCATCCTAAAGTCCAACTTCTGTGATAATTAAAGCTTCGATAAAATGAATATTAACATACAACATCCAGAGAGAGCGAGGCCTGTTACGAATGTTCAGAATGCCGTATATAAATGCATAAAAATAGATCTGCATATCAAGTCAAGTCAATTCAATTAGGTGTTTACTGTCATTTCAGCCATATACACAGTACATAGGGCAATGAGACAACATTCCTCTAGGACCATGGTGCAGCGCAAAGAACAAAGACAGACCCACAGAGAACAACAACAGAACACTAGAAAGGATAAAAACAGAACACTACAAGACTACACAAACGTGGTCAAGACAGGACTAAAGAGAAGTTGTACAATAATTTACAGGACGAGAGAACACACAGTGCAGTCGACAGCACTAGTGTGAGTGAGTAGAGTATTATGACTGTATTCCAGCAGTTGCTAATTGTTACTTGTGCAAAATATGCAAAAGAATGCAAAGACTGATATCTCATTGCGACAAAGACAGCATGGTAATTTGTGTTTAATGCGTCCTGAACAGCTGGGTGTTCCCAAACTTTTGACGGCCAGTGTATGACTTCGATGCCATTGAGTGACTGTAGATCTGTGTGTGTTTCTCGGCATGTTTGTCTGGGAGAGGTGCAGGTGTGGTTATGTGTTTCTGTTGGCGTGTGTGTGTGTTTTTTTTTTCTTTTTGTGCTGAGAGAGCTAATTGAAGCTACAGGAGGGTCTCAAATAAGAGATTTGCTCAATTAAGCAATGTAGCAGAACTGAGACAGAAGCACCTGGGTGTAGCACTGTCACTCTCACTCTCTCTTTCTCTCTTTCTCTCTCTCTCTCTCTGTCTTTGCTTCAGTCTTTCTCTCTCTCTCCCTCCAGTGCAGTCAACATGCCTGATTAGCCTCCAGAGTGTTCTCTCTCTCTCTCTCTCTCTGTCTCTCTCTCCCCCCTTTGTCTACCTGCTCTGTTCATTCGCCTGCATGCGCAACACCTCATCTGCTTAATCGCCGGTGGGGCGACGCCGCACACTTGTTTACAGACTGTGCCATTGGAGTCATTGCTGTAATGATAGGTAAGGGAGGCCGAGCTGCAGGAGAGTGGGGGCCGATCTCACCGCTAGGCAAAGCGCGCTAATGGCAGGTGAGGGAGAGGAAATTGGCACCCGCCCCTCGCTCCATTTGATGAAGCGGAATTGTACCGAACAGCCCGGGAAATCCTCCCCTGACTCCGCTCAGCCTTGTTTGTTTGATGCATGAATTTGTGCCGAAGGTTGACTTGGGCTCTTATGACAGGTGAAGAGAATCAATGGCTTTTATATAGCAGTGAGGCAGACGGGTGTTTATGGGGATGCATTATGGCAGTGGCTCTCAGTGAAACATCACACAGGCTTCCCCTCAGCCTAAATATAGTCGATCAACCAAGATGTTGGGTGTCTGTAGGTATTCTGAATAAATGAATGGGGAAACAGAATGAGTGTAGATGCTTCTAGACAAGTGTACTGCCTCATGGATCACCATGAACTGTGGAGCATACACAAATGCTAGCAAGGCCCATTTGATGTCGATTTGTCTTTCTCCATATTCTCCACAGGTGTTCCAGTGCTTGCGTGGCCTACAAAACTGAACGTGCCTGAGTGCTTGTCCTTTACGGTGAGGGGATTTGGTGGCTGCGTTTTTCAAATCTGGACCCTGAATCCAGTTTCCAATCCTGGATTTTGTAATCACAGATGTGAGGCTGGGTGGCTAATACTGGACTCAAGGTATTGATAGTAAAGATCAATACAAAGTCATTTTGACTGGTCACCTTTATCCTATGATAAAATCTTTCTAATAGGAACGGTCTCAATGCCTCCATCCACGAGCCATGAGGGGTCACTGAATGATTTGATGATTTGCACAACAATCATATGACCTTTGAAGTCTAGGCTGTGGAATCTAGGCTGAGGCTAAAGCTGTTCTGGCAGCTCACGGTGGCCAAAACATTTCATGTTGGTTTTTCCTTTAATTCGTCACCCGCCTGTATGTCAGAAGGTGTCAGAAACTGCATGAGAAATCTCTATTTGCAATTATTTAACAATATGACACTGATTGAGTCAAGTGTGGGATGATTTAGGTAAGCAATTTGCACATGCTAAATAGTGGGGAATAAGCTGTCAGGACTTGTTAACTATGTTAGCCTCAAAGCTCCGGTGAAATGTACGAAGCGCACTTCAGGCACCAAAACATCGGCTTCATTTGGGATAATTGCTAGAATGATGGGACCTCTGCAGGTAAAAAGGAATGCAGCTCAAACAGAGCTATAAAATGACCATGCTTGTGCTTTCGCCTTCCGCTCTGTACCATCACGACCACTTTAATGAGCAGTGACGGGCCTCCTCCGCCTTTGTTGTCTGTGAAAGTGAAAGTTTTGGAAGGTTTCGGGGCTGAACCAAACTCTGAGTACAGTAGGGCCTCTTAAGGCCTGCTCATCAGATGTCTTTGCGCACGCTTCAGTGGCGGGCGTGAGCGGCTCTGAAGTCGCGAACCCCGCCGCACGGCAGCGGCAGCCGACCCCGCTCTGCCCCAATCAAAAGGCCCAAATTCTATTTGTTTTGTTTCAAGGGAGCACGATGAAGGCGCCAAGGTCTTCTTCAAGACGTCAGTGAAGCTGGCGAGCTAAAGGGACACAGGCCTTTTATGCAGCCCCGTCCTTGGCGAGACCTCCGCCTAGCGAGCCAGGTACGCGAGCTCTTAGTAAGCGGCGGTCCCTGTTTTTCAATGCAGAGTGCTCGGGATTTATTAATATTCTCAAAGACGGAATTTTACAGGGGATTGAAATAATGGATCGCACTTAAAAGGGGGAAGAGAACTCATTTTAGGTTAATACCGTAAGCCTGTTGGACCCAATTATTGGAGGTGCTTTGCCATTGTCATCTCGCGTTTCTCCTTGAGGAGATTAGCAGCCGGCGCAGAAAAGACCTTTGCAGGATCCAGGATTTGGTTGCCTCTCTACAGTTCTGGCTGAAATGAAACGCTTCCCCGTGAGAAGGCTACACAGAGCGGCCTAGCGCACTACGCCCCGATCCAGACGCAAATGCTCCGACCTCATTAGAACAATCGGAACTTGGAAGCGGGACACGTTCCTCCGTTTCATCAAAAATGTTTTTCCGCCGTCAAAAAACCAAAATGAAAGGGGAAAGGCGCAGGGGGAAGGAGAGCGCTTTAGCCAAAAAATGTGCACCATAATGAGCAGCTCTGATCTTGAATGCAAGTTACATGCTCCTTACTGCATTCATGCATTCAAATCAGTCAGTAATCATCGAGGCTGGCAGGAGAAGAGTTGGTACTGCAGCAGCAGAGGCTGTCAAATAACACCTGAACCTTTTCCTGCAGACCTTCTTCCTGACCAGGTCTATGGGTCCGCTAACTAGGTCTTTAACTGGCTGTCCTGCTAGGAGAATGGGCCCTTAGAGCCCCAGTTTCTCAGTTCCTTGTTAAAAAAAGCTGCTGGGCTAACTGGCAAGATCCAGCTTGTCGGTTTGGCAGCAAAGTAGAAAGGCTTTGACTTAAACTTGCTAACAGTAGTTTTGATTAAGCTAATAATATTATGTGGCTAACAAGGAGAAATGCATGTCTGGACCCACTTGAGCTTAAGGTAGGTTTATACACCTTTTGGGGCCCAAACAGGAGGTCCATCATTTGTTCATTCATTCATTTATTTATTTATTATACAAGCCTAACCAGGGTGGCTGGTGGTGCTGGAGTCTATCCCAGCGGTCACAAGCTGAAAGCCACAGAAACACCCCAGACAGGTTGGAGGTCCATCATGATTATCATAATGAACACTGCTCAGTTAAACTGCATTATTTTGGAACAACCCTTTTTTACATTTTCCTTAATCACCATGTGTCTTTCTCTTCTGCCTAGTGTATTTTTTCCTTGAATTACTTGGTATCAAAATATCAAACATGTTTCCTATTCTCATACATAAATAATGCATGTAATGATATAAGCCCAGTCTTACATTGTAGATCTCATTAAATACCTCAAATTCCTGGTTCAGCTCAATCGATACTTCGTTAGACGAAATCAGGAGCTGCTGATGAAGTTTCATAAACTCATGCAAAGTCTGGGAGCGTGGAGGTGAAATCTGGAAACAAGTCTAAGAATTTTGTACAGTACTGTACATATATATATATATATATATGTGAGAGATAGCTTTAAGTCATTTTTCTGCAGTTTTTGTTACCTTTTTCCTTTATCTCACATACCCTCCTTTTATTTTTTCCCTTCAACCTACGGGTACATCCGTTGCCCCGTCTCCTCATCTCCACACTCCCCTGAATACCTTCATGTCCCCCTCCCTCTGTCTCACTCTCTCTCCTCTCCCTGTTCCCCTGGGCTAAACACATCCTCCATGGAACCACCTAACCCTTACTGCAGGACATTTCTCTTTGTTAGTCTCTCTCTCTCTCTCTCTCTCTCTCTCTCTCTCTCTCTCTCTCTCCCCCCCCCCCCCACTCCTCCCCTGCGCTCCCCGCAAAATGCCTGGAGTGTGCATCGTTCATGGGTCATTACTTTTCAAAGAAATTTAAGCACGGAATGCCATTTAATTTTTCTGAATGTATTCCGTCATTAGGAATCTTAGCTGTCAGAGCAATGCCATTTTTGGTGTGATATGTTTGTTGCCTCATTTCTTTTAATTTTACCTCCATTAGCTTAATTCTTTTTTAATATTTTCATCTAACGAACTTTACAGTCCATTTTGTTTGAGTGTGAGCTAAGCGAGTTTTATGAAGCAGGCAGTTGGCTTTCCCATTTAGAGGGAGGCTGGCGAGGCGGGCCTGTGCTTTTGTCAGCTTATTTTTGGCACCTTAGCTTGCGGTTCTGCTTCTGTGCCTTGATTATACAAGCAAACAACTGCATGAAGTTCATTAAAAATAAGCAGCAGCTAATTAACCTGAACTACAGACAAACCGCCACTGTCATCCAAGATCAGTTTGGAGCATATTGAATTGTTAAAGATTTTTTTTCCCTCTCTTCTCTCTCTCTTTCTCTCCCACTCTCTCTCTTTCTTTCTGTCTCTCTCTCTTTCTCTCCCTCTCTCTCTCTCTCTCTGTATCTTTCTGTCTCTCTTTTGCTTTCTTTCTGTCTTTTTCTCTCCCACATTCTTCTCACTCTGTTTTTTTCTTTATATTTACTTCTTTTTTTTGCTTTCTCACTCATTCTTTCTTTCTTTTCCTCCCCTCCTTCTCTCTCCATGGCGTCATTTTTCTTTCTTTCTATTTTTCTCTTCTTTTCTTTTCTTTCTTTCTTTTTTTTGCTTTCTCACTCATTCTTTCTTTCTTTTCCTCCCCTCTTTCTCTCTCCATGGCGTCATTTTTCTTTCTTTCTATTTTTCTCTTCTTTTCTTTTCTTTCTTTCTGTTTTTTGCTTTCTCACTCATTCTTTCTTTCTATTCCTCCTCTCTTTCTCTCTCCACGACATCTTTTTTCTTTCTTTCTATTTTTCTTTTCTTTCTTTCTTTCTTTCTTTCTTTCTTCTTCCCTTTCCCAATCTGCCTCTCTCTCTCTTTTTCTTCCTTCCTTCTTTGTCTCTCTCCCCCTCTGTCACTCTTGCTCCAACCCCTCTTCCGTCTCTTTTTCACCTTTTTCCACTTTTTATTTCTTCCAATCCTGTTTCCACGTTTCTTTCTTTCTTTCTTTCTTTCTTTCTTCCCTGAGTTTCTTTCTACACCCCCACCCTTTTTCCTGTTGTCTTCACTGAAGCCAGAAATGATTTGAAGTTTTGCTCCGTGGACACTTTTCTACAGCCCACCAATGATTACCTACTCTTTACTGGTATCACAGCTTACATATGTCTCTCTCTCTCTCTCTCTCTCTCTCTCACACACACACACATACACACACACACACACACACACATTCCCCTGTTTCTCCTGGACTCAAGTAGGGCAGTGTGTGTAATTGTGCGTTCTTGCATCACAGACTCATAAAGGTTGCTGTTTTCCTGTTTTTACTCCATCTGTCGGAAAGGTATCGACATTTAGCTACTGAATGTTTGACATTTATCCACAGCCTTTGAGCACATCTTTACTCAGCTGTTTGTATGTGTGTGTGTGTGTGTGTGTGTGTGTGTGTGTGTGTGTGTCTCACCAGGGCAAGCTGTGCAATACTATGGAGTTTGGCCTCGACAGGCGTGTGAATGGTATCTATACGGATGCTGTATTTACCCACAGGTCGGGAGATACACCATTAGAAAAGCCCTCCGAGCCCTTTGTTCATGTAATTTGCTTAATTATTTTGTATCAGCAGACAGAGCAGATACGTTTCTCTATTGAGATTCCTTGGGGAGCGTTCCAGTTTTATTTATTTCAATATCTATCTTTCATTATCATTTTTTAACCAATTTCCATCTCGCAGTGTCCGGCAATATTAGCAGACTTGGGGGAGGGAGTATAATGGAGCAAAACCAATTAACAAATTAGAGAATGAAATCAACATTTCTCACAGAGAGATGCACACGTTAGAGTGCTGAGGCTGGATGGGTATCAGAGCAGAGAGGTGCAAGCAGGTCTACCCAGTGTGTGTGTGTGTGTGTGTGTATGTCTGTTGAGGGGTATTACTTTAAAAACAGTTTTATGTTAGTAATGTAGGGCTAACACTCACACACACACATACAAATAGTTGTTTACACACACACGCACACACACACACACACACACACACACAGAAAAGAAAAGAAAAGAAAAAAAAAACACTTTCTTGCCAAACAGGTCTGTAGAAATGATCCAAAATGCCTTAGAATAACATTTTTTTTTTTTTTTTGTGGGGAAATATGAAAATATGATGAATTCTGGACATGAACTTGATTTGTTTTGTTTTTGATCTTGTACAGCTAACAATGGTAACAGCTCTCAATTTATCCACTCATCTGCAACCACGTTAGTTCAATATTATTGAAAACGTTGATTCCAAATGAACACTAGAGAGTACAAGGTACCCGGTGTTCTGATAAGGTATAAAAACAAACCTGTGTGGCCATGCATCTGTGTACAAGAGCCAGAGCAGGTGTACGTCTGTAAGTGTATAAGTATGTTTAGTCCCTCTCTGTGTACGCTGTGTGTTAGAGAGACATTCTCACCCACTGGGGAGAAAAACCAACCGCAGTTGCACACAGCGCTGCCATCTCTCACATAACCCCCCCTCTGTCTTTCTCTCTGGTTAATTACTGGGGAGGCTGGGTAGTCTTACTCCCCTGACGCTCTGCTACGTGTGGCTGCAGGGTGGTGGGGGGTGTGCTCCCGTGTCACCGTTGGGGCGGGTGCTCCGCTCTGATCCGAGCGACTGAGGTGAGCATCCTCGTTTTGCAGGAAAAGGTCCCGATTACACTCCGGCTCGGCTCCCAAATCCAGGTCACACTGCCAGCAGTTTAGAGGCCCAATTCCCCCGGAGCCCGGACCCTGAGGGAGAAAAAGGGCAGTGTCGCTCTTTTTTCTCCTTCTCAGACTCTCTCTCTCTCCCCCATACACACATTTACAGAGTGGAGTATTTAGATCTCTTTACACAATGTGCACTACATACACCCCACCCAAGCAAACACACCCTCCAGAGCAGGGGCGCAAAAAATGCATCGATTAGTCTGAAGATGCACATTCATTCATATTTGAATGGGAGAATGGAATTGAATTGACTATAATGTAAATATTTTAATGGTTTTTCTTAATACATCTCTACAGATTGCCACACTATTGTGTGTAATATGTGAATGGGGTGTTGGATCCAGTTTTGGAGATTTCAGAGCTAGCCTGATAGTTGTCGGATACAGTTTTGGAGATGCTGAATCCAGTCTTGGAGGTGTCGGCTCCAGTCTTAGAGATGCTGCCTCCAGATCTGACAGCTTAAGCACTGAAGCCTACTCTGCATAGAGATGTAAGCAACCATGTGGACCACTTGCAGTCAGGGTGGAGGTGTCAGAACCAGCAGCACAGTGATTTAGAGTCTGATTTATTGTCATTCTACCCTAAAACGAAGCAATTTTATTTCAGAACATCTTTTTCGTTTTGAAGTTTTAATGGTTGTCCCCTTATACGACGGTGCATAATAAACGTTCACATTTCACGTGTTTGTTCGAGTAGAAGACAAAAAAAAAAAAAAATCCCAACGTTAATCTCTGCTTAGTAAGCCCAGGAGAGCAGCAGGGACGGGCGAGAAACTCCCCACGCTGGGTTAGATTTTGTGTTTTGCTAATTCCAAGGTGCTCTGCGGAAAACAAGAGGAAAACAAGCACATTTGCACTCACCCAGGACAGGAGCCACGTGGCGAGGTAATGAGCAATAACAATAACACAGCGTTATTGACTGCAAGGACACAGGTTTTAATCACAACCGCGACAAAAAAAAAAAAAACCTCTCAGATCTCCTTCTTCTACTGCCAAAGCGTATTGCGCTAATTCAGGCTGGAATAAAAATGAGTGTTATTATCTTTGAATAAAAGTTCTCTCTCTTTCCCTCTCTCTCTCTCTCTCTCATTGCGAGACGTGGCATAATTATGGGCCCCCCGTATCATTTGGGCGTCAGGCGAAATGGGAGAAGGCGTCGGCTGAATGGCACCGAGTTCATTTAGAAAGACCATCAGCTAAACGAGGCTCATCACGCCATCAGTAAGCCGCTCTCGTCTCCGGAGCCGCGCCAATGACAGGTAGACGGCTCTCCGGCAGCTTTAAGACACATTACAGCATATGCTACACATTCCCTCCATCTTCTCCCATTCCCTCCACACTCCTAATGGCAGAATGGAGAGAGAGAGAGAGAGAGAGAGAGAGAGAGAGAGAGAGAGAGACACTTAACAGCACTGTCACAATTCCACGCTCCAATCCGCATTGCATCTTAAAGGAATAGTTCCACAAAAATATTAAATATAATTGCCTCAAATGTAGTCGATCAGCCAAGGCTCAATCAGTGTCTCATCAGAAGTTCTCTTCTTCAGTTTTGCACTAGAGCTACGAGGCTAATGTAGCTAAAAGGTAAGGAAGCTTGTGCTCTATTACCATTACACCACATACTTACCTGAAACTGCCTCTGTTCACATTACAAGCCCAATTGCTTTGCTTAGATTCAGCCTTTCTGGCTTGATGGTTTACATGTATGTGTGTGTGTGTGTATGTCTGTATGTAATGGCACTTTTCCAGGGGTATGGTGTGGTTATGAACTCACATTTCACTTTTTGTTGTTATTTTTACCACCCAATGTGTCGCACTGTATGCGACAAGTGCTGAATTTAGATACCAAAAGCACCATCCCGTTATGTGTGGGGGCCAAAAAATGTATCAGTGAGTTTCGTTATTCTGTAGGATTTCTTGAAATAAATAACATCTTGTTCTTCATCACCTAAATATTTTCAAAATACACTATTGTCTTGTATTGACGGTATTCTGTAACATAGTTTTATATTTGCAACAGGTGCTCTGATTCAGTACTCAGTATCGGTATCAGTCCATTACAAATCCCTGGATTGGATATTGGAAAAAGCCTGAAATATCACTAACTAACTAAACTGTGAGCAACATGTCGTAAAGAGAGACACACAGATGAGGACTTGAGTAACACAGATGACGAGCGAGGCTGTGCCTCAAATGGCTCCTTCCTCCCTGCATAAAATACAGACTCCTGCACCCAGACAGTGTAAAATATGTCTAACAAGGAGCCACTGGCGATTTATCCATGTGTGCCGAATTACATAAGACCGAATTCTGCACACATGGGTGTAGAAACTGGAATTTTTGTAACTTACATTGCGCCCTCTAGAGGAGCCATTTCAGATTCAAAGGGAACCCAAATAAATGTATTATTAACAGCTTAGTTTGTTTAAGAGAGGGAAAAAGACTGCATAGAATTGGGATCAATAGTGGCAGATTACTGGCCCCATGGTGGTGCAGTGGGTAGCACTGTTGCCTCACACCCCCAGGGTTGGGGGTTCAAAAGCATGTCCTGGTCTTGTGGGTGTGGAGTTTGCATGTTCTCCTCATGGTGGCGTGGGTTTCCTGTGGGGTCTCCAGTTTCTCCCACAGTCCGGAGACGTCAGGTGAATTGGGGGTTCTGAATTGATCGTAGGTGTGAGTGAATTGTGTGTGTGCCCTGCGGTGGGCTGGCATCCTGCCCAAAGTGAGTCCCTGCCTTTCGCCCGTTGACCCCGTGATAGGCTCCGGGTACCCGGGACCCTAGTAAGGATTAAGTGGTTACAGAAAATGAATGAATGAATTGGTAGATTACAGTATCCGGATCAGTACTGGACATGAAAAAGTGATATCGAATCCAGCCTCTCCTAATATTTACACAATTTCCTGCTCGTTAAGGTTCTAAGAGTGATGTAAAGAACTAGATATTGTTCAACAAATCTTACTAAATAAATTTTGCTGAGCCACTGGTTGATGTCTTTTATTATTATAAGTATTTCCATCTCATGTTTAATATATCTATTCTATTGTTTCTTTGAAGTAAGACAATATAAGAGGAGGTTCCCTCCTGAAACATTCTGAAAAAGCCCTGGTTTAATATCATAACTACTGACACAATAATCCTAACTTCATCAGTGACTCTTTGTGCTTGTTTTGTGCCATAAATAACCTGAAATATGATAAAATGTCTGAGCGAGACTGATAAAATAAGCATAATATTAGTTCAGTCTTATCAAAGGAAAAAATAAGATTTATCGCCTTGATATGAGATAATTTCACTTACTAAGGTTTTGTTTTCTGTAGTACAGGGGCCTCATTAATAACATGCTTGAATTTCCTTCAGAATTTGTTTTTAGGATGATTTCTCAGCATTGATGCATGAATTATAGAAACACAATGTTCACATCTCACACACTGTAATGCCTGTAACTCTCACTGATGCTGCCATTTGTGTATCAGGTTGGAAATCTAGGTTAATTTCACCAAATTCACATTTTATAAACTGGAAGCTCTCTAGAGGCTCCACTGCCCTGTGCATATATAATATTTATGTATAATGTATGTTATATATAAAACCACTGACAGATGAATCAGGTTCTGACAGGAATCAGGGCTTTTGAATCAGGTTGGATCAGGTGTGCTTGGATCATTTAACACACTAGGAGCAATTTTCCTTAGGTCTACAGGAATTGTGCTGTACCTAAACTGTACTGTGAGGGCATGGAAGTTGTAGCACACTTTGACTTTCCAGTGTATCTCAGACCAGCAACGGTGTTGCTAACAGTGTTACTGACGCATTGCCGTCTCTATGACATAAAACCATAGAGACAATCGTTTATTCCAAAGCACTGTCATTCCAGTGGAAAGTTTTTCTGTCATAGCTGATTTTGTTATTGTTGTCTTTTATTTTTTATAGTCTTGTTTGAGTCTTAGCATTGTTGAGCCATGCAATGAAAACCTAACCCAGCTAACTTGTTATCGATGGCCTTAAAGATGGCGTTAAAGATAAATTTGTTAGCGTTATAGAGAACTCTCCCTGAAATTTATCTGCAGCCCAAACAGACAGTAGTGCTTGTCCTTCTTCGACTTCCTAGCTGTTAGTTTGTACCTCCATTGTTTTTTCTGCGGGCAGCAAAAACGATCTGTTGTCGTTACAACATTTTGACCAATCAAAATGCAGTGACACAGTCGGCTCAGCTGTGGCTCACTTTTGGCCCTGCTGTCAAACATGGCTGTGACAGCATGGGTACGGTTCAGGTACGAGTCACTTTATTTGAAATGGAAAAACATTTGTTCGTGGTATGGCATGGTTCCTTGTGCCAGTGGAAAAACGGGTCAGGTTTGGGAAGCACTACTTAAATTTTCACATTTTAAGATCAAATCTGTATGTATGAATATATTATAAATGAGATCTGTGATGCCTGAATACTTCTGTAGCATTTACAAGGAGAAACATTAAATTATTCACTGCTACATCTGCAGGTATATGTTAATGCACACTGGAAGAAAACACAGTTCCAATCTGACCACAAGACTTTCAGTTACATTAATATATTATGTTAAATGATGAAGATTGACTGGTGTTAACGGGGAAGCTCTATTATACCAGATATGCAGCCGCTTACCTCTAAAAAAAAAAAAAAAAAAAAAAAAAATATTATACATTGTAAATGAATAAATGGTGTTGGTTGTGTGCTGTTGCAGAGCTAGGCTCACTTTCTTCGGCCGGTCTATAGGTGGGTGGAGTTGGGCCTTTTTGGTCTCCAAGTTGCTGAATAGACATTCTGAATGCACCTGAAAATCGGTTCCTTTGATTGGTGTGGAGAAACAGTACCTCAGGACTCGAGTGAAAAAGAGTGTCTGTTCCTCTCAACTTCAATCGCTCTTTGTGTGTGTGCGTGTGTGTGTGTGTGTGTGTGTGTATGTGTGCAGCTGCGGGGGATGTCTAAGAGTCTGATCTCAGCCACCACCCAGACAACCCAGCATCTCTCTCCACATCTACTGTATTTACATTACCTACAGGCAAGCTACGTCTGGACCTGTGTGTGTGTGTGTGTGTGTGTGTGTGTGTTCTTTGCTGGCTGGTGGTAAAGGGGAAATCGGGAGGCCAATCTGATGATCTGACATAAGTTACATCAGACACATGCTGTGTGTGTGTGTGTGTGTGTGTGTGTGTGTGTGTGTGTGTGAGCGAGAGAGAGAAAGAGAGAGAGAATGCTAGGAGAAAAAAAGGAGGGAGAAAAACCCTTCATTCTTCCCCTCCCTTGGCCCCATTTTGTACAAGGAGGAGAATGCCTCAAAACACTCATAATGTTCTCAAATGCACTTAATGTGTTGCCTATCAAGGCTGCATGATATGAACAAAACACTAGTGTTGTTATTAATTTACATATAGACACTGCAATATACTTTGTTATATTTCATTCATATTTTAATGGTGCTAATGGATCAATTATGATATTTTTTACATTTTTGGCCTGCATTATTTTGTATAAAATTACTCTGTACTGAAGGGTGTTCATAAACCTGCACAACACCTCCATAAGCCTACCAGTTAATAAACCTACATAAACATTTATTAAGATTTTTCCCAACAAGTATCAATTGCCGTGACACTTCCTGAGGTGAAATGACATCAAAACAGACAAAAACTGACACTTGATGAAATAAACCTCTGTAAGTGTTTATGTTTATGGCATGCTGCAAAAAACCAATAATCCCTTTACTGGGACAAGAGCTGCCTAGCTGGATGTTAATGTTAGGTTGGCACTAACCTAATACTGTGAATCCCATAAAGATGCTGATAGAAGTTAGCATTATTCCACAGCTTTCTATTAAAATGAAATAGTTTCTGAACTAAAAATTGCCATGTATAAACTCTCAACAGTAGCTGGAGCAGAAAGGTCTCTGGCTTTCAGTTTAAACAAAATGAGAAGATTCATATTTGTGTATGTATATGCAGTATTTTATAACGGCTTTGATGTTGTCTTAGCCAATCAGATTTTAGAACTGGACCTTTCTGCTACTGTTGAGCAACAGAGCTGGACATCATGGACCACTAAAAAATAACCCTAAAAGAAGACCATGAATTGATGCAAATGAAATTATAGCTTGGGCTAGATGTAAATCAGCCCTATATCATTACATTTCGTTTTCATGTTTTCATGATTGTTCTTGGGTCTGCTGAAGTCCAAATTTCTGTTTCTAGTCTGATGGAGGGTTCGACCTGTGAATTAACCACAACTTGATTGCTTTTTTGGATTGTATGACTAATAAACTTTTTCCTGAATCCTGTGAAAACCGCGATTTATCAAATCCCCAACAGAAGCACTTGTTTGGAAGAATAATTGTGATTGATTAGAACATCCTATTGTATTCATTTTCTCACCAAAGGTGTGTAAGTGGATCATAAACTTCTCTTGATTATGGCTATGTGCAAAACTGTACCCTATTCACTATATAATGCACTATATCCGGATCCTTGGCTGGAAGTAAATAGGACAACATCTTGTGCGCTCTTACCATCCCGCAATGTACTGTTGTGATTAGGGAATGCAGCTTTGGACCACGTCCCCCCCTTTGCACCCTTCAGTCTCTCTCTCTCTCTCTCTCTCAGACTGGTGCTGTGAGGGCAGGGAGTTGGAAACAGAGACAGAATAATGATATAAGTTAAAACATTCTGGCAGTGGTCTGATATCTCCCCTTTCCCTCAGGCTCCTCTCACTCAACCACCATCACACACTGCTCCGCTCACTCTTCTTTTCACCCACTTTCTCAGCCCCCCTTTTCTCCCTCTTTCTCTCTGTATCTCTTTTCCTCTTCACTCATTTGCTCCTCCCCATGTCCCCCATGTTTCTCTCTCTTCTTTTCTCCATCTAGCTTGATCTTTTTATTTCCGTTTTCATCTTCTCTCTCTCTCTCACCCAAACGCTCAGGAGATCTCCAGTGAAGGATTCTACACTATGTACTGGACACTATTGCTTTTGTATCAGAATTTAACCCGGCTGTTTCACTGCTTTGCCTCTTCTGTCCTAAAGTTGATACTGTGTTTCCTGCTTCTTCTGATCGTTCCAGACTGGCGCCGCTTTCTGAACTCCTGAACCGAGTACTCAGAGGGTTTGTTTTTTGTTTAATCCAGTTTTATTTGTCATAGGCTGTAAGTATCCCAAGGCCCAGAGCTCTAAAGGTGTTTTAATGACTTTCTTGGTGGGACAGGCAAAGTTGGCAGGGTGGAAATCTTTCAGAATGATGTCAGAAGGGTGGGACATAGACCACTACAGATATAAAACTGCTCCAAGCCCTCTCACGTAATCTCGTGTAAGAGCTGAATTCCTCTTTCTGCATGACAACTTTTAATTCAAATTACTTTTAACATTTTTTTCTCGTTGCTTGGTCTTTTTTTTCTCTATATATCTCTGTGTTCCTCATTCTCCCTCTCTCTTTTATTCTCTTTTTTGCCTCGTTTGCTCCTCTATCTTTCCATTAACCTCTCTTTCTCCCTTCTTCCCCACTCTCCACACTTGGTCTTTTTCTCTATCTCTTTTGCTCCCTCTCTCTCTCTCTCTTTCTCTCTCCCATCTTTCTTTTTCAGCTCTCTCTCTTCACTTCATTCACTTTTCTTTTTCATGATCTTTCCATCTTTCCCCTCCCTGCTCTTTTTCTTTCTTTCTCAAGCCTCCCCCCCTTTTACCGTCTCTACTTCTCTACTCTCTCTGTCTTTCTCACCTCATTTGCTTCTCTATCTTTCCACCAACCTCTCTTTATCCCTTCATCCCCACTGTCCACACTGTCTTCCCATCTCTCTCTCTCTCTCTGTCTATCTACCTCTCTCTTTCTCTCTCCTTCCTTCATCCTGTCTGTGTTTCCCCCTCTCCATGAGTGGGCGCTTTTTACAGAGCTGCTCTGCATCCAGTGGTGACACATGATTCAGTATGTGCCTTAAACGTGTCATGTTAATAATAGCGTAACACATGCATTACAATAAGTAATTTCAATTCCATCTGCTAAGTATGACAACATTTGCATATCCATTTCATTAGCGAGCGTTCGTTAAGGCGCTCCTGTTTTAATCACCTCTCCGTATTTACCCCTCGCTCCTGCAGAAAGCCCGCGTGCTGCTTTCGTTTCTTTTTGTTTTGTTCTAATGAGATGTTTTCCCCTCTCCGCCTCTTCCAGTCAAACTGACTATGGAAGGTCCCCCCCTCCTTCACCCCCACCCCCGCCTCTCTCTCTCTCTCTATTGCTCTCTCTCTCTCCCTCTCTCTCTCTCTCTCTCTCTCTCTCTCTCTCTATCTTGCAACATAACAAAGGTATCATTCTATTTATTCATCTTCATTACAGTTGAGTGTGAACCGAAGCTCCTCCTGCTCCTCTCAGCTAAATGAGGCACGCTTCAGCTCCCTCCAAAGCACCGGCGCTGCCGCGGCGAGATCGGCGCTGAAATATATTCCAAAGGCCCCGTTTGCACTCCCACTTAATGGACTCCATTTGAATGAAACTTAATATTAAGCCTCATAGATTTTGTCGGTAATTTATTAATTGCAACAGAAGCGTCATTGTTTGCCATTTTGACACCGGCTCAATTAGAACTCCATTTAGAGTTTAATAGATTGTTCTGAATACATTTTCAATGTGAGGTTTATTGTCCTAAAAGAGACAGCATAAAAGCTCATCACCCTCATTGATATATTCAATACAAACCTCTCTCACCCCCCTCTCTCTCCTTCACTCCCCACTTCTAAATGACTCTTAAGTGAATGAATGGTGACAGTGGCAGCCGCTCTGCTCTGATATGTATTTACAAATAGCTGGAACCTTCCGAAATAATTAGTAGCTTGTAATCCAATATTCTGATCTCGGCCCTTGTTCGAGGAGTAGCTTCGCGATGTGTTGCATCCGTTGATTAAACTGCCTTTCCAACTAGAGTGTAATTAAAACTTTAAAGTGCTGTTTAATAGCGCAGTCTGAGTTCTGATTGTCAGATTTGTGTTTGCCCTCTTCGCCCTAGTCCTAACAAGGGTTGTTCCCGTACATGTGGGACTTTATTCCTCAGAAAAGCAGAGAAATTTGGTAGAAAGTGTAAAAACTTTCAGTCGATGTCCATGTTTGTAAGATATTGGATATCGTATTAGGATTTGAATGAATGCAAAGTTATATTCATGAAGTTCACTGAAATGGTCAGTAGGTCTTTCAATAGTAACCAGGAAAAACTGTGGGACAGTCTCCAGGGTACTGTGTTATTATTTAGTCAGAAATTCCCAGGTAGTCCCTAACACTGGGAAACTGCAAGTTCAGTCTATGGTGATGCCATAGCCATACGTAAGGAATAGTCCAAGAGAGCATAACTGAATTTAAATGGCCCCTCCGTTCATGTCCTGTCATGAGATTTCGGATATCATATTAGGATTTGAATGTGAAAGTTATATTAATAAAGTTAACAAAAATGATCATTGGGACCTTAAGTAGTAACCAGGTACAGCTGTGGGACAGTCTCCAGAGTACTATGTTATTATTTGGTCAGAAACTACCAGGTAGTACCCAACATCACGAAACTGTGAGTTCAATCCATGGTGATGCCATAGCCATACATAAGTTGGAGTCCAAGATAGCATAACTGACTTTAAATGGCCCCTCCTTTCTCCTGTCCAGTGTCCAGACAGGGTTGTGTGTTAGGTGACATAACAGAATACAAGAAAGTGATTTACAAGAAAGAGTCTACAGGCCAACCTTATGTGCTGACCAGTTTTTGAACAGGCCCAGTCAGCTAACTGAGTGGGCCTGGTCCCTGAGGAACATCCACAGCCATGATTCAGTGACTGAAAGGTTCTTCAGAGTACCAAAAATAGTTCTATGGCATCTATGGCAGAAGGTAAATTAAGATGGAATTATTACTGCCAAAATTGCCAATTCTTCCTGGATTTCTGTCAGATCTTGTTAGTAATTGGTTAAAATGTACTGCTTGCCCAGGTAAAAATAATCCAGCTCAAACAAGACTTACTCTTCCAGCCTCATTCTAGCGTCATACTTTCCCTACAGGGCTCAGTCTGGACAGAAATGGGTCTTCTGCACGACGGTCTTTTAATAACCCATGTGATTTAAAAGGGGACCAGAGCACCTGGAAGAGCGAGCAGCATCACTCCGAGCACCTAGCGGATCTCCTGGGGTTTCTTCAATAATGCATGAGCGCTTATGAATTATTCCCGCTCCTTGATTAAAATTGAAAAGCGAAAAGTCAAACACGTATTCCGAAAATATTAGTAATGGGTGTTTTGTAGGACTGAGGAAAAAAAGGCACGGTTAAGTACCTTTAGTGATCAAAATTTGATGGAGGACATTTTTCTTGACTCGCCTTCGATCCAGGCACTTCTTTTTGTGGGACTGGCCAAACGAACGGCAGGATTTTACAGTAAGCGCCGACACGTTTTTAACGGCCTTAACGGTTTTATCTTCAGACTGAAGTTTGAGTGAGGGTTTGTGCAGCGACTGGTAAACATTTTGTTTCCCAATTTTCTTGGGGGAAAACACAGAGATTTGTATACTTGTATATATAAATAGAAGATTTGGAAACTCTTGTTTTTAACTTTGCTTTGGTTGTTTGTGTTTTTCAGTGGCGTGAAACACGTCCCTCTCACAGCAGCAACTGCAAATAGGAACCAGGTTTCATTTAGCAGAGTGGAGAGTAAACAGTCAGAGCTTCATTGTAGGATCTACACTCTTGGTCTAGCAGGAACAAGAGGACGAATTTCATGAAAACTGGTTCACTTTTACAAACCAATTATTATTAATGGACTAAAGACTCCAAGAAAAGGACATTAATGGAGCTCATATGACATTTTGCTCTACCTATTAGAAGATGAATAGGCATATGTGTACATTTAAATGAGCTTGAGTCTTGTTTGATGATCCAAACCACAACTTATTGCCAGCTTTGATGGGCTCATTCTTGTCTTCTTCTCCAAGCCTGGGACTTTTAAGGTGACGCTGTACCTTCTCCATTGTGTTCCTCTGCCTAAGTTGATGACATACTTTCAGGCTCGTTCCTCCTGAACCTGATCAATAGATTCATCCCCGTATTAAACCCCGGCGTACGTCTAATGGAACCTCGGCAGCGAAAATACCCAAAGGGGAGAAGTGAAGTGCACACAGTCACAGAGAGAGCCTGTTTTACATTAAAAATCCTTTTGAGCTGAGGTAACTCGGCCCTTGAATAATGCACGGGCGCCGGGCTGCACCGAGCAATATGCATTTTTAATTACTAAAGTGACTAATATCTAGGTTCTGCTTTGAGGTTTTTGTTTCATGAAAAATGCACGCGCTTCACGGCCTGGCTGAGGATCTCCGCACACCTGAAACGCTTCCTAGATCATCCGGGTGAGGGATTTCTTCCTTTTTTTCATTAAATGTATGGAACTTGCATTTATTTATCTGAACCGCAGCTGAGAAAGTGTCAGAGGACAGTGGGAGGCACCAGATAGGAACAGGTGATCAGGTGATGTTGTTGAGGCGGGGTCCTGCTCAGGAGGATGATAGATAAATGAATAAATGTCTTTATGTGTTCTCATCAGGTTCCAGTCATAATTACTTTCTATCTTTGCTTCCAAGCACTTTGACGGGGCTTTCATTAATACAAAAACAAAAAAAAAGTTTTTCCACAGTGAATAATTTTGGAGAAGTAAAAAAAAACATCTGGAAAAGTATCAAGAATTTTAAAATAATTTTTAAGCATTTTTATTGGTCCGTCCATTAAAAAAATGTCAACGTGATTTTAAAGGCAGCTGCCATGCAAAGAAACAAAAAAGAAAACAAGTTAATAAAAAAAAAAAACAGTTTTTGTTTACTACTAATATTTTGCTAACATACCAGTAACACTAACTAGTTAGCTAGCCTGGTCTATTTTCGTATCTTCCTAATATTTTTCCCAAATTGTAAAAATGTAGCCTGTGATTTTACTAAAGTACCACCTATATTTGTTAATATAATGTTTGCTAAAATAATGCTAACTTAATCGATTTGGTAATTAGTTAGCAGGCCTGAACCTAATATTTTCTCTCTATTGCAAATTTACAGAAAAAAAGTTACATTTTGATGCAACCAGAGGTTATAGGTGTTGCAGATGTTTAGAACTGAACTGGTTGCTACCTGGTCACTGAGCCACAGCTGAAAATTTCACTACCTCCCGAAGCGACAACAGCAGTCAGAGGAACATTTTGTCCAGAGACTGCATGTTGACGTTTCTGGAAACATGGAAAATAAGTCCAGGCATCATCAGGCATGTACAAAATCCAAAACACACCATTTGATGTACTTGCAAATGTTCGCCATTCTTTGTATAACTTTTGCATCAAGCACAACATCATTCAAGATTCTTTATTTGTCACATACGTAGTTATACAACACGTAGGGAAATGAGCCCCGAGTCGGCCCTTAAGACTGTGCAATAAAGTTATCAAAACTAAGGTACTAAAAATATACAGAAAAAAGTATGTTCCAGCTAGAAAAATATGACAGCATTACAAACAGAAGCAAGATCTAAACAGTGTGCAAACTTTGAAAGAATAGGAGCGTCTGTACTGTAAAGTGCAGTGTGCTGGTTGCGGTACAGACTGGCAGACAGCAGGTGAGATGCAGTGAGGCAGAGAGTTCACTTTGTGTTATGTTAAAGACCAAAAGAAGCCACTCGTATACCCTCACTGTGACACGGCCTCCACAGTCTCCACGGCTGGTCGCATCCTGCCTCCGCTTATGAAATTCCAACATGTTGAAGCAGCAGAAAGATCAGTCTCTTGCAAGCTGGAAACCCAGGTATCAAAATCATCTGAAGCTTCTTCTTGTAATTACAACTTTTGTGTTCCGGGAACTCTCATTTACAGTAATTCCGTCCTGAATGAAAGAGAGGGAACGCATCTCTGCTGCTTTCCTGAAAAGGTGAGTGAGGCCCTCGGAGCTTAGCGGGATGTTGCTCTCAATCCCTGGGATAAGAAACAGAGGAACGTACAGCGATAGCTTGACGTCTGCTGTTGTCGTCACAAAGCCATTGTGCCGCACCCTCAGGACGGCAGCGCGCTCATCCGGCTCCTTTAAGCTACACTTGTGATGACTGCGTGGGGAAACCTGAGCTCGATAAAGGCCATTGTGGAGGAACGGTATCGCCGCTGTTCCTCTTTACAGGAGGAACACAAAGACACCTCTAAGCAGGCAAACCTCCAGTAGGTGAGGGAGCCCAAACACGTCTTTAATAGCTAATATTTGACCGATTAGCAGGCCGGCGGAGAAGGCGAGCGGCTGGTTTGAAAGGAGGACGGGATTAGACATTGAAACTCTCGCTGTAGGGGAGATTAGTGCTCTCTCTCTCTCTGTCTGTCTGTCTCTCTCTTTCTTTCCTTCTCTCTCCCTCTTTCTCTCTACCTCCCTGGTCCTCTCTCTCTCCCTCTCTCTTTTACTCCCAGTCTCTCTCCCTCTCTTGCCCTCTTACTCTGTTTCTACCCCTCTCTGCATTTCTCTCTCTTTCTCTCTCTCCCTCTCCCCTCCTCCCTCTCTTTTTCTCCCCCTCTCTATCCATCTCTTTCCTTTCCCTCACTGTCTTGTCCTTTCTCGCTCTCCCTCTCCCTTTCTCTCTCTCTCTCTCTTTTACTTCCAGTCTCTCTCCCTCTCTTGCCCTCTCACTCTTTTTCTCCCCTCTCTCCACTTCTCTCTCTTTCTCTCTCTCCCTCTACCTCTCTCTCCCTCTCTTGCTCTCTTTTTCTCCCCATCTCTATCCATCTCTCTCCTTTCCCTCACTGTCTTGTCCTTTCTCTCTCTCTCCCCCTCTCCCTCTCTCTCACTGTCTCACTCTCTCTCTTTTTCTCCCCTTCTTTCTCCATTTCTCTCTCTCTCCCCCTCTCTCAAGCTCCTCTCTCTCTTTCTCTCTCCCTTTCCCTCTCTATCTCCCTCTTTCTCTCTATCTCTCTCCATCTCTCTCTCTCTCTCTCTGCTGCCCCACTTCTGACACAGCGCAGAGGGAGTTAGACCTATTCAACTCAGCGTGTGAACGCTGCACGGGCCGCCGAAGACGGCGCTGCTTTTTTTCCCCCTCCGTCTCCCAGAAATAAATAAATAAAAGTGGAGGACAATTCTCCGAGTGAGAGTTTCCTCTTTGAAAGAGATGCTTTTTTTCCCCCTTTCTCTTTTTCTCCCCCACTCCCTTTTTTTATTCCAGGGGAACAATGCGATGGATTCAGAGATGAATTTCAAAGCTGTTACCTTTCATTTCTTATTAAGCAGGCTCCGTTTGCGCAATAGGCGAAATAACAGTTTAAAAAAAAAAAAACATTCTCAGGAGATCTGGGCGGGCCGACTCCGGCGCAGTGTGCGGTGGGCATTCCTCAAGCAGAAGTTTTACACTCACTCGAAGCCACCCAGACTTCCAGGCAAACTCCTTAAAACAGCCACTTTGGCCAAATTTTTCAAGGTGAAAACACTAAGCTCTTGCGTAATGAGCGTTTCCTTCATAAGCACAACTTTTTAACTCTAAACTTGTTGATGACTTACAATTGATCATTAAAGGAACAGTTTGAGCAGATATTGTTATATAATAAATGACACCAGACAGCAAGCAGGTATCGTAATGGAACTGACCTCAAAACAGTTAGAATGACCCTTCAGTGTTCGCCATGTTTGTCCATTTAATTACAGCTTTCAGAAGCCAAAAATGTGTAGATTTGGAACAATTTGTCTCACATTTGGAACAAGTGAACACTCTGATGAAATAAACTAATAATTGTCAAGTCAAGTCAAGTTGGCTTTTATTGTCACCGTATATGACCGAACGAAATTGCATTGCTTACAGTCCCAGGTGCACGGAGAACACAAACACAATCCCACACAACATACACTGTCTCGTTGTACTTTTTGTCTTCATGTCGTAACAGCATTCTCCCTGTGTTCTTCCTGTTTCTTGATTTTGTGTGGTGTCTTTTTCTTCTGTTTTCTTGTCTATGTTGGTGTTTATATTCTCCATGTGCTTTTGTTTACTTAGCCATGTGTCTGTGTATCCATGTGAGTCTGCTGTTGTCGTTTTGGTCTAAGCCCCGCCTTAGCCCCGCCCTCTTGTTATCCTGTTCACCTTTGTCTTGTTCGTGCCCAGATGTTCTCATTTATTTTGTCGATATCTAAGCCCCTGTTGGTTCTTGCTCTTGCTTTGTGTAGTTCATGCTCTGTGTTTTGGCTTCTGTGTTTCGCTCAGTTTTTGCTCTCTGTTTATACTGGATTCTGTGTTTTTGACCCAGTTTTTTTACTCTGTTTTGTCCCGTTTTGCCTCCGTGTTATTTCTTTGTTCTGTTTCTTGTTGATCTCGTTACCTGTTTATTGTTTGTGCTTCCATGCTTCTTAATGTTCACCATTACAATAACAAAACCTCTTTCATAAACCAATAACAACAATTTAACATGAATGAATTTTTTTTTGCTTATTTGTTTCACCAAGGCCAGCGTGGGTGGCATGGTGGTGCACACAGCAAGATGGTCCTGGTGTTGGTTCCTGTCCAGGTACTCTGGTTTCCTCCCACAGTCAAAAGAGTATTGCAGTTGCTAAGTTGGGCCTAAGTGTGTATGTGTTTGGAAACCTGTCCTGGATGCTTCTTTGCCTTTTGCCCTATGACCACTGGGATAGGCTGTTATATATAAATATATATATATATATATATATACACACACACATTATATATATATATATATATAAGAGCCTATATATATATGTGTGCGTGTGTGTGTGTGTCTGTGTGTACGTGTGTGTGTGTGTGTTTGTGAGCTGTTTCAATTAGCTTCCCTGTATCGGACTGTGGAGTAAAGAATACATTTTGAAACATCAGGAATGTTTATGTTAAACTCTTTCATTTCAAAAAGTATTTTATTGATACAAAGATAGCACAGTTTGGTTTTCCATGATTCTTTAATATGTTTGTCCAAAAAAGTCTGATTTCTTTAGTGTGCTCAGGCGATCACTTGGGTCTTCTCATTAGAGGTCTATTAGAGGTCTCTCAGACTTGTGGGATCTGTTGTTACAGCAAAAGAGGAATATCACCAAATATTGATATATAGATAGTGTATGTGTGTGTGTGTGTGTGTAACTAAATATTTTAACAATTCAATTAAATTGTGTTGCTGAAATACTTTGTGACTGAAAAAGTTCTAATCAATTAGGAAAGAATTAAGGTAATCATTTATTTAACTTTTATTTTCTTTCTTTCTTTCTTTTCTTGTTTTCTCAATACTTTCCGCCACTTTTTTTCTTCTTCACGTATAAACCTAAAGTTGTTTAAAAAAGTTCATAAACTCACTGTGTGTCGTCCTCTTAAACAGAAGTGCTGCTGCTGTACGTAGCGGAGGAGAAGAAAAGTTGAAAGGCAGTACAGTGTTGGTTCTCGTCAGTGGTAGTTTCGTACAGAAGCGTTAATCTGTTAGTCGCTGTGAAGTTGTGGAATCCAGAGTGTTTTACAGTGCATCCATTATTCACACGTTCACCGTGACAAATATTTCTGAAATACTTCTTTTTTCCCCTGTGCGCTTTGCTCACTCTTGATATTGCAAAGCAGTCTCCTGATAACGCCTCCTATTCCTCAGCGAGCAGCCGGAGGAGCCGGAGGAGCGAGAGAGAGCAGCTACCTAACCTGCACCTCCATTCATCAATTATGAACAAGAAGGACTTCTGAAGGAATAAAAAAGTTCAACTCTGGAAGTGAAAAATAAGCCATTAATCAATTATGTAGCCAAGCAGTCCTCTCTCTCCATCTTTCTCTCTCTCTCTCTCTCTGTCTCTCTCTCTCTCACTCTCTCCGTCTCTCTCTCTCTCTCTCTCTCTTCGTCTGTCTTTCTCTCTCTCACTCTCTCTCACACACACTCTCTCACACTCTCTCCGTCTCTCTCTCTTTGTCTCTCTGTCTCTCTCTACCTTTCTGTTTCTTGCTCTCTCAACTCTCCATCTCTCTTTTACTCTCTCTCTCCCTCTACCTCTCTCTCTCTCTCTCTCTCCATCTCTCTTTCTCTCTCTCTCTCTGTGTGCAACTTTCTTGTTCTGTGTGGAGTTCTGTCATAAGCATTATGTGTGACTCTATATGAAAGAAAAAAGAAATCTATTAATCATTAGAGGGCCAATATATGTGTGAAAACTGAATTTTGCCCATATTCCTTATATATAAGCCATACTATTTACATATATATATAAATCTGATATTGTAAATAAACATATATATTCACTAATCCATGTGCCCCATATATGGAAAGTCATCTGCCAAAATGGCCTTTTTTGATTGGGCTGTTTTTTGTGATGTCACAAAAACATCTTGCTTGCCTGCCTCTTTTAGTCCTGTCTACAGCAGGTTAGCCCCGCCCATTCATGCTGAGGTTAAAAAGAGTGCTTGGCTGAGGCACAATACACGATGCATAGGGAAGCCCATCAGAAAAGGGTCATTTGCGTGCAATCACAATTAAAGGTACAGTAACTGAAAAACAGTAACTTAGAATTTTTCTTTTATTAGGCTGAAGTGCTTTTGAGTGTATGCCAGAAGATATATATTTAATGTACACATTGTTCTTTTAGGTAATGGCACCACCTGACATGCGGTTCACCCTTGGGACCAGGCTGAAGTGTGCTCATGCTAAAAACAGGCCTGGGTCTTATCAGAGTTCTGTCACACCCATTATGTGACTTTCTGTATGATTTTTTTTTTAATGTCTTTAAATCTTTAGATCATGTCTTTATTAGACTGGAGTCTCTTTCAATGTATGCCAATTACGTGATCTGAAAAAATACATACTTCTGAAGGCGAAGCACCGAACTGCAGGGTACGAATGCCGTTGGCTTTTTATCGCCTCGGCGGAACTTAATGAGAGAGTGAAAAAGTGTTTATGGCGGTCCTTGAACTTGGATCAGTGTTGTGTGATTTTCATCAAAGGTGACAAGAACTTAAGCGAGTCCAGATGAGTTTTACTGAGAGAGCACCAGCCCTGATCCTCGTTAATGAAGCGGCGGACGTGCCAGCAAATGTGGAGAGCATCCATCGCTCTCTCTCTCTCTCTCTCTCTCTCTCTCTCTCTCTGTCTCTCTGTCTCTCTCTCTCTCTCTCTCTCTCTCCCTCTCTCTCTCTCTCTCTCTCCTGCTATCTCCA
>JBBPCZ010000115.1:1162103-1180821 GCA_037974445.1 Brycinus macrolepidotus | reverse complement strand
CAGGTTCAGGGACTGGACTGAAAATGAGAGTCTCTGAAAGTCCTTCAGGAAGCCTGGAGAACTGTTCCTCAAGACTATATTAAAAATACAAGAAAGTCTGGCTGTTTGAAAGCAAAAATCAAAATCAAAAATGGTCATGAGTGAGTAGAACCTTTAGACTCCACTGGCCTGAGCTGGTCTTCTCCGCTCTGCTTGAGCAAAGCTGCTCCCATGTAGGCCAGATCTTGAGGCCCTATTGCAACAGAATCATGAGACATAAAGAGTGCACCTCTGCTTCTTACTGCACTGACAAAACAGGGCCCTCTCACTGCAGCGGCTCCTGACTGCGGCTTGAAGTCATGGCGCTAATAAGCTTCCTGGCATTTGTCCCTGTCAGTCTTGTGGATCCATTTGAATTGAATTTATCTTTGAGAAAAGCTGCAAGATAAACTACTGCGAGTCAAACCTGCACTACAGGCTGCCATCTATCTGATAGAAGCCCAGCCAAAGCCGGCTATTGTTTTTCTCCTTCTCTCTCTCTCTCTACCTCTCTCTCTCTGTGTGTCTCTCTCTCTCTGTCTCTCTCTCTCTCTCTGTCTTTCCATTGAAACGACTGCACGGCCGCCACACTCGTTCGGTATCCCCCATTCAGAACACAATGCAGAGTGTCACCCCCAGCAATCAACTAATGATTTACAATTTATTTACCATTAACATCATCAGCTCTCTCCCTCCCCTTCCATCTGAGAGGACTAATGGAGTTGTGTAATTATAATTAAAAAATTAAATGAAAACACTTCACGAGGTAATTTAAGTTGAGAAAGTAAATTACTGCCAGGAATTTCACCGAGCAGAGCAGAGCGGAGCAGTGCAGGGGTGGAGAGAGGGGAGGAAAGTATATCTCCCACTAAGTGAAGGGGATTACCGTCATTTTCACCTGGAACGTCCTCATCACTGTGTTTTCCCAGCAGTTACACGCAGTCGTGTGCAAAAGTATCGGCGCCCCTCAGGTGATTCCTATGTGAAAATAAACAGAAAACACACTTCTACAGTTCTGTTTATTTGCTAAATTGAACAGTAAGAAAATAAATAAATAAGCAAATATGTATTACGTCTATTGTTTGTTTTTTTTAATTGTTTAGATTCTGCACATAAATAGAAACTGTACACCATATAGCACACCAAAAATTACAAAAAAAAAAATCCATATTTTCCTGTTTTTTTTTTTTTTTGTTTCTTTTTTGTCTCTCAACATATGACAAAACCATAAGAAAAATGAATATACCTGAAATAGGGGAGAGACAAATATCTGTCTTTTAATGTATAAAACATTAGGATTTTGCTTCTCAAAATTGCCATTGGCCCGTTCGTTGGGAAATGTCCAAACAAGATAAAGGACAGCGGCTCTTTTAAAATAGTATAAAATAGTTTATAACAGAGTTTATTAATTTTAGTTTTTTATTCTACTGATGCTTTCATCCCCTCCTGCTCAGGATAAATGAGCATATTTTGTGATGTCACTGTAAGCGGCATCTCATTCTGGAACTTGGGCTGAGATAATTATGGGCTGAAGGTGTGTTGTTGTGGCTGGCGCTTGGGGGCCGCGTGCACGGACGACACCTTGCTCAGTCTGGGCCCGCGAGTGCGGCTCCGTTCATTAACACTTGGCCAGGATTTAGTGGGGAGAACAGAGGGTGCCGTTGTGCGCCAGAATTGCGCAGAAAAGAAGAGGCTCCCCCCTCCAAACACTCTTCCTGCATGAGAAAAAAAGAAAAGGAAGATTTTTTAGAGTGCTTTATAATACTTCTATAATAATAATAATAATAATAATAATAATAATAGAGTTCTTCTCCAAGTAACATTCCAAATGTCATTTTATTTCACTTCTTTCTCTGTTTTCTTTATCTGAGGGAGAAAACGTTATTGGACCAGCGAAAGGTCATGTTTTATTGAATACCTGGAATTTCAGAACAAGAGGTGCACCAGCAACACACTTTAACCTCTAAAAGTGGAGAGTTATGACATTCATGCTACTGTACTGCTCACACACAGTTACACAGCTGCACTTCAGGTTTGCTTCCCATTTGTTTCCAAATCAAGAAATCGGGGGGTAAATACAACTCAGTACAACATCCTTCATTCAGTTCTATTAAAATTGCAATGAAATGATACTCTTTATAATACTTCTATAATAATACAAATAATAATAATAATGAGTTCTTCTCGAAGTAACATTCCTGTTATAGGGGTAGTTTCTATTGGGGACTCCAAATGAAGCCCTTGTCCCCTCTAGGGCTGCAGTACTAAAATTATTGAGTAAATCCAGCAAATCCAGTCATTTTACACCAAATTCCAGTACTAGTGCACATTCTTAGCATCTAAGAGACCAAAAATATACCTGTTCCAAAATCTAGACTGCTGATTGGTTATCTAACATTCTGTTTGCGTGTTATTAATGGTAGCACTTAATGATTACTTAGCAATCCATTACAGTCAGTAAATATACCCACTATCAACTATTATTAACGGTTTCATTTCAATTTATTTGTTATATGTTGTATTTTAAACCTTATAACTTCAGATCTACAGTTATAGAAACATCATTCAATGGTTAAAGTGCACATGCTTTAATCATATGAAGTCACAAAGCATTTTTGGAACTGTTAATTTTTTGGTGGTGGTTTCAAATGCATTGTGGTGTTTTAGAATTAATAGTTCAGTAAACGTACATCAGTTGTGTACATCTCGGTTTTGTTGTCGTATATTTTTACAAATGAATAAAAAGCCACAGCTATTGCAATTCAGAAGATTTATGAGTGAGTTCTTTAGAGTTATTTGAGAGAGCTGAGTCCAAGTTTTACTGATTGAACATTTGGTTCAAACTTGCAGAAAAAGATTAAGCTACGTCCAGTTTCGGTTTGTAATTCAAAAGAACGTGTTGTTCAGGAGTCAAGGTTGAAATCGGGGTATTGCTCCTGGCCGTAGTCCCTTCTTTCAGAGATTCCAAACTGCTAAATAGGGTCTCTTACTGTCCTGCTATCTTAATCCAGGTGAAAGGAGTAGAACTGTGACATGAGCTGTACTTCAAATCATTCACGATTATATAAATAGTGACCTGTACAGTGTATCAGTTATGCTGTACTGATCCCTGAATTCTCAATAATAAATCCTGTAGCCCTTCCATGTACGATCCATTCTTACGTCACTATGTCGTGAATAGTGAATGGGTTAACAAGTGAACTGCTCTGAATGCAGCAAGTAGATCTACGCCTTTATTCCACCTCCAATAGTCAAGTTGCACCTCATAATAAAGCACTACATTGAGCTTACTTGATGCAAATCAGAATGAACACAATTTTATTGTTCAGTTTACTATTTAAATTTATTTATTTTTCCTACCTTCTTTCCAATTTAGCCACCTACCAAATAGCTCTCCCCAGTCATACAGCCTTGGGAGGAGGAAGGCTATCATATGCATCCTCCAAGAACTTTTTTTTTTTTTTTTTTTTTTTTTAACCACCACTAATGAAACATTATTAGACAGCTTAACACGCTTGGAGGAGAACAATAACGAACAGTTCAGTTATGTCAGCTAACAGACACCTGGGCCAGCTAGCACTGAATAATGGGGAGACAGGAGGGCCATCCTACCCACCCAGAGAAAACAAAGCCAATTCTAATCTGTTGGACTCTAAGTCTGTGAATTCCTGATGACAGAGCAAATGCTTAAACAATTGTGTCATTCAGAAACCCCTCCAGGTACTTACATTTGGCAGTGATTTTGAAAAGGTTGAACTCTTGACAGAACATTTTGCAAGCATCTGCAATAAACTGTCCCTACTGGTGGTCAAATTTTTCAGCTCTGCTTCATTCAAAATGTTAAAATATCTGGTGCAACATCTGGTTTGATGTCTGCCTGATATATGAAAGCAGCATTTAATACATTTTTTTAATGTGGAAATGATGTACACATTTACATCACGTAAATTCAGTCATGTCAGGACTTATATAGTAGCCTAAGCTATAGTGACTGCTCAGTTCACTGCAAGGGTCCTACAGGGGTCCTATAGACCAAAGTTCTTTTTCATGAGGGTCTCTCGTCTCTTCATTCCGTTTCTCCCTCATTTCCCTCTCTCCTGACAGGTCTTTTCCACGTTGCTCGCGGGCAGCTACGCTCTCCTGCTTCTCTCGCTTCTCTCTCTCTCTTTTTCTGCTCTTTTTTCCCCTCTCACTCTCGTCAACTTTAATGGTGTGAAAGAGGAGAAAATAAAAGCAACGGGAGAGAAATAGAGAGAGAGAGAGAGAGAGAGAGAGAGAGAGAGAGGAAGAACAAAGACATGGCGATCAGAGATCAGGGCAAAGGTGCTGCGGAGGTCAGATCAAACACGGCGGAATCGCTCACATAACTGTCACGAGCCGTTACCGCGGCGCTTGTAGGTGTGTATACATGTTAGGTGTATGATATTAATAGATGTAAGGTTATGTGGGTGGCGGTGCGTGCAGGCTTGATTTTGTCCTCCCACACTATTCACATGTGCAGTTTCGCCTCAGGCTCGCCCATCCACTGCCACTATCTAATGCATTTTACATTTCACACACACACACACACACACACACACACACACACACACACAGAGTGGAGCAGGAGAGAGAGAGAGAGAGAGAGAGAGAGACAGCACAAGCAGGTTCTCTTTGTTCGTGCTTGTGTCCCGTGTCAGCTGACACATGGAGACTGTAGTGGCGCTTTTGTTTCCCCTCTAATCTTTAATTAGGAATTGTGGGTAGAGGGCAGTACCACCATGGCTGGTTGCAGCCCAATAGCCCTGCAGCGTGGATTGTGCACAAATACGTGCACCGTATCTAACCTCATGTATATATATATATATATTTAGATAGATAGATAGATAGATAGATGTGTGTGTGTGTGTGTGTGTGTGTGTGTGTGTGTGTGTGTGTAAACCTTTTTTTTCCCTTTTTTTTTCCTTTTTTTTCCCAGATTGATGCGGGCAGTGATTCTAATATGATGCTAATGTTTTACAGGCACTCAAAACGTTTCCAGTGAAGAACAAAGCTGTAAATGACTCCCCAATAACTGTGAAAGCATTCAACTAAATTAGATCTAAACTGAATAGTCCATGGAATGTAGTAGATTCTATTAAATCTACCCTAACTCCAGCCTTAATGCTCTTTATGATCGTCTTGTTTGCACCAGATACTTTGTTAACAATTAAAGCACCTATAGATAATCTGTAGAGGTCACTCGAATTAAAGTGTGAGCAAAACCGTTCATCAGTTTAACCTCAAAGAATGACCTTATACTGGAACAAGCACCTGAACTGGCTGAATTCAGTTCGCTAAAGCTAGTTAGTGAACCAGGTTTCATCCTTGAACAGATTTGAATAAATAGCCTCAACCATCTCCAGTAAGCATCGTGTTACTTCAGCAAAATGCAGGGCCAAATAGACATGAATGTAGTTACCAAAAACAGCATGAATAAAAACAGCATCAGCTCCAGAAACTTAAGAGCTCCCAACTGGAGGTGGAATTTTTACATACAGTCTTAAAGGCACAGCAAAAAAAAAAAAAAAAGCCTGATTTTGAGTCGAAGGAGTGAAGAGAGTTTGGAAAATAATTATTGTCATTTAAAATGATTTAGGGCCGGTCAGGTATGTCATTAGTCTCGTGAGTCTTATGTCTCGAGAGTCTTAATTATAATAATACAAAAAAGGAAAAATGTAGGATTTGTGCTCTTTACAATGATTTTGGATGCTGACGAGTGCGTAATACAGTAAAACTACATTTATTTCCCCCTTTAAATGGCTTATATGAGTACAGCTTATTCCAAAAGTTACGTTAAAGGCCCAATTTCTGCATTTTCTTACATTTTATTGTTCTCCCAACATTTGTATCTTTTAAACAACCACCAGTTCATTTTTTATACCATCACTCTATAATCCTCTCTTTATGTCTTAGAATTGAGCAGGCTATTTATACTATGCGCCTTTGAGAATCATACATGTAAATATACCTTGCTCCTATTGGTTGCCCTATATTGTACCTTATTCAAAAAACAGACCTGGCTGAAACACTCTTTATAGCTTCATTACTAATCGGTGGGGCTAAACGTTATTATCTATTCAATAGGCTGGATGGTGAGATATATGTAAATGTATTGGTTTTGTGACATCACAAAAACAATGAATTCAAAACAGCCTGATTTGGAAGCCAAGTTTGCATATATGGAAGTTTCAATATAACTTATTGACATATTTTATTGTAAGCAATTTGGACTGTTTCTAATGGTCCATTTGTTATGGGATTTTTACAGTTTAAAGGACACGTAAAATATAAAATGTAAAATGTAAATGTCACACAATGAAAAACTGAAAAAGCCTCAGTAGATAAGGCTATGCGAATCTCAGCCTCAGAAGACCCTCTACTGTGGGAGTATAACTATTCTAAACACGATATTTCACTCAACGAGGAATGCGGACAGCTTGAGATGATGCGGAATTTTATCCGAACACCACTGTCCAATTCTTCGACGTTCATTTGTTGAGCAAATCAAACATATGTGGAAATGTAAAATTCCAAATATTTCACTTCTTCTCTGACCACATGGGCTGGCATGATTAAATATGCTCATTCTCAGTTTCGCTGTTTGTCTTAAAAAAAAAAAAAAAAAAGGGAAAAAAAAAACTTGGACTCTCCATCTCTCATTTTGCATTTCGGGTAGTTTTCGTAAAAGCTGCCAAATCACTTGAAGGCAGAGCGAGAGTTTCTTAAGGAATGTAACTCTGATAAACTTGGACAGACGCCAGCTTCATCAGACTCTCTCTCTCTCTCCCTCTCCTTCTCTTTCACTCACTCACTCTCTCTCGCCCCTTCCTCGCAGTCAAATGCAGTTTCGAAACTCGCACGTTATTTTTTCTCACATCTCCGTGACCTGTACATCCGAGCGAGTGCGGTGTGGATATCTGGAGGATTTGAATTCCGAATGACCCCTGTAGCACTCTTCCTCACCCACAACTCTCTCATCAGCAACTTACATACACCAGGCTTGGCACAGCTTGTGCTTACACACACACACACACACACACACACACACACACGCACACACACACACAAACATATACACACTCGCACATACGCAGCTCCTGACTCCTGACAAGTGTGCTGAAGTGCCAGAAATCTCACTGGTCTTTACCCCCTGCCACACACACACACACACACACACACACACATACACACACACACACGCACAGACACGCATACCCTGCCTGTTCCCCTGCGTGTGTTTCCCATGAGGTGTTCCGGACATGCTGGCTGGCAGTCATGCTCCGATATCACCTTCTCCTGACCGGAATTTCGGCATTCCCTGGTCAGGCCTTCCCATCTGTTTCCGACAGAGTGCACACACACACACACACGCACACACACACACACACATGCACACACACCTTGCCTGGAAGCTGCTTTGCTTAGCTTAGCTCACCCAGGCCTGTCTGCAGCTCGAGCCACGGCCTTCCTGCCCCTAAATCCCCCCAATGTTCTCCATCTGGGCCTTAAAGTAAAACCCCTCCAGTCTGCTCTCCAGCCACAGCGTTTCAGAGTTTAAAGATATCGATTTACCTCTTGACATTATATTATGGAATACTATGGCATACAATGGCATGTTATACCATGGTATAGCAGATTATATGCACTGTAATGTAGACCACCATTTTAAAGACTGGAATCGCTTGTCCTATCAATGTGTGTATGTAATGGGAAAAAAAAAAATTCTTAGTTTTCTTTCATTAAAGATTTTATTGCAATACGTAAGCAATATTCAAACATGGACTCATTTCTGGAAACTGAGCTCCAAAAACCCATTGTGAATTTATTGTTTCGTGATGTTACAAAATCCAATGCATTTACATATACACACCTGTTTTGTAGTTTAGCTCTCTTTATTTTTGTAAAGAAAAACAAACAAAAGTCACAAGTGGACCTCAAAAGAATAACTGAAATAAAATAAAAAGGTACAGTATTGGCACTTTAATACTTTTAGTCAATGACACTGTACCTTATTGCATTACAAAAAAAATTAAACTGACTTAAACCTACACAAGTATTTATAAAAGGCTTATTCCCGCTGTTCTGAGGTAAAATGGCATCAAAATTGGCTTTATATAAGTAACACTTGTTTCTATAAGATTTGTTTTATAAGTTTATGTAGGTTTATGCCAGTTGTAATGAAAACTTTATGTAGGTATGATTGCAGGCTTTCAGTAAAGTGTTACCTTGAGTGTTATTAAATAATAAACTATACTAATCTATTTATAGTCATTTTTCTCATTAGATTACTATGAATTTGATCAGCAAGAACATGTTACTGCATCTCAAGTATGGCGCTTTCTACATAATAATTTTGTTGTAAGTTTATTTCTAATGCTTTATAGATTTCTTCAGTATTATGAAGTCATCTGCAGTTCTGTACATCCTCGATTTTACAGTTTCCTACAGATTCATTGAAACATATAGACTGTTAGCTTTATATTAGAATCACTGCATGAATCAACAATAAAAGTGGTTTTGTAGAATGGTAGTGTACTTCTGTATTAATTACACCCTTTTAAAATGACAGTAATCATTTACATTATGTGGAATGGACCAAAGGGACTTGGGATAAAATCTCCTATTAATATGCAGTGTTTGTTCTTTGTTTCTCCAAGAGATACTGTTTTGAAGATATTAAGCTCTCTTATGACAGCAACATTATTTCTTTTGCTGTTTTGAATCATCATTTGCTGCTTGAAAGGCTTCAAAGATATTGATTTCTTTTACTCTGTATTGTGGAATACTATGCAGTGTGGCATGTAAACAGTGGTAAAATATATTGGACTACCATGTTATAATGTCACTTTGCAATACTTTTATGTAATTCCTATAACAAAACATACCAAATGTTTGACATGCAAACTGTGTTCATTTAGATATAGCTTTCCTATAGTCTTTTCTTGTGTGTCTGTGTGTGTGTGTGTGTCTGTGTGTGTGTGTGTGTGTGTGTGTGTGTGTTTGTTTGGTCATGAAAGTTGTTTGCCTTTTGATTTCCCACCCTTTCAGTGATGGCACCTTCCTAAGATCGTTGCACTGAACTCTGTGATTCACAAAGAGATCAGATATTTACATCCAGCGCTTTCCTCTCAGAGACGCATTTCGGCTCCTCCAAAGGAACCGTGACTGATACAACCACGCCAGCCTTTGTTCTTTCTTACTTAGAACTCAGACTAAAAGGCCTTTTGAATTAAGACAGAACTTTTCTCTCAGAAAGTGATTTTAAAGGGAAACTCTGGCCAAAATCCAAAATTTACCCATTGATATACCAGATGTAAATGGGCCTATTGCCCCTTAAAGTGGTAATGCGGTGATCTGTAGAGTGAGGTCCCCTAGTTCTGAAACAATACAAGTGCTTTGGTCAAAACACTTAGCAGTGGGCTGTTATTTTTTTCACTAGTGGTCTCACCAGCCAGTGTCACTGGACCAATGCTGTTACACCTAGGAAACCTTATTGCAACTAATTGATAATAACCTACTGTCTCCACATCATTTGCAAAAGAAAACATACCAAAAATGACTTTTTACACAAGAATTATCTGCTGAACGTCAGTCAAAAACATATTGCTGAAGAAGGAAAGAACTCCAGAAGAGCTCAGAGGCCATCCTGAGTTAGCAAATTGAATGAAAACATGATGCTATACATTCAAAGGTCTGAAGCTATGAGGTGCAATGCTGTGCTAAAAGATACTTGATAACAAGATAAGTGACATATTAAATGCTAATGATATGCCGCAATATCTTCTTCCAGTCTGGCTGCCTCGTCCTGCCTCGCCTTCATCAGGCTGACGTTGGCCCTCTCTACCGGCGGATTGGTGCTGTGGGTAAGATCCGAGTGGCCGTGACAGGGCTGCGGGAGCCTCCAGGCTAGCCTGAGGCATTTGCTGCCCTGAAACGGATACAGCAATAACTGCAGACAACAACCTTTAACCCCTCTATCCCATTACAGCCTGGATCTCAGGGGACAGCCAGCTGAACAGGAGCTACACTGCATCCATACACCTCTGCTGCGGCACTGTTTAAAGCATAATCATCACTCTTACAACTCTCTCTCTCTCTCTCTCTCTCTCTCTCTCTGTGTGTGTACTGCATAACAAAATGCGTCTAATACAGTGTCCTTCCCAATAGCCTTTCCAGCACTTAATACAAAATTTCTAATTAGGGCCTCACGCCAGAAATCCACTACTATGTATTATATCATAAAATCGTATCACATGTGAAAATGACATTAATTTAAAAGCATTAGCATAAAAAATTATTTGGATAATGGATAATAATTTTCATCTAGTGGTGCAGCTGAGCTGGGTCCCAGGTCTGAGGATGGCCCTCTCTCTCCCCTATCGCGCAGCCCAGCATTGTCAACGTGGGAGTCTTTTATCTGGTGTAACAGAACTAACAATTAGTGTTCTCCTCCAAGCATGTTGAGGTACGGTGATGTTACATTATTAGCAGTACGGAAGTACACGCTGGCCCGTCACATGACTTGGAAAGTAATGTGTGATCAGGAAGACCTAACTAGCAAGTGGGAATTGATCGTGACTAGGTTAGGTAAATCTGGGTAAAACACACAAAAATAGTATTTAAAAATGGAATTTACAAAAAAAATAGAATTTGAAAATCTAGAAAGTCTGAAATGTAGGTTATAGTTTGTGTATGCAACTTATTATAAAATCAGTGAAAATAAATCTGCACGTAGACAGCTAGGATGGCTAGCTTCATGACATCTGTGTTACTGCAACACTGCGTGAACATTTTATAACAAATAAAACAGAAATAGTGTAAGATGTAAAATTCTATTAAAGTTAAAGGTTCAGGAATGTCAACTGGATGGAATTCTTTTAATATCAGGAAATTTTATTGGTTTTTGGTTTTATTGTGATGGTGTTATATTTCAGCATATGTCAAAAAGTATCGAGACAGGCCTCCTAATGGGTGAATTCAGTTTTTTTAGGTGCACCCATTCCTGATGCAGGTGTTCAATTGTGCACACCATAGAGCAGCATTGCCAAAAGAAGTGGCACTCTGGAGCAGCTGTGCATGAACCCAGCATTAGCTACAGGGGAAGGTCCCAGCACTGGGTTGTGGAGCGGTGGAGCCGTGTACTCTGGAGTGTTGGAGGTCCACCTGTGGGAAGAGTTAGAGAGGCATTTGTGATCCAGAACTAACCATTCATTATCAGTAACTGACGTCACTAATGTTCTAATGGATGAATGCAATCAAACCCTCAATGCAATGTTTCTCCATCTAGTGTCTTCCCAGAAGGGTTGATGTTTCTCCAAAATAGTTACTTTTCAGGACAAAGAAAAAAAACACAATTAACGTATAATGGAAGTTAATGTAAAATGTTCTTTCAAATATTATTAAACCATTTCTATTGATCCATTCATCATGGAACTTGTAAAGGACACTAGGTGTATCCAAATGATAAAAAAAGCACAAAAAAAGACCTGTGGGATGAGTTAGAGTGGCATTTTTGATCCATAACTAATTGTCCATCATCAGCACCTGACGTCACTAATGCTCTAATGGATGAATGCAATCACACCCTCAATGCAATGTTCCTACATCTAGTGTCTTCCCAGAAGAATAGAAAATGTTACTGCAGCAAAATGAAGGTTAAGACTGTTTTCTCCTTCACGGGACGTGTGTGTTCTTGTCAGGTGGTCCGAGCGCCGGAGCGCTGATGGTAATAGTGATGGCACTCAGAAGCTCTAAAGCTGAGCTGATTGAGCCGTCAGCCTCCAGCCCCACAGATGGCTCATTTACAAATGCAGTGGCTCACGTGATCCACAGCGAAATCAGCACTCTGATACTTCACTTCCTGTCTTCTCTCCAAACTCTCACTCGTCCCTTCTCTCTTTCACTCCCTCCATCTTCCAGCTCTCTCTCTCTCTCTCTCTCTCTCTCTCTCTCGCGCTCTTTCTCTCTCTCTGACTAACTCACTCCCACTCCCACTTCCCTCTCACTTCCTGTCTTCTCCCCGTGTCTCTCTCCCTCTCTCTGTCCCCTTTCTCATCTTCTGCTCATTCATCTCTCTCTCTCGCTCTCTCTCTCCCCTTTCTCATCTTCTGTTTTTCTCTCTTTCTCTCTCTCTCTCTCTTTCTCTCTCTCTCCTACTTTTACATTTTTCTGTCATCGTTGGCTCTCTGTCCAAAGCATCAGCTTTGCTACATTATATCCTTTATCTTCAGTTTCATTTAAAGACACTTTTAACAAATAACATGAATATGCTGTCACCTCATCTAGAACATAAAAGATAAAACTACCTTACCTAGAATAATTAGCTTCCCATTTATTGCATTCTGTCCATCTAGGAATTTTCACCCCCATTCCCACCTCTCACAAGGGTTCGTAATGTTGTCCAACTGTCCTAAACATGTAAATCTTATGCTGTCAGCGTCAGAACGAAACCGTGTATCTCCAAACTGCTTTTCAAATCTCAGAACTTTTCAGAAGAAAGAAAAAAACACAGCATATAATGGAAGTTAATGTAAAATGTTCTTTCAAGGTAATGTTAAACCATGTCTATTGATCCATTCATCATGAAAAAAAAAACACAAAAAAGACAACAATGGGGATTTTGTCCAGACCAATTTGTCCAGATACATGCTTTCATGTTTATTATAAAAAGCAAGTTCTTATGCGACATGCCAAAAAGCCTTGGACAATACAGAAAACAAGCTTCCAGGTCCCTCCTCCTGCCACTCAGGCTTAGTCTAATTCTTTTTAGCGTTTTTTCCCTACTTGTTTTGCTTGTTTGCAAATGAGGGACGGGCAGTTTATATTTGCTGGTGGCTCTTTTTCCGCTGTTGCATTTGCGAAGCTTCTGAATCCGCATGGTGAAGATATAAAACCAAAGAAATATCAACATTCGCACACCTATGTTTTGGTTGTTTTGGATGATACCGACACGGTAAAATGCAAGTTTATAATCTTCAAAAAACATCTGCTTTTGGGCCATAACTGAACATAATTACCTGTAGAAGTGTGAGAACCACTGATAGATCACAAGACATGGGCGAGAGAAAACATATTTCCATGAGAACTTTGATATTTCCTGTGCCGTGGGGGCTTTACTACATGTATATTTTACTTAAAGCACTGTTTAGGTCATCAACAAAGAAGCATAAGGTACCTGATGGATAAACTTGTGCAGCAAATAAAATTTCAATGAACTTCTGGAATTATTAAATTGCTGGTGTCAAATTGACCCCAAACATAAAGGAAGTTAGAAAATAACATGAGGAATGCATATATATATATATATATATATATATATATAGTTGTGTAAATCAAATGCATAGCAAAATGAGAACAACCCCAGACGGGTAAGCGTTAGAAGCTCTAACATCTGTCACTCTCCAGAGCGGTGTTAGGGGCCAAGCTGAAGGTGAAGAAACATGAGACGGTGATGCTGCTGATGGTGGTGATGATGCCACCTGATCCAGCGTGGGGTTTCTTTTCAGTGCCTCACACACACACCTGCTATTGAGAACCCTTCAGTCTCCCATGGGGTCCCTATTTCTGAGAACACACCACTCAATCCAGATAATAACCCAGAGCCTCATACACATGCGTGTGTTTGTATGTGTCTGTGTTTGTGTGTGTGTTTATGTGTGTGTGTGTGTGTGTGTGTGTGTGTCTGTGTGTGTACAGAGGGAGAAGGAGATGGCTGGCCATCGTCAGGCCTTGGACTAATGACTCAATAAAGCCTCAACAGTGTCCCCCCTGCTCTCTACTTCATACTGCATCTCTCTTATAAAATTTATAAGAACATCCATAAACCCAAACACGTTCTCCCAGCTGCAGTTAATGGATCTGCCAGCTTCCGCAGCTCAAACTCTAAACTGCTTTTACCACAGGATGAGAAAGCTGGGGGAGGTGAACAGGGAGCGAGAAGAAGGGATGATTTTTTTGATATTTTATTGATATTTTAATCAGTTCTGGTAACACTTTGTTTTGATGGTCCACTGCAGATGCTTTGTGAATGCTCACCTTGGGTCTCACTGACAGACAAAATATCTAATATCGAACATCTGTGAAGAGACCTGGCAATAAGCCTTAATCTTGGTCTTAATCTTGATTCAAATCGTAACTCCGATCCTAATCCTAACTACGCTCCTACTGAGAATTGCTGGGGGAATTGATTAGCACCACAGAGATGGGTATACAACATATATGCCAAATGCATTCCAGGTATTGTAGTGAGAGAACACTGTAGAATGAAATTCTAAACGCAATATGAAACTGCGATGTAATGTTGCACTTCAGAACACTGCATAAATCAAAAAATATTTTATTAACCCAAAGAGAATTTTTTAACAATAGGATTATAATGTTTTCTATGGCAACAACATTTTAATAATGTCATTGTATTACATTTGGTCACCGATATCATCACATGAGGCAAATTTACATCACATCCTTAATATAGATGCACCTGGGCTTTTAAATTGCCCCCTCAAACTAAGAGGGTTACTCTTTGCTGCCAAACAGCAGAATTCCGTATTGAACCATTTTTCCCCAGTTAACTGTGGATCGTTCCTATTAGTCTGGCATTTCAGTTGGTATTTTAATGCAATATGACAATATCTGCCCAAAAACATGAACATTTTCATCAGCAATATCATGATGCTATGAGTGTGGATGTACCTGAGGCTTTTAAACGGTTCCCCTAAGTCAAGAGGAAGGTTTTTTTTTTTTTGCCATATGGCAGCATGGTGTCTCTCTCCTCTCCACTCTGTCCCACTTGGCCCTGCCAAACGCTGTCCAATCACATCTCCAATTGCCTCAACAACTTCAGGCTAGTGCACACCGCTCCAGACTGATTTCTTCCAACCTCTCGACATCTCTGCTCCAGAGGAGAGGCACTCTCTCCCTCTCTCTCTCCCCTCTCCCTCTTTGTTTCTCCCTCCGTCTCTCTCGGCTGGAGATGCTCTTCTAGAGAGCCAGTGATTAAAATTTGACCCTTGACTGGGGGTGGGGGTGGCTAGCGTCTTCAAGTCCTCATTAGAATCCTTGCGCTATTGATCCGCGTGGCACAGGATTGCGAAGAAGTTGGTACATCAAGTAAATAATGGCATGTTTTCTTCTCCATTCTCTTTTTTTTCTCTTCCTTTCTCCTTTTCCTTTTCTTTCTCTCTTTTTGAAGCATCCTCTCGTCCGTCGAGTGGAGTCCTCTTTCATTGTCTTCGCTCGGAAACAGAGGCGCGAGGGAAGGCATGAATAAAACAGGTTCCTTTTCTCATTCAAATGTATGCGAGTGCCAGAGGTTATGGATGTGGTTTCAAATGTGATCACCTAAAGTCATAATTGACAGATTAAAATGCAAAAAAGGAGGGGAGGTGGGGAGGGGGTCTTTTTGGCTAGCGGAAGTAGCGCATATCTGGCAGGTGTTGGGGTCTGTTCTCCTCACCTCACTCCGCACACACACACACACAACGATACACACACACACACACACACACACACCGACACAAACACACTCGCACACATTCGCACACTCAAGCCTCTTTTCTCCTCCAATAACCCTGAGCACTCAGATGCCACTTGCAGTGTGCGAGCCAAAAGACGTTTGGAGTGTTCACTTCAAAGCTGGGTGGATTATATTCGCATACAGTGTATCCTGAGGGAAACCTTTGAAGGAAAACTTACAGCCACAGAGCTGGTGGCCACCGAAAGTGTGTGTTTGTGTGTATGTGTGTGTGTCTGTGTGTACTTTGTTTGTTTGGCTAAACCCATTTCACTCCAAGCTCTTGCCATCAAGCTGGTGGGTCTGAGGCTCAAACGCCCTAACTGCTCTCATGGCAAGAGAGAGGAACCTGGAGAACTTACAACCTTCACTCACAGGGAATTGAGTTCAGCCTCACTTTCGAGAACTTTTTTGGATAAAAACTGGGCTGCATATGTTTCGGTCGCTGAGGATCAGCGCCCATCTACTCATGTCATAAGTGAATTTGCAATACGTTGGTCACCTTAAACCAAAAGCTTATAAATGGTTTATGATCAGGTTGTTAATTAGGTTGTAGACAGTTTATACATCATGAATAAGCAGTTAAACAAGTTATAACAGTTGTCCTACATTGATGCAGGTTCATTTGGCAAAATCTGGTGTTTTAATGGTAGTAGCATGTTAACAAAGACCTGATGAAGATGACAGTTTAACATTCTGTCTGAGAAACGGACAAGATAAGCAACTAGCAAGATCTGAGATCTTGCCAAATAGTGACCCTGCATCAATGTATGACAACCTTTATAACTTGTTTATTAATGATTTATAAACTGTCTACAACCTAATTAACAACTGGATTATGCATCCTTTATAAACTCTTTATAAGGGTAGTCTTACTAAAAAGTGGTACCAAACAAATGATTATATTTACTCGGAATGTAATGGAACGGTATCTGTATTCTATCCACATTATATTTTAAAAAGGTAGTTTTTGGTTCCATTTTTTAAGAGAATACCTTTTACCTACTAAATTCAAAAGCCATACTTAATCTCTAAAAGAAACACCATCAATATCTGTTTGTTTAACTAGAAAATTGGCACATGATCTATAGCAAACACACTCATTGGTTGGTCTCTAAAAAGGAACAAAACAAATAGCTTCTTTACAGCCACCTGCTGAAAGTTCCCTAAAGCCTGAGTAGACTGATAAACCAAAGTAATGATCAGCTATTTATTTCAGTGTCACTGAGCTCTTTTGGATTGTGATATCACGATATTTCAGTGCCTTGTTACATCTCTACTAAATGCCCTATTTGTGTTCATTAACATATGTTCAACATATTCATAATGTATTTTCAGTGCATTTAGAATACATTTTCATGGTAACTTGGGCAAAATTCTGATATTGTATTTCATTTACTTCTATTGCCTGTTACTGGAGGGCAGATTGTCTCAACTCATGAAAATGTTCTCTTCTGTAGAGACAGTCAACTTTAGTAACACTTAGGTAAACTGATCATTACACTGGTTTATCAGGCTATTCAGGCTCTAGTAGGAACGTCAGTGTTGTTCATCTTTACTGAGCATCTAATGATCGAGTGGGTCAGTATTTTTAAAGTATTTGCTGAGATAACAGGATGTCATATTGTGCCTGAACCCACATAAGCAAGGCCATTTAAAATTATTGAACAACTTGACATCTTAACTAGGTGGTGATTTAGGTATGCAGCTTTCTAGTTTATACAAGCTTCCATTATTTAACTACATCAGCCTCATCCAAACCTAAGGCACTAAACATATTTCGGTTACTTCTGGGGTGAGGAGGGAAATTGTTTTCAACTGGATTTTTTTTGACAAATTTGCTTTAATCACAAAAAAATCTTACTAAATTACCCCATTTTTGCAGCTCTTCCCTGCTTTGGCACTGCAAGTGCGCGGCTGTTATTCGGGGAGGTGAGGAGTCGGCAGGTTTCAGAGCTGAGGCTTGGTGGGCTCTCCTTGGTTGAGAGCAGTAACAGGATTTTCTCATTGTCCTGGAGGTTCACCTTAAATCTGCGGGGCTCGATTAGCGGAGCCGGCGCTCTCCGAGGTGCTACGCTCCGGCATTTACCCTTTCCATTGTGGCGGCCTCTCGATAGAGGGGCTGTGATTTTTGTGGCTTGTTTTCTTTCGCTTTATGTGTGTGTGTGTGTGTGTGTGTGCGCATTCCTTTTCTGCTATCAGCTGCCTGGCTTTTATTCTCCGAGGTAAATAAAAAGAAGTGTTTTGACTTTGGTCTCTTTAAAGGGAAAAGAATCGGCTCTGACCCAGAGAGGGACACAAGCAGCAGCACCGCATGGGGTGTGAGGCGGGTGACGGTAAAGGGAGCCCTTGGAGGGGTGTGCGTGTGGGGGGGGCAGATTTCCACCAGATGAGGAGTGACACCGGGGTCAAAGGTTAATTTGTGTAACAGGCAAATTTGCATACAAATGACAAACGACAGAATTTCTCCAGTTTCCTGCCCCAAACTTTCAATGTCATCCACATCAAGCAGGCCCATCTCCTCCGGCCGCACCGTTTGAGGAATATTCATTACTTCTGAAGCCGGGCCACCTTGTTTCACATTAATCTCTTTCGCAGGTCAATTACTTCGTTTGCTCAACTTTATCAGCGCTGCCATTCACTTTCCCAACCCCCCTCCCCCCAATCCCCCACCACTCTCCACCACTTGGGCTCTTTGTAGCTTTTTATAATGTGTTCTTATTGGCTTTCTTCATAGAAAGAGGATAAGCTTTTTAAACACCACAAAGGCACAGTAACTCTGTTCTCTCAAACAGTTTTGAAGACATAAATGAATTACTGTGAACGGAAATATATCCAACACCCCCTCCCAACTCACGCCCGCCCTCTCTCTCTCTCTACTCTCTCTCTCTCTCTCTCTCTCTCTCTCTCTCTCACACCACCCAATAACTTCTTAAGAGATTTCTGCTGAAGCCGGTTCTCCTAGCTCGTGATTGGATTGATTGTTTTTCTAATCCAGGGAAAATTACTCCCTAAAAGGGTCATATAATCACCGCCAAACGTGTGGCAAGACAGAGTTGAAGTGACTTTTTTTTCCTTCCCCCATATTTCCTGTGTGTGTGTGTGTGTGTGTGTGTGTGTGTATGTGTGTGTGTGTGTATGTGTGTGTGTGTGTGTGTGTGTGTGTGT
>JBBPCZ010000115.1:1100545-1123210 GCA_037974445.1 Brycinus macrolepidotus | reverse complement strand
GGACACAATGGTAGAAAGTGGGGGGGTTTGAACCTGTGACTTTGTGGTCATCAGGTTCACAGGCAAGTGTTTTACCCGCTAGACATTCAGATGGCAGATGTTTTCAGAAAGGTCATGTTTTACGTTTACGTTTACGGCATTTAGCAGACGCTCTTGTCCAGAGTGACGTATATCAGTGCTTTAGTAATCCACATCTGTTCTTCTTTACAGTCACCAAATCTTAAGCTCTTTGGATTGCACTCTCCACCACCATCACCAAAAATACCTTTTTGGAAGAATTGTGGTCCATAGTACCAGTACAGTTCTAGAGATCTGTAGAATCTATGTTGCACTGTAGGAGCTCTGGCAGCTGGTGGCCCAACATCTCATTTTCTTATTTTTTCTTGCCGGCCATCCGTGCATCCACCTACGTTCATCTTTTCACATTCCTTTCATTCATGTGGTGGTGCTTGAGGTATTTTGTGAGATGTGATGCTGCCAGAAAATATGTGGTAGAATTTTACAGGTTTACTCATAAAGTACCGTAAATGACCACACTAATGCAAAGTGCCCACTATTAGCTCCCAACAACCCAACTTTCATGTCCCACTTTCGTCAATACATTATCTGTTCCTCTAATGGCAGCGCAGGGTTGGTTGCTCCTTGACAGACAATAGGTCATTGTTATGCCATGCTAATGCCAGCATATCACTCATTAGTCGCACACTGTAATTACAGATTTACTCAGCGGCAGTGCTACAGATTGACGTCCTCTGTGGAGCTCTGTCATCTAACAATGACAGTGACCTTCTGCTGGTGTCACCACGGCCATGATAAGGTCAGTCCCCAGCTGGAGTAACCAGGCTTTCTTAGCTCCATTTCTGATCCAGCATCAGAGTCTCTGCAAACTTTTTTACACACACTCACACACACGAGCGCACACACACATCGGCATGGTCATGTGCTGAGTGATGGGAGGGGTCAATCAGATAAAGTGGATTCTTTGTTGAGAGTTACAGCAGATATGTTATGCAATGGGGTACTGGAGTTGATCAGAACTTTTTGTCTCTTTGATAATGGCTATCCTTGTAATTATGCAGTCAAATCCAATGTATTATTCAAAATGAAGTAGCATATAATGAATGTATTTTTTTTCACATCTCGAAAATGTCTATATTGATATCCCTGTGTTTATTAAAATGCCAAAATAATATGAAGTAAAACAGTCAATAAACATAAATAAGTATGCAAGTTAAAAGAAATAAAAAAGTAATACATCAATAAATAAGTGAGTAGAAGCACTGAAAAAAAACAAGTCTATCATCCACACCATCTCCTTAAGACCCCAATTACTCAGGAATGGAGAAACGTAAATGAAGCTTTCTTATACCCCTCCAACCCCCACCTAGACACAGAGAAACAGCAATTAAAACTGTTGATGAATGTCATCCAGTCCGGAGACACAGCTTTATACAGCAGAACTGAAGAGACAGGACGAAGGAAGGGGGTCTTCTGACCTCCCACTTATTATTCCTGCTTAACCAAATCACTCTCATCTCTCCATTCCTCAGAAAAACGACAGTAAACCTGATCCTGCCTCACGAACCAGGCCTAATGAAGCTTCACAAATACTACTGACAACTTGTCCTGGATAATTCCATTTGGGTTGTATACATACACTTAAAAATAAAATGATCATGCTTTTGCTAATCTTCCAATATCCTTTATATATTACATGAATTTTTGATGCATAGTTGTATGGCTTTGAAAATGGCTTTTGAAAACTGCAACAATTAGTCTCCTCATCTAGGGGGCTAATTCACTCTCTTGGTATACTTGGTGAAGTCCGAATTCACCCTAAATGAGAGAATGGTGTAGCAGTGGCTCTATTAGTCCTGATAGACAGAATAATAAACAGCACAAGCCTGGCCTGCAGCTGAGAGAGAGGTACCGGGCTTCCCAGTGTAGCCTCCCTGTGACCAGCATCCCTGGTGTAGTGGACTCAGCGCTCAGTTTGATCACATAACAGATTGATATTCCAAATCTGAGCTGACACGCATTGCTAAAGATGCCAATGGTAATTAATTAGCATCTCATTCTGAGAGAGAGCGGCAGCAGGAAGTTGAGATCAGGAGCTCCATGCTATTCGCCCCGAGGGCCACCGGTATTGAGGTCAGCGTCGTGGCTGTCTCTGTTCTGAGGCCAGTTCGGAAATCAGGGTGGACACTCAGATTGTCATGATCCGTCTCTGTGACGGCTCCCAGTAGCCTCTGGCTACGGCAAGTGCTTGTGGAGTGGACACCTAAGCACTGGCAGCAAAGAGGAACAACATTCTCACTTGGTGGCCCTTTACTTTCCATAAAATTTGTACATTTTTCAAAAAATTTGGAAATACTCACACTGCCAATCAGACATTTGAGGATAGCATGGGTTTACTCACTAGTACTTCTCAAAGGTTTTACTAGTATGTACTTATCCTTTTGTTAGCTATAATTATTGTTAAAAAGCCCACATTCAAATTCTTTGAGCCCGAATGTGGTACTGACCTCTCAACAAGGTAATAAAATATATGAAATATTGACTGCCCATTGGATTCTATTAGCAATATATTTCCTTAATACAGAGAAACACGGTAAAATTATTGTCTGTGGTAAATGACCACACACTACCAATGCATAAGACATTATACAGAATATTAAAAGACATTGGAGTACTTCTTTCTTATGTTAAAAGACCCATATAATGCATAAGCCAATTTTTATCCTTGCGAGTTTATTGTAGCTTGTAAACGCCGTTAGATTCAAAATGATATTTCTCAGTCCATGTACAGAAATTAGGCTCTCCATTTTGAGTTCACTGGTTTTATATCACAAAATATTACAAAATTTACATGGATATGTCTGTTTAGCAGTTTAGCCCCACCCATTTATATTGAAGTTATAAAGAGTGTTTCAGTGCTTCAGACGTAGGGCAGTCATTAGATCAGAGCTCATATCAGTCTTAAAGGAATTGTAGTAAAACTGAGGTAAAAAAGAGGTAAAACTGAATCATGACTGTTTTTAATAGAAATGAAATCACATAGACATCGTAAATGTACCACAGCAAACGAAATAAAATGCAAGAAAATGTTACATATGGGCCCTTTAACCGACAAAAAAACATGCCAATTTGTAGCATATAAAGTCAGATGTCCCTAAACTTTTAAGTGCCATTGTATAAATAAAAAACAAAACATGTGGCCGTTGGCTGGACCGAGCTGCGTACCTACGGCCCAATGATGAAAGGCTGTGAAATAAAACAGAGTTTTTCTCCTCTGTCCTGAATAACCTGGAATAGAAGACGCGTTTTCAGTGGAAAGGAGCATAAGGCTGGTTATTAAACGGAATGGCCGCGGTCCAGAGTGCCGTGTTTATTTCAGGTGTTATCTCCGATTACAGGAGGGATTCTCCGCAGGGGAGAGTCAACCTGTGCTTATTCCACCTGACACACACACCAAACAGCACTAATCCTCTGTCAAACCCGATTTATTCTCGGTGTGTACATACGCACACACACACACACACACACACACACACACACATACACATGCTCTGGAGCCTCCCAGGTCCGGCAATTACTGCTACGCCAATCGCGCGAGCCAGGAACACAGCAGCCAGGCCTTTGGAGGAGATAACATTACCCACACACACACATACACATACACACACACACACACACACACACACACACACACACACACACACAAACACAAACACACATACAGACAGTGCCCCCCCCATGCCAGCCCCCCGGCTCTCACCACTCTTACCTTAGGAACACTTTGCTTTTGTCATATACAGAAAGCTAAAACACACATGTGGGATTAAGGCAAAGTATAACAAGCATATGCTGGAAAACTTTGAAAAAAAAAAAACAAGCACACACACACACACAGGCCACTCAAACCCAGGCCACAGGACTTCTAAAAAAAAAAGGAAACACACCCGAAGGTACTCTTAAGGACGCTTCCACAGACCGCACCGTCTCAATGTGATATTTATATGGAGTTGCTTATTGAGGCCAGGCCGAGGCAGCGCAGAGCCTGGCCACAACAAAGCGGCCAAGAGGCGGGACGTCCCAGACGAGGGATCAGCCATCTAACAGATGCACCTCTCCGAAGTGCTTTACAGGTTTTTTTTTTAGCTCATCCCTTCACCACAGCAGACAAAACATTCAAAAAATAAATTGTTTTACTGAACTGAATTGTGCCACACATTCCCATACAGCCAAGTGGTACACATGCAGACTGTGTGTCAACTCAACACAAGATGCAATTGATCTGCCCCCAAACATCCTTTCATAGTAACTGTTGTTGGACAATGTTGGGTCAGAATACCAACATTTAGAGTGTGTTATCAATTTCAGATGATATTGGCCCCACTTTCTTTAAAGGCTACCTACACAGGGACTTCATTTTGTTATTACTGAAGAACACATTTCTAAAGTAATTTTTGAATTTTTATGAACAGCTTGCGTCAGTAATCACAAGATAATGCACATTTTATGACATAAATGATGTTTTGTCATAAAGGGGCTTATAATAAAGTGCTATGATGTATCAACCTACATATGTATATATAGTCTTGCTTTATAAATGTGTTATTCGATGCTTATGCATGCTTTATGAAGTCCCTGTGTAAGTAGTCCTCAAGTAAAGTGTTATTTGATATTGATTTTGCATGTGCATGTTAAATCACACTGTTAAACCGATTGTGTGTGTTTGTGTGTGTGTGTGTGTGTGTGTGTGTGTGAGAGACCATGAAATGGTTAAAATCTTTCCAGCCCATGGGAAATTGTCCAGTCATGAGTTTTTCTCCATGGTATCTAAGTAGATAAAGCTGAAAAAGCTTTCCCATTGGTCAGGCATTCAGAAGTTGTACTGCAGTCCTTACAAGTGAGACTACTGCCAACAATGACAATAGAATCAACCAAAACCATGTTTTTATTTATTTATTTATTTTTAATTACCAAACTACTCCTGTGGAAGTTCTACACGTGTCACTATAGAGCTGTAATTTAACCAGGGATTGTTGTTAGAAGTGGAGAACTGTGGTAGTAGCTCCAGAGCTCCTTGCTGAAAGAGTCACTGTAAACCTGCTGCATATAATGCAGTGTCTGCTTAAAGCTAAGATAGAAAATATGGAGTGTCTTTTACAATCTGCATATATTCATGCTTGGTCTAGAATGGCCAAAAACAATCATGTGCACCACTGTAAGCTTACCATGAGAAATCCCTTAGGGATGCTAGCAGAAATTAGAATTGTTTCAATTTTGTTTTCTCTCTTTCTTAACTGAATTTTGACCTTGTTGGCCTTAGCTGAAGGTCCAGCTCTAATAGTCATGGTCCACCACAGGACCATGCCAACTACCTTTAAAGCTTGACCAACGGCGATCATGAAAGAATGCATTGGTGGGTGGAGTATAGATTAACCAGTTGCAGTTATTGATATCAATTTATTTTCAACTTGTTAGTCAAACAACCCTCGGTCTGCATATGAATGTTTACAGAAGACACATCACAATGTAAAGAGAGAAATTTTATGACCACTCGAAACACTTTAAATGTGTACATAAGCAAACACACACTCGGGCACACTCACTCACAGGTCTGTTGTTATTGGCGCATAAAAGCCACTTGCAAACTTTTACATTAAAGATGCCGACACTTTGCGAATGCACTGAGGTATTTTACGAGCGCTGTCTTGTCCCGCGAAGTAAAAGGTACCAATGAAACGACAAATGGAATGTTTATTTAGGCCGTTATGCGTTCTGCGATGTGTGGTTTATGTCATTGCGCTGTTGCTATTGCAGTTTGTGACGGTCAGGGTTACGTTCAGTCTGGCCTGGCGTTTACAGCAGATTTGGGTGGGGGGTTTTGGCTGCCGTCCTGGTGTCCTTCAGCGAGCTGCGTTGTTTAAAGCTGAGATTCAGCATGTACAGATTTTGACACTTGGGGGTTTTAACTCGCCATATGAAGGGTCAGCGCATGAACAGCAGATCCAGATGGGTTTTGGCACTGGCAAAGGGGTGCGCACACACACACACACACACACACACACACTAACACGTGCATGCACTTGTACACAAATACGAACTGCTCCCACAAGCACATGCACAAATCCACAATGCTGCATATACAGAATGTGACCACTATCCATATGTACACTACCTAAACACTATCTCGACAGTTTGTTTTCCACATTTACTACAGCCTTAGCATTTGCTTCTCTCATTTATCATTGCTGTTATAACAGAATTTTCTAGGTCTATTTTCCTTTGTACTTTTGTCCCAACTGGTTGGTCACTTTGTGGTGAATGGGCCAATACATCATCATATTGTTTTGCTATCCTTATATCATATCCAGGCACATGCAGAGTGGGCTTACGTGCTCAAGCACCTGCCCGTTTGGCCATAGTGCCCTTTTTGGCAGGACAAGTTGCCCATCTACAAAAATTTTGTTTTCATTTCATTCCCCTTTTCCCGATTGCCAAAATTTTGATCAATCATGTTCTAACACATCTCCAAACCTCCTGTCTTCGTATGAGCACCTGCCCCTCTAAATGCCTCTCCAAGACCCTGATTATATTATATAAAATCATCATATAAAATAGTTTCAACTATTTGGACCCCCTGAAAGTGTCAAAATCCAAAATTTGGTGGTCCCTGAAAATAAACTGGTATCCATTCGGGAGAAGGTGGATACTTAAATACAAATTTGGGATGTCATTTTTGCATTGTTTTACTCCAGTCTGCTTTACCCTGTGAGTGTTTGACTAACTAGAGCTGAGGCACTGGTCTACCTCAGGGTACCACTGTGGGGAACTGGTTTACCCAGCTGGTCCTTCATACCTTGGTAACTGTAACCAGACAAGGGCATATCTGACAAGCTTTCAGAACTTCATGGGATACTTGTGAACTTGATATCCACTATTTGGAGGGAAAAGAAGTGAAATTCTACCGACTTCCGAAAATGGAGAGCCAGGTGGAGGAGAAGTATGGGATCTGTACTGAAGGGTGGAACATTTTATTATTAAATAAACCAGTCTAAACTTCAACTTATGCTACCTAAATACACTAGCTTTGGCAAAAAGTATGACTAAAATATTCTTTCTTTGGTAACACAATAGATTAACTGCAAAACTACTTTGGAGTGTGTTAGTCCAAAAGCTTACTGTCACGTCTGGGCCACCTCGGTCACGCCCCTTATGGAGCCCGTCCCCCGAGTTCTGAATATGCGCAGACCTGGACGCAGAGTGATGACGTCATGTGTTGTTGCGTGCTTGGTCATCGGGAGCCTAGGCAACCCAGGTGTTAGCACTGAGCACATTAGCTGGGTTGCTAGGCACCTGATGACATGTCCATGTGTGTCTTGTTTCAGTTAAGTGGATCTTGTTTGCTGGATGATTGTTTGCATTGTGTGATTGGCTGTCTCTCTGTGTGTCTGAGTTTAAAAGCGCAGCCGGTCCGGAGGAACGCTGCATGGTCACCAAGCTGTACCAGTGCATGTCTTGGGTTTGTATGAAACTTTATGAAGTATTTCACCTACGCCTGTGTCTTTGTAACAGCCTCTGAACTCGTGTGGGAGATCCCTTTGTGCTCTACACCGTGAGCAGCTCTCCAAGTAGCAGTTGGGGAGCTTCCTTCTACTCAGCCATGTTTACAGTGGTTAGAGGCTCTACAGGACTCTTATCAGTACCAGTGACTGCTCCTTTGTGTTTACCTCCATCTGTCTCTGCAGGCGTGAGGTGTGCAGCCGTCTCCACTACGGTGAATAAGTGGAACTACTCGACTGGCCAAGAAGGCCACTAAACCTCTAGCTCGTTATTGAGGCCGAGCCTTCTCTCCCTCGGGCTTGGGTTCTTTCGCAGGAGTGAAGGTCCTCCTGGAACCACCTTGTACTTGTATTGACTCTAGCGTTCTTGTTTGGAGCTCAGAGAGCTCACCCTTCTTGTTGAGTTCATTAAACCTGTTTTGAGAAACTAAGGCCGATTCCTGCAGCTGTGTCCTCTCAGTGTACCCGACATGACACTTGTAATTTTTACAATTTCAAGGAAATTTAAAGATTTCTGTTGATAACCAGACTGACCTCTTTGCTGTCGCTGAAGCTAGCATCAGCACTGCTATGCAAATAATCTGGCAGCTGATCAACCAACTGATGAGATATTCTCATTTTCTATTTTTTCTATAAAGTTAAAATATATGAGATATGAGGTTGGAACAGCACTGATAGAACATTAACCCCTTAAACTCAAAGGATCTGTCAAACTACATTAGTTTCATGGAATTTACTATGTAATTGTTGCTGGATAATGATCTATCCAGATTAATAAGCAAATTACTGATGTTTCTAGAGGTTTTAGAGGTAAGTGTTCCTATACATTTATATGGAGCTCTGTTGCTGGATACCTTGGTTTAAACGAATGTGTGTGCGCTGCATGAGGTGTGCACGAGGTTAGAACAGCAGTATTAGTCCTGGAATGACCTGTGCTCAAATCCCTGCTCTGTGTCATTAGGGAACATTGCAGGACAGGACTAGAACCAGATACAGAGGTAATTGTTCTCAACTTTTTTTCCCTGTGCTGTGTCTATATGTGTGTGTGTGTGTGTGTGTGTGTGTGTGTGTGTGTGTATGAATGAGTGAGTGTGTGTGTGTGTTTCAGGTCCCGAGAGAACACTAAAACCCATAATCCCTCTCATCATTTGAACATGTGCCCCCCAGAGTCAACCACCGGCCTACTCCTGTTCCAACAGACGCGCGCAGAGTGAGAGAGAGCGAGAGAGCGAGAGAGAGAGAGAGAGAGAGGTGGAGGGAGGGTAAGCAGGGGAGGGAGAGAAGGAGGAGAGTGAGGGGAAAAAAAAAAGGGTTTCACATTCACAGATGATCCTAATTTGGTGCGGTTTGGAGTGTAATTTAGATCAAACATAGCCATGTAAATGAGTCAGGCTTTCTTAATTAGGTGCCTCTGAAGAGAGAGAGAGAGAGAGAGGGAGGGAGAAAGAGAGAGGAGAAAAAAGGGGGGAAGAAAGACGGAAGAAGAGAAAATCGCAAACCACATCAGTAGGTGTGGGTGTGGTTGCTGGAGTCGTGGCGCATTTCCAATGGCTCCATTCTCAAGCGGGCTATTACAACTCGACCTTAGCGAGCCAATGGCAACCAAATGCACAAACAGGCCAGTGCTGCCTGTGATTGGTTAAAAGATGGTCATTCCCATGGTGCTGACTAACGAAATAGGTCACTTCTTTTCAGTTAGCCATCAACCCTCAGATCGGTGCCAAACATCTCCACTTCAAACCAACACTGTTTCTCCAAATGTAGACCAACAGCCAAAACATGCTTGTGTAGTTATCCACTAAGGGAAGCTCAAGTACAGTGGTTTACACTGTGCAAACTGAAGGCCTGAATCTGAATCACTGCACACATCCCTCAACCTGAGTTTTTATTGGGGAATTCCACTGATTTGTAAGTCATTCGGAATGATTTTCTTTGATATGCCCAATTCTAGAGAAACTTACCAAATCAGAATTGATCACGATGATGGGAACCAAATGTTCAAATTGTTTAATGCCTCAGAACGTCACATCAGAAAAAGTTATTACGTGAAACGGTTACAAGTGAGTTGACATCTGTCTAAGACATTTTTTATACTTGTCTTGAGATTAGCTTTCGGCTAAATCCTAAGTTTTAAGAATGCATTCATTGCGGAGAGAAATATAAAGATAAGAGAGATTAAAAAAAATAAAAATAAAATAAAAATAAAAGTGAGATAAAACCAGGCATAACCAAGGAAGCATTTTTAACCACAGATTTACCACTTTACACTATCAAAAAGTCTTTATATTAAGCCTCAGCAGACATGCAAGTTTACTAATGGGTTTGAACATTTAATAAAATGGCTTACCTTGCAGTGTAGACCTCACTAATCTTAAATCAGGTTCTCTAAAATGCTCATATCAAATATTCTGAATGACTTGGCTGTATCTCAATTATTTTAATTATGGAAACATTCTCTTTTAATCTTATCTTCAATAGTCTTGCTTATGCATTTTTTTTATAAAAGTGGACAAAATGGGCAGCTGTTACTATTTTAGCTATATATCCATTGTTATGGATGATGGTATAAAATACAGAGTCAGAAACTACATAAAAAATCTATTCCATGCAGTTTTATTTAGGTCTGATGTTTGCACAGTGCTAATTTGGTGATGTGTAGGCTTCCATTACTTGTTAGTAACATTAGCTTCACAAAACTGAAGCAAACCTCAAACACCAGGCATGTCTTGGCTACATTTTGGACAATGGGAAAACTGTGCAAATCTGTTTTTTTTTGCTGAACCGTCATGTTAAGACAGGACCTGGGGCTATGCCAGAGAGGGATATGGTGTACATGATCCAACACACCCAACCTTTAACACATATGGCATGTGCATACGCACGTTACACCCCCACAAAAAATGCATGGCTCTATAAACACTCTCTATATTGCAAATATACACACCAAAAACACACATTTACACATACGGTATGATCAATCCCTCCACCACACCCACACATACTCACACTCATACACTCACATATAAACACATTAAATCCCTTGTTTATCAGGAATTACCATTTGCCCATGTGAGGTATATGCTGTCAACACATGTTTCAGTCTCACACTTCACAAATAATCCCAATGATAATGCTAAAAATGATCATAATAATGGCAAAATCTCGCTCAGATAAAATAGCAGCGATACCGTTGATGCAATCCATTCCCAATCAAACTAATGCACCAACTGGCGTGTGGAGTTAACCAGCATGTTTGTCAGGCATGACAGAGGGTGCCCTCTCCCCTCTCTATCCTGCAGGCAGACCTGAGCCCTAAAATTAGGCAGAGAGAGACCCACGAGGCTCAGAAGGCCACCTGTGCAGGAGGTAAGAGCAGCCTGGTGGGCAGGGAAAGCCCCCCAGGGACGCCGGGTTAACCACATGGCATGTGGAGAGTGCCAGCACGGCCAGGCTGATCGCAGATCAGGCCTAGAGCCTCCAAGGCCCGCGGGGATTACTGCCCAGCTACCACTCTGTCTGCTAATGCAGTGAGAGAGCCAGAGGAAAGTGATGTTTGGATTTCTTTCTGGCTTCTATATAGTTACAAAGTGTGTGTTTTGTTTCTGCAAAGTTATACTGTTGCTGTTAAAGGAGTAGTTTGGTGAAAAATACCATTTAAACACTCTTACTCATATGATAATCAGAATCAGGATCAGAATCAGAATCTGAATCAGAAAACTTTACTGATCTCGGAGGAAATTGCTTATGTAAGGACTGCAAAGACACACAGAGACACAGAGACAAGAACAATACAAAATAAAGTCTAAATAAAATCTAAATTAAAAAAATCTAAATTAAAAAAATCTGTAGAAAAGAAAAAAGCTCAATATGAATACCCTGTGCTATATACAGAAATGCTTGGTATAAAAATTATATATAAGTAACACAGTTGAGTGAAAAACGTCGGACACAAATGGTAGTTTGGGGTAAGTTAATGCACTTATTAGAAAATCAGTAGTAATATTAAGTAATGAAAAAGTAATATTGACCTAAGTAGTAATATTGCACATGAAGACTATTGCGCATAAGATATTGCAAGTAATCAAGTGATTTAGCACCCATTTAGAAAATGTCACATGATATTGCACATAATGATAATGTTTTAGCACCTGGTAAGAGCATTTCATATTATTGCACATGGTAGACTGTTGCACATCACAGCAAAAATAATGCACATAGTCCTTCACATAATGATAGGCAAAGATACAAAGATGCAAAGATGCTTGTTCTTAAGTTCTTTCACTTTATACTGGAGCTATGAGACTAATGCTGCTAACAAGTAATGAAAGCTTACAATCTATAAATTAGCACCTTGCAGAGTGGACTGTTTCCATTACGCAGACTAGTGAAAAGTTTAAAACATTGTGCTCCCTTACCATTCCCTGTCTGGGACATCACCAGCAGCAGGGGGTTGAGTGCCTTGAACAAGGGCGCAACCAGGACTACCCAGTCAGATGTGTATCTTAAACCCATTTCTAGTTGTTTGGCACTTTTACCACTAAGCTACCAGTGACTCCTAGATCCTTTCTGATTTAGTGAACTACACTCAGCTCAGTGCCAACCAGCTTTTTTTTTTTTTCTTTCCCCAGTTGATCAACCAAGAACTTTGGTGTCCAGAATTTGTGCACCAGAACTATATCTCGTCATAAAAGCAAACAAGTGTTCAAATGTAGCGTCACATGATTTTGCAAAGTCTTTAGGGTGTCTACACTGGAAAAAGCTGCACGTCAAATTAAAAAAAAAAAGTATGGACTGGTAATCTGCAAATTGCTTGAAAAACTACAAATCTAAAATCTTTAAATGAAAATCCTTTTATAGGATTATGTTACACAATTCACGTTTGTGTAACACATTTATTTTACAGCATATAACATAAAAGTTGCTATTACTACCTGAAATGTTAGCATTCTACCAGTTTAGTAGATATAACACTTTTTTCCATCTCATAGATTAGTTTCTCCAAAATTACTAGAATGTTTTATCTTTTCAGCATTCTTTTTTCTTACGTTCGGTGCTAAGAGGTGGCATTTTTTGACCTATTTATTAACTTTGGGCTAAGAAAGTGTTATTTTCCTTTAACTGTTGGTGTGCACTTTAGCCTATTGTGATATGTCTAAACTATGGTAGACGTATAACAGAATGGCAATATTGCATATGCTGTGCTTGTCAGCAAAAATAAATGAGGAAAGAAGACTAATTTGACCGCTGGTTGAAACAACCAAAGAGACCAACAATGTCTTAGGTCAGAAGGTAGACATCGTTTACACTTGAAAATCTATGATATTTCCAATTAACGTGACTTTCTGTCAGAGAAATAGTGACGCGACACAGAAGGCCTATCGATTATAATGAGGGGACACCACCCTCTCCTGTGCTCTATAATGATATATCACAATGTGAGACACACATGCGGCCGACAAGCATGTCACAGTTTGCACTTTCCTTTGCAATCAGTAGGTAAATGATATCAAGTGGCTTTTCTGAGATATTTCACACTACACTATGGATTCACTGGCCACTTTCGTGCTGGTATATAGTTAGAGGCACAGTTTGTGTTAGTCATCCTCTAACTCTTCATCAGTTTTCAGTTTCTCACCACTGTTGGGGTATTTTTTGTATAGCGTACCACTCTTAACCTAGCAGTGATACAGAGCAACACAACTAAACTGATACCAGCACCACACATGCTTCCATGATATGATTATATAAGTGTAAAGAGACCATTCTGTCATACATGAACACAGCCAAGAACACAGCGCCTGGGGAGCAGTGTGTGGGGAGCAGTGTGTGGGGACGGTACCTCGCTCAAGGGTACCTCAGAGGTGCCACTAGCAGTCCTGGGATTCGAACCCACAATTTTCTGATCGTAGGGTGAATGCCCTAACTACTAGGCCACCAGCTGCCCCACTGGTACCAATATAAGTACCATTGGTGTCCAGAGAATGTCTGCCAACCAAATAATATCTGTCCAGTGTTGTTCCAGTGGTCAGATTTTGTCTTCATTTGGTAGCTAAATACCATTCATTAGTCTAATTATAACAGGGTTTTAGCTTTAGAGACCCCCCCCCCCCCGACATACACATGACTGTGCTTTCACATCAGTGCTACTCTAGACACAACAGAAGTGAGTTCAAAGTTTTCTTAATTTAAGATGAGAGCTAAAATACTACAAATGCAAGAATGATAAGGCCAGAGACACACTTGGAGTGTGATGTGGCTGTGTACAGCTATATAGCAGTACATGACCAATAAGTGCATAAACACCTACTAACTGATCTTTTAGTTTGTTTTTTAGTAAAAATGTGAAAAAAAAATGCAGGTCTGATTTTGAGGCTTTCCATCTTAACTATTAAAAAACAATAACTTGGTACTGGTATTAATGAAAAGCTGAGCTTTGTTGAATCATAGTGTACAGATTACTTGCTAACAGTGCAGTATATCACCAAGATACAGTAGAAAATATAAAGACACGGTCAGTCAGAAACTTTTAGGCCGAAGTCCTAAAGGGTTGACATGAACAGTTGTCAGCGTGAACAAACTGACATAAGCATGAGTGATTATTTTACAAAGTGAGGGAGTCAAAGATCAGAGGGAACCTGGAAGCACTTTTGCTAGATACAAAACAATACATTTTTCTTAATATGACCAAAGGTATGAACCAAGAAAAGCAGATTTTGGTTTTAGGTTGACTAACACTTTGCTCAGCTGCGATGGAGACCCAATGCACGTTCCTTAAGAGTTAAGTCAGTAACAGAGGAGGGTGTGTGGGGTAATTTAACAGTAGACTACATTACAGAAGTTCCAATAAAAAGGCCCTTCTGAATTATGCAGCCACAAGCAAACTTATTCCGCCGAAGAGAATGAAACATAAAGATATATTCGTGTGGAGGAAAACCAAAAAAGAAAAGTGGGGGGGGCTCTTCATTTCTTGGAAAATGCACCATCGCACTGGGCTTTGGCAGCATTCCCCCCTTATTTAAACATTCTAAATTTCATATTAGCTGAAATAATAATTGGCCAGCCAGTTTGTTGTTATAAGAACTCTAAATAATTTAACGTGTCAATGGAGGATGCAGAAATTGCCAAATGTGTCTGGCAGGGAGGAATGAGAAAACGGCTGCGACTCTAAGCGGCGGCGTGGTGTCTGCAGTGATAGAGGAATCTTTGAGAGGAGGAGGGGTTTTTTTTCATTCGTGGGTGAAGTGGCAAGCGATTGGCCCGGGGGGAGCTGTATTCATGCAGGATTACAGTTTTAAACAGGTGTGATGCGGGATGCGGTGTAGCATAATGCGATGCTAATCAGGGCTCCACCTACGAGGGAATTCAGACGAGACAGGTGCGCTCCTCGCACAGCAACAACTTCATTACAGCCACATCCAGGGATTTGTAAAGCTGTTTTTTGCTCGCCTCGAATGTATATTCCACCTCGACGTCTCTGTAAGTGCCTCGTTTCTCAAGTAGGCCGTGCCTATTCTACCCCCATTACGAACCACTATGGGAGAATTTTGGTGCCACGGTTTACAAACAATGAGAGCACAAACAAACTGTTTACGCATGTGGTTCTTCGTGTGACTGCACAGCTCTCTGTGTTTCTTTGCATCTGAGTGCAGCGCAGGGATGTTTCTGAACATTCAGGTGCCCTATTGCAACATCCCCACCTACCTAGACCATATTATTTTGAATGCAAGAGTGAATGAGAATGAATACTTCAGTTCTTTTTGAAACGAATGAGCACAATCACACATCACTCAACTATATTCAGCAAGTAACTGGATCAACATACAGTGCTGTAACAACAGTAGAGGCAATTAGGCAGAATAAGCTTTAGAGGACTTTCCATTCATTTTATAAACTCTAAGGCATTCAGAGTTTCCAGCTTAAAATGCAAAGCCAAAGGGCTGGACTGTGTTGTTGCAGCTTAATGGAACCAGGCAGATTGGAAACGGCGGCAGTGAATTTTGCCACTATGCTAATGCTAGCTCAGTTACTCCTAAGCATCTGTACCAAGTGGGGCCGATTTTGGGACTGGGTTGAGGGGGTCATAATGTATTTTTCGGCAGAAACCAGTAGATGAGTTTGGCTTAACCTGTTGTTATGCAACAGCAAGCGATAGCTAACCAGCTAACAAAAATTTGCCAGACGACCCACTTGTTACTTATTTCGACATGATGAAACAATATAAAAACTGAAATCTCAAGCTGTGAAGGAATAAGGCCTCAGTCATGAAAGTAAGCTAATATTTTGTTTTGTAAAAGACTTTTAACTAGCAAACATGGTAGTGTTAGCAAAAACAGTTATCTTTTTCATACATACTGACCAAGACACTGACCATCTCTACCTGCAATAAATCACAGAAAAAAGTAAAAAGCAACTTTTTGTCAGGATCAGTGAAGGATTGCAATCCCTTCCCCATTGCCAACTGGAATCCCAACTACTTTTGACCTGATGTCAGGTACTGACTGCTGATTTTGGAGTGTCTTGAATGTACTGTGCATAAAAAATGCAAAACATACACCTCCCATTAAAAACAATAGGAAAAAGTTTTGCAAAAAATGCATCCAGCATCCAGTTTGTGTGAGTTTGTGTGTGTACGCTTGTATGTATCCATATGGGTGTGTATGCGTGTCTGGTAGTCGGAGTTCTCCTGCGTGTGTTTGTGCACGTGCACGTGTGTGCAGGCCTTTGGGCGCACGTATGTGTGTGTGCATGTGCGCGCTCACGCTCCTGAACTCACTTTCCTCCGTGACTTTGAAGGCTCCGCGCTGAGAGGCCGAAACAAAAGCATGCGGATTTGGGAAGCGCCGGTTCAAAGGCGCTGAGTTAATTAGCTTGCGCGTAATCTGCAGATGTGGCGATATGGGGAAATAAATAAATAAACAAATAAAGTAAGTAAGTAAAAAAAAATACACAAACGGGAGCACGCGCCGCTCTGTGACACGCTATTACAGCGTGATGCATGACGCTCGTGGGCTCGCAGCCTTTCTGAAGCCCATGCGAGAAAGGTCAGCGCTAAAGAGGGGAGGGGGAGGTGGTTGTGGTGGGTGGTGGTGGGGTGGTGTAGGGGAGAAAGTGCCTGAATCAGGGCCTGAATCAGGATGTACCTCCTTCTCGTCTCAAAGATGTTCGCTCTCGCTGGCTAAGACTCAGGTGATGGATGCAGCTCAACCTGCAATAAATCACACAAAAAAAAAGCTTTAAGAAGGCAGAGATAAAGGAGAGCAGGATGTCAGTGCTGTGCTTTTGAGTCCTGCTTTGCTCTGAACTGCGACTGGGTGCGTCTCAAATCACTCCCTTCCAACATCAAGTCGAGAAAAGTAGGTGTTTATTGTCATGTCAACCACACTCACAGTACACAGTGAAATGAACACAAGGACCATGGTGCAACAAAAACAACAAAAACAGACCCACAAAGAACAGAAACAGAACACCACAAGAGTGGTGTGGGCAGAACTTTACTAAAGAGAGTGAATAGAGTATTATGACTGTATTCTAGCAGCAGAGTTGTTAAGTGTGCAGAAAATGCAAAGGAATGCATTGCCACTACGTAAATAATTGTGCAAAAATAGCAAGCAGCAGCAACGGGTTTAGAAAAATGTACAATATATAAGTATATACAGGGTATATGTAGTGGCAATGCAGGATATTTACAGTGGTTCATGCACTCAACTAACCAATGAATCTTCTTTTTAAGGCTGTTTACAACAAATGTGTCTTGGATCACAAGAGAGCAGTGCTGAGTGCCAAGATCTGGCCACTCCAACCACTTGCAGAGGTGGTCTGGGACGCATGTGATCATATCTTTTGTAATATAATCACTAATATGTCCTGAGACTTCCCTGGTGAGGGCATCAGAGGAAAATTCGTCAGGTAATAGCATGCTAATGCCTGAAAAAATGAGGAACAACATAAAATACATTTGATGCTAAAGCCAAAGACAACAGCAGGTCTGGAAGGGACAGGATGGGTAACTGTCCCATTTTACGATAAGTAGAACAAAGTAAGTCCATTGTTTTGCCCTGTGGAGGGACATATGTTGGTATCTCCAGCTAATAAAACTGATGCTGTAAAGTGCTATAGTATGGTATAATTGTGAGTATGTTCATGACTGGTGTGAGAGTAAAACCTGTCGAGCAGAAGTGACAAGAGGCAGTAATGAAATCTGAACACAACTGGTCAGCTGGACACCTTGGCATGATAGACACGGGTGTAAGCGCTGATGTGTCTCAACTGTCCACTTGTGATCCAAACACCTAAGATGCTTTTTAAAATCAAGCATTTTTCTGCAGTGTATGTCCGGCTATATTAGCTTACAGCAGTTTAGCCCAACCCATTCAGAACAGCCAATTAGAAAAAGAGCTCATTTACATTCATCAGTCTTAAAGGCACAGCAAAAATAATAGCCTCTTCAATCTGTAAGAGGTATAGGGTGGCTGAAAAGGGTCACGTAACAATGTTTAACATATTGGACAAATAGCCATTTTTTGGTACAAACAAGAAAACAACATATGTGATATAAGTGTACTTCAGGGGAAAAATAAAAATAGGATATGGGCCCTTTAAAAAGGCTGTTTTGGTTGTTATTGCGCCTTTAAGACGGAGATCCGTAAATGATCTTTGCTTCTATTGGCTGCTCTGTGTTTCATTCACAAATCAGTCCAGTTATAAACATTCTTTATAACTTCAGTGTGAAGAGGGTGGGCCTAACCTGCTGTACTGAATATATTTGATATATTGGATAGACAGAATTTTTTCAATGTGATGGTTTTTGTGACATCACAATATTAGCTTTTCATTACAGGCTGCAGTCGTTTTTGTATATGGGCTATATGGACTGTATGTTTTGAAACTAACACAATGTATATACTACATCAGCAAAAGGGGTGAAAAAAGTTAACTTTCCTTGATATGGGCCCTTAAAGGTTGACGTCTTTAAATGCTGTGCCTAAACCGTGAACCATTTCTTTAACTGTTAAGTCTCAAGTTCTATTAAATCCACCCCTATTACCTGTCCCGGTCACTCACTTTTGCTCCCTGGATAGTAATTCAGTAGGAGCAGGACTGGGGGTCGATTTGAGACACACCCTCTGATATGATTAGGGCTCATGGAGGGGGTGTGGAGGGCAGCAGACAGCAGCAGACTAATCGAGATGAGGTTTAAAGTAGTTACCTGCCCTCCGCGCAGATTTATCAACATCATTTTAGCGGCGGAGACCTGCGCGACTAACAGCTTCCTATCGCAGAGAGGGCATCGTAATGAATGATTGTTTCGCAGCTGGCTGGAAAATTGTACTTGCTTGCGAGCAGCCAGGGCGATAAATCACAGTGGCCCCCTTCGCCCACTTCGAGGTGCTGAGTGTTGGGATTTTAACACAATCCTGTTTACTCATCTCCTCCGCTCCGGACAGGACAGAGGTCATTTTTTCCCTCCCAGTTGGAAAAAATGAGATAGATATGTGTTCAACATGATTTGGAGACACTGCAGCAGAACATGGCTGCGGTGTGGAGTGGGGGAGTTTGTCTGCATCTGTTGCCATTCTGCTTATGGATCACTGCCTTACAGAGTTGCATAAGGCCCTCTAAAATCACACTAAAGTCCCTGTGTTCATTTTATCCTCTGCCACATGGCTCCATCATACACACTGATAGGCGAGTCAGAGGGGGACCCAGAAAGCTTCATTATGGTGATGTGGGGCAGATCCGGACCCCTATTAATAATGGAGTTTCTGCTTAATGGATACGTATACTTTAGAAATCAAGCAAAAACAGAAATAAATGTATTATTATTATTATTGTTGGTGTTGCTGTTGTTGTCGTCGTCGCCGTCGCCATCGTCGTCGCCGCCGCTGTCATTGTCGTCATCGTCGCCGTCTCGTGACTGCCATAGCATCATTATTATTATTGTTATTAGTATTATTAGTAGTAATGGAAGTGGTAGTAGTAGTAATAGCAGTAAAATGAGCTGAATAACAATACAGAAGTAAATAAGTAATTTAACAAATAAACAAATAAATACCAAAAAGATTGTATATAGTGGCATTTAATATTTATATTTAAATATTAAAAAGTGCTCTTATTTTTTACTGACTTATGCTGATGTGCTTGATCATTTTGTATTGCTATGACTATCGTTATGGAACCGCTCCGTGCAGCAGGTGTAATTTATTGCTGCACTTGTTGTGTGTGTTGTTTCTCTGCCTGTGCCGGGGCCGCTGTGTGAGAGCGATGCTGACACTGAGCAGGTAATGCTTCTGTTTATCTGCCTCCACACCGGGTGGAGAGATCAATTCATTAAACATGAAAGATCAAAGCGAGCATTCACTTTGTTCAACCCCGTTATGTATTACGCACAATGCCTGTTTCAGTGTGTACGTGTATGTGTATGCGTATGCGTGTATGTGTGTGTGTGTGTGTGTGTGTGTGTATTCCCCCGTGTGGCAGCCTGTATTGAGGAATCAGAGCGTTTTAAAGGCTGTGTTGCGGGGATGAAAGTGAGAGGGAAGGTGCTGCAGAAAGGGGGGAAACACTGAGGGTATATTTGTCAGTGTTATCTGATGGAGGATAACATTATAACATTATTTCCTGTTATCTGCCGCTGCGGCGGAATGAAAGGTGAAGACCGCATGCTCTATCCCGGCCCAGATCTTTGGGTTCAGTAAACTAATCCTGTGTGTGTGTGTGTGTGTGTGTGTGTGTGTGTGTGCAGGCACTGAGATAAGAAGGTGTGTGTGAGAGTGTGTGTGTGTGTGTGTGCGTGTGTGTGTGCATACACACACTGTAGCACTGTAAAACTCAATAGGGCTTCTTGTTACCAAGCTGAAGGTTTAAACTGCAGAATTAGATCTTGATATTATAGCATTAACCCATTATTTTCTGAGGCATGTCGCACCTGAAGTCATTCTGCTGCTACATCTGCTGCTAAGTGGTCCGAGCTTCTGCATCTACCTAATACTAACCCAGGAGACAAAGTGAGAAAAGTCAGTAAAGTGATTATTCAGGAAAAAATAAAAAAATAAATGAAATTACAAAAAATCTGGTACACCGACTACGTTTGGGTTGAATTGTGTAAATGTGATTTCTGCTTTACACACTTGAATGTAATGTGCCTTAGTACATACTTAGCATTTAGAAATCCTGATCTAAATAAACCAATCATAGCCCCCCAATCATTTTCAAATTTCTGCATCATTCATACAGTCCAATATGAAATGATTCATTGGAGAAAAACGTACAGACTCAAATTTCTTTACAGTGGTAGTTATAGGAACCAGAGGTCGCAACATTGAAAACATTTTACTTACTTTCCAGAGCCACCAGTGAAGCACTTCTGCGTTGCATATGCAGTGCTGGTGATGGTAAAATTGTGGTAATTCTGAGAAGATTAGCTTTCTTTTGAAACTATTTTGCCTCACAATGACTTACAACAACCTCTCCATCATGAATGTATTAAAAAATATGACATTTTATGCATAAACCATGTCTCAGACCTATCTTAAATAAAATGTGTCAGGCATCAGCCAGCTTTTAGAGGCTTTAAACTCTTCAGATGTTTGGTTCCTGACCGATACGTTTCTCTAGAATGGAGTTTTTCCCATCAAACCACTCTGAACGAGCTTTTTGGGATAACAGGATAGAAATTCCAAATAGGTACATGATATTTACGTTTATGGCATTTGGCAGACGCTCTTATCCAGAGCGACTTACAATCATTAGTTACAGGGACAGTCCCCCTGGAGCAACTGAGGGTTAAGTGTCTTGCTCAAGGACACAGTGGTAGAAAGTGGGGGTTTGAACCTGTGACTTTGTGGTCCTCAGGTTCACAAGTAAGTGTTTTACCCGCTAGGCTACTACCACCCTATATTTTTGCATAATGCATGCTGGGTTGTGCAGTGAGCGTTAATTCTGAGGCCGAGATGCTGGTTTTATGCTCGAATGCCCCATTGATTTGTTCATTTGCTGTAAACTGATCAAAGAAAAGCTCATCCATCCAAAGCATCCTGAAAAGGTGACCCTATAGGCGGGGTGTTTACTGATAACTCACACGGTTCTCTTTCCGGGCATCCAGGTTGACCTCCTAGTGACGGACGAGCGGGTGAATCTGAGCAGTGTGTGCCACGTTGGTCCCCCAGACACATTCATAACATCACTTACTGCAGAATCAGCTGTTTGGCCGCTTTCTTTCTCCAGCCATTATTTCCCCTGACGGCGGCCACTTCCTCGCAGAAACGTAAAGAAGGGCTCCGTGAAGTGAGATGGAAGAGGAAGGACAGAAAGTGTGTTTCATTTCTTAATGTAGAAAAGGTTTCAGCTAGCAAAGAGCAGCTCATAAGGCCCCAGAAGCCATTAGCCAGTTTATATGCATCTGGTAAAATGATTCCACTCTTAAAGTGGTGCCTCACGACTCTAAGTAGATTTCGTGAAGACGGGACACGGGGTCTCGTTCTTTTCTCTAAGTTGCTTTGCATGCATTATGTAGGGAGAGGATAATGCTTGTTTCTTTCTCTTTTTTTGTTTTTTTTTTCTTCGTAATGGCACCACATTCAGGGAAAATGATGTGGCCTGTTTCGTAATGGGCAATAATTACAGGAACACCATTGGCTCGTGTTGCCTTACACCAGCCCTAATCATTTACCATCAAAACCCTCACAGGAAGTGGGAATGCGATGGTAAAGGAAGGGAAAGCGAGTGCGTGAGAGGTGTTTGGCCGCTAAATGCAGGCTCATCTGTCTTCCTTGAGGGAATAAGGGGTGACCTTTGACCTCAGGGGAAAACACTGGCATCCGCCATGGCAGCTTTGGCTAATGTGGTTAACTACCTACTTCCCCTGTGAAAAAGTGTGTGTGTGTGTGTGTGTGTGTGTGTGTGTGTGCACGTGTGTGTGTGCGAGCATATAGGCCTGTGTGTGTTCCAGGTGTGGATGTGCAACATTTGCTGCATACATCAAACCTTTATACAGTGTTTTAAGGTGAATAACACACACACTATATATATATATATATGTATATGTTATTGACCTTAAATTTTTATATATATATATATATATAAATTCTTGTTGATT
>JBBPCZ010000115.1:1084622-1097668 GCA_037974445.1 Brycinus macrolepidotus | reverse complement strand
CACACACACACACACACACACACACACACACACACACACACACACACACACACACACACACACACACACACCTCTTGCACTGCTGCTGCTTTTGCCGGCCTGGTGCCCCAGGTTTGGCGGGGGCGGGATTACTTTTCCCACTGTGGGCAGCAGAGATACAGCAGAAGTGGCACAATGCGGGCACAGCGTGGGCATCAGTCAGCCACTGCAGCCATGCCAGCTGTCTAAAGCTGAGGGACACTTCTGTCTCGCTCCCTCTCGCTCACTCACTCGCTCTCTGCTCTCCCCTAGCTCTCTCTCTGATTGACAAATTAACCTCTTTGTTGTAACCTCTTGAACTCTAAGTTGATTATGTAGTAGATTATGTAATCATGTAGAATACGCAATAGGAATGGTAACTACTATGTGACTAAATATGTTTTGTGAGTTCACACTTTAAAACATCACCTTTAACTTCATAATTACTTTACTTACATGTTAGTTTCTTAGGAGTTCCTGAATAATTTATTTCAGTCACTGAATAATTTATAGGAATAGCCAATAATTTATAGTAGGTATTGAATGCATATTAGGGGGCTAGTTCCTTATACTGCTACTAAGAAATGTAATGTAAGTGTAATTTGCATTCTTCAAAAGTTCCTCTTAAAAATCTATTTTGTGTTGCTTTATATACAATAATATATTTAAGAAAATCCCAGCTCGATGGCCGAGGTTCCTTTCTGGGTGGGTTTTCACCAGGTTCTCTGGGTTCCTCCCAGAGTCTAAAGATAGGTGGCCTGGAGATGCTAAATTGCCCATGTACGTATGAGTGAGTGTGCGTGTGTGTGTGTGTATGTGTGTGTGTGTGTGTGTGTGTGTGTTTGTGTGTGTGCGTATGTTTGTGTATGTGTGTTCATCCAGTAAGAATGAATGAATGAATGAAGAATGAATGAATTTTTAGATGTATTATTTAATTTTTTTAGGAATTTGGCGAAAAAGACATCATAAAATGCTAAAGTATATTATTTAAATATACATTTATTCCATTTGTTGAGAAGCTACTTGCCTGGAGAATGGTTTCCAAATCCATTATCTTACTGTAATTTTATTGTTCATGTTCTATAGCTTTCTTCATTATTTTACACTGCCCTAGACACAACTAACATCTCCTCATTTTTACTTATAGCTTACTGGTATTCTAATAATTATATTCCTAATTACATTAATATCACATATTATAATCATTTATTACATTCATCTACAAACTTAAAAAGAGGCAAACTGTCAGGTTACATATTTCACATTGTGGCTGCATAGTAGTTACTGAATTACAAAATGCAATAACAAAATAATAAGCCTGTAGTATAAGGGGTTTAACTAAGCATATTGCAAGTATATTACATTTGTCCTGGAGTTATATATCAGAAATGTCAGCAGTAACCATAGTTCAACATGTAGTAACATAGTAATTACGTTGTACTATCACTGTTATTACAAAGCATGGGGTCTGAAAATAGCCTCTGCAGTTGTTTAATGGTAATATTAATGACTGTCTACCCCAGCATGAGATATACACCACAATACACACACACACACACACACACACACACACAGGCACACCCCAGCCATTACCTGATCTTTTACATGCCACCCTCCATGCACACACACTCACACAGAGCGGTAACCAGCCACTTAAGACGCCTCCTGCTTCTTAATCCGCTCATTTGAATATGGACGGTGTGACCGCTTCCCTGAACCCCGTCCAGATTTCTGGCCAGGAGGAAATTGTTGTACATTTCCTGACAAATTGAGTTAAGCGGACATTAAGTGGAGCTTTAAGAAAACAAATGGCTCCTTTTATCACAGGTGGACGCTGATGGCGTAATGGGGGCCTGGGCCGATGCTATCGCCGCTAATGGCTTGACAGGAAACATTAGGGCTTTTGTATAAAGGGCTGGCAAAGGCCCGGTCAGCCACACACGCACACACACACACACACACACACACACACACACACACACACACACATACACGCATACACAGGCATGCTTTCCCCCCACCTCTGTCTCTCTCTCCCTCTCTCGCTGCCCTGTTCCCTTTCTCATTGCTTTCTCTCTCTTTCTCTCTCACTCTTTCCATTTCTTTTCTGTCTCTGTCTCTCTCTCTTCCTCTTTCTCTCTTTTTTCTCTTTCACATTTCTTCCACTCTTTCTTCCCTTTTCACTTTCTCTCTCTCTCTCTCTCCCCTCTTTCACATTCTCTCTCTCTCACTTTCTCACTCTTTCTTACCTTTCTCTCTTTCTCTCCCTCTTTCTCTCTCTCCCTCTCTCTCTCTCTCTCTCTCTTCTCTTTCACATTGCCTCACTCTCTCTTTCCATCTCTTTCTTCCCTTTCTCTCTCTCTCTCTCTCTCTCTCTCTCTCTCACTGTCCCTCCCTCTTTCTCTTTCTTTCCCCTTCCCTCTCTCCCCCCCTCCTCCCCCCCAGACCTGTCGTGCTCTCTCTGTCCCTCTTTGTGCAGGAGGCAGATGTTTGTATGTATACGGTGTGTTTGGCAGCGGTGCCTGAGCAGATGCCCGTTTCGGTGCCAGAGAGCAGACGGACATGTTGGGCATGGGCGCTGGGCACTGCCCTCCTGCCATAGGTGCTTCCTCAGTGCCGCCTGCCAGGCCGCGCTCCACTTACCCACTTTATTTATCTCTCCCTTCATCCATATTTTTAGCAAAGCTAAAGCCTGATGGTCCAATCTGCCCCATCCATCCTCAGCACATTAGAGGAGCAGCCACCAAACAGACCAACTCCTTATTCCACTTATACCCGCTTCCTCACTCATAACTCACTCATAATTACACTTCAGGGTCAGTGAGTTCCAACAGGTATTTATTTGTCTATAACTGAAAGAAACAAGCAGGGAAAAGCTGCTAACAATACAGTACGTTATATATACATATAACGTCCTTAACACTCAACAGAGGTTTTAAAGATTAGTTAATATAAAAGTAAAGTATATTTTTAAATATGCTTAAAAAAACATAATGAGAGCTGCATAGATACCCGTGTCCTCACTAGGCATAAAAACAAGGATGTCAATCTGTTTATGCATGTTTCATTCATGCATCGTGTCTGAATACAGCTGAAAGAGATCTGAGACATATCTCTTGTCTCTTTCTCCAGTGCATTGTCCTCGCTCTGCGTGTACCGGTGGCGGGGACACTGCTTGGCCAAAGGTGCGGCTTGTTTTATTAATGCAGGCATACCTGAGGGAAATGTTGGCGATCAAACCATGCGCTAATTAAAATGAACCGCGCCTGAAAAAAGTGTTTAATATGTACGGAACGGCCCTGGCCGCTCAAAGGGCTTTGTTGCTTTGTTAATATGGATATTACAAGCTCAGTGGAGACTTATGCACACATACACACCCCCAGTGGAAGTCTGAAAGGTGAGGAGGGTATTAACATACTGTAGCCGTCAGCCAGGAAGCCTTTCATTCTCTCCTTCAGGAGAACGCGCAGGAGTGAAAGAACTACTGATTACAGTGCTTGACGGTATTATCACATACATCATAAGTATGTGTAAAGCAGCGTGTGAGCCCGTCCCCCCTGTAGTATTCGAGCACAAAGAGCGCGGACCACTGGTGCAGCCACGATCACTTTGAAAACTCTTTCAGATACTTGAAGCGATGGTCCTGCATTGTCAGAAACCACATCCCCAAAAACTGTCTGAGCAAACTTCAGACACCAAACTTTTTTGACTGTTGCTTTAAGATGAGTTTTAAACCTCTCAGGTCCCTCATGATGTACAAGTCCTGCAAAACCTCTTCTTACATTTTGTTTGTTTATTTGTTGGTCTGTCTGTTATTTATTTATTTACTTATTGTACATGCCCCCTGTCTATCTATCTATCTATCTATCTATCTGTCTATATTGTTTGTTTTATCTGTTCTGATAAATGACTGACAAGACCTGCCTCCTATAGTTAGTTACGGTTGCTATGTTTATGAAACCTTCAGGTCAGGTTACCTGGTGGCATCCGTAAAAAAATTAAATAAATAAAAAAAAGGAGTCACATTTGCAATATTACCTTTTCAAAAATAAACCTTTTTGCAAATGTTTCAATGCAGACCTGCTGGTTTTGGAAAGGTGGGCCAATTTCAAGCAAAAGTCATTAATCCAACCAGGGAAATCCTGGGTGTTGAAGTGGTAGGTTTCCATGTAGGACCAGATGCTGTGGAAGACTCTCTGTCTTGTATACCAGGTATATTTTCAAATTTTAATTAAACAATACATTTGATGGCATGCATGTTAAAATTTGAAAGGATGCATTCCACAGTGCATTATAAAACATTTTCAAGATTTTATTTTTTCATAATTTACATTGTCTATATCTTTTACACATGAAACATAAATGCTATCATCTTTATTGGAGAAATAATATGTTCTTTATTTTATATATCAAAAACGTTTGTCCACATTTGTTACCAATGTATATAGAACATTTTGACCCTTCTGTATATGGAATGGTTTTAAATCAGACAACACAGTAGCGACTCCAAGTGAGAAAATCTTGGGTTTGATCCCTGGCCGGCTTTTGTATGTTCCCCCTAGGTTTGTTGTCTGTGACTGCCCTGTGATGGACTGGTGGCCTGTCCAGAGTGTTTCTCCAGCCCCCCACCCCCCCACTCTTAAACAAACTAGCAATAATGACCTTTGACGTACTTCTAGTAGTGTTTTGCCGTCCAACTGGTCACACTGCAAGAGGAGAGTCTTGATTACAGCAGTGGTTTTTTATACTTTTCTTCATTAAATAAGATGTGATTCAGGTGATCACTAATCAGTACCTCATAAAGCAGAATGAGGTGCTTGTGGAGGAATTTAACAGACACTGGCATTGAATGGTTGTCATACTCATAGAGCTGCTGATTTAAAAATAAATTGCAGTGGTCTTTTATTTTTTTCCAGAGCCATATAGCTAAGTCACATTAGTCATGAAACTTATCCTAAAATTGATCTATTATATTATTTAATGTTAGACGTCTTATTAAACTGAACACTATCAAATCATTGCTGTCGGGACAAATCCTCATTTCTTTCAATGTAAAAAGCAGTTATTCCGAGTCCTTTTGGACTATTTCATTGGTCGATTTATATGACTGACAAGGAGATACATATATGACCCCATGTCCTGATACGGTATAAAAACAAGCATATCTATCTGCTTATGTGTGTGTTTGCAACTATCAGTTAATTATGTAGGCACATTTTTACATTTGTATAGTAGAGAAAAACAATTACGACTTGACTTTTAAGAGTAAATAATACCATCTTTCCAAGATATTCTTTTTGGGCACCAGTTCACTCTTTTTCTCATACACACGCATGCACACACACATATACACACTCCCACACAACGTGGCCCTACTAAAAATGCTTCGCCCAATTGTATTGCTGAAGGCAATTCGGAATGATTTTGTTCAGAGATGTATTCAGATGCTGGGCATCTTGTGCTGAGACACCTCTCAATATCACAAGGCCTGAAAGCACCCTCCACACACACACTCTCTCACACACACACACACACACACACACACACACACACACACACACACTCACAGACTCTCTTCACCCCTCTCTCTCGCCCCCCTGCTGGGTGCAGTGGGCTGGGAGTCTGCTGCGTCTGGAGCTCCCTCTGTTCTCTCTCTGGCCTTCAGGAGCCTCCACTCGCTCTTGGACTCGGACAGGAGGACTGGCGCTCGTAAAACAGTCCGAGCAGGAGTGCTGGTCTGCGATCAGTTTCAGCGGCCATCACCACCATAAACACACTCTGCCATCAGAATGGTGCTCTGAAATGATATAGAAATAAGAGCCCAGTCCTTTCATTCAAAATGCATGCCTCTCTATCAATTTAGGAATATTTTAAAGGGTATTTCCAACAAGTATTTCAGTAGATTGTCCATAATTACATTGTTTAGATGGAGAGATGGAGCCAAAGTCATTGAGTGGTTGTATGTGAAATATGACATCCTAAAAAAAAAATAGACAGAATCGTTCACAGTGGGGGTGAATGGAACCAGACGTACAAAGTGATGTTTAATGCCTCTAAAACCTCCCACACAAGACATTATATTAAATGGTTAAGAAAATGTTGCATGAGGCACTACCTGAGACACTTTTTTTGTGATGGTCCTGGGATGGTTTTGGGCTAAAACCTAATTTTTTCTAATTCATTCATGGTGGAGAGCGCAAGGCATTATAAAGCATAACACTTCTCTAAGTCATTTTTCTCAGATTTGCCACTATTTCACTATAGTCAACATTACAAGCTCATTAGACACTTGTAGGATCACTGGTCATTTTGAATACTAAATAAAATGGCTATATTTCTGTTGTAGACATTGCAAACTATCGAATCAGTTTCTCTGGAATGCACCATTTTACACCAAACCACTCCAAATGACTGTTAAATTATGAACAGTTGAAAATTCTGAACAATTACTGAAATTTCAATTAATCTCTCTGTTGTCCATGTGTACAAGCCGTTGCCTATTTGCCCAGCATGGTCAGTGGTCATTTTTGGTTTATACTCACTGTCAAATCAAAACTTTGTAAAACCAATTTAAAATATTCTTTAAACTGTGCAAACATTGAAAAATAGAAGTCATCCAAAATGACATGGAATAAAATTTATCCATATTTTGAAGTTCAGAATTTTTTTCTCCTATATACCATTTTGGAGATATGAGGTTTTGCCATGACTACATCATGCTCTAATTGGAAGCAACTGCTGTTTACTGTAGTGTTTCACCAAGCCACATCATTCTACTGACACTTCTTAACTGTCCCTTGTTTCCTCATCACTATCTTGGAAAAATAAAAAGTTGTCTGAATTGTCACCCATCTTGAAGAAAGTCTTGTTTTTCAAATATGTCTTGAATGAAGTACTCAAAGATGCTATAAAATGAAATCTCAGTCATCTTTATGATTAAAACACAAATGAAGGCTATACAAAGCCTAAGGGAGGGTCTCTAAAACTGTCTCTCACATGCCAGCATGGACCAAGTCCTATTCACAGAGATATGGGTGCATTTAGGACCAATTCCTACTTTCTGCGATGAACTTGGGCCAAATGTAGAACCAGTTCATACTCTATGAGAAAAAATGGGGCAAATTTAGGACCAGTTCCTACTGTCTGAGATGAATATGGGCCACAATTAGGACCAGTTCCTGCTGTCTGATATGAATGTGGGCTAAACTGAGGACCAGTTCCTACTCACAGAAATGAAAGTTGGCCAAATTTAGGACCAGTTCCTACTCTCTGAGCTGAAAGTTGGCCAAATTTAGGACCAGTTCCTACTCTCTGAGATGAATATGGGAGAATTTAGGACCAGTTTATACTCTCTGAGATTATTATGGGCCACATTTGGGACCAGTTCCTACTGTCTGATATGAATGTGGGCTAAACTGAGAACCAGTTCATACTCCCTAAGATGAATGTGGAGCAAATTTAGGACCGCATTCTACTCTCTGAGATGAATGTGGGCCAAATTTAGGACCAGTTCCTTCTCTCTGAGCTGAAGGTTGGCCAACTTTAAAATCAGTTCCTACTCTCTAAGATGAGTATGGGCTAGAGTAGGACCAGCTCTTACTCCTTGACAATGTTGGCTTTGGCTCATGCATGTCTACATCTCACTCTTTACAGTCCATATTTGAGTCTGAGCTTATTTACAGTTCATATCTATTTTGAGCTGAGGATAAGGAGATGTCAGCTAGTAGCTAATTAGCTTACTGTTTCCAAGAGAGTGTAGCATTGGTGTGCTGCATGTGTGTGTGTGTGTGTTCTGTGAGGATGATTAATAGCTCTTTTCTATCAGTTGGTGGAAGGGGCAGCCTTGCCTGGATGAGGCAGGGCCTTTTCTCATGGGCATCATCATTGGACACCCCCCCACTTCCCTTCTCTATCTCTCTCTCTCCTCTTGATTCTACACATTCGTTCCCTCTCTCTGTGATTCAGATAGTGATGTTGAACATTGCAGGGCTTGAATGAAGAGTTTTGGAACTCTTTGGAAATGTGTTTTTAAGTGTTAATGGCTCAAATTCTCCTCACTAGCTCGTTCATCTCTCCTTAACCACAACTACTCAAATTCGCATCTCTTCCGTCCAGCATGTCACCTCCACACTGTTCGAAAAAGGTAAGAATGTATGAGATTTCAATTCAATCTGAGGGCCCGAGCAGATCGATAGCATAAATCCTGCAATCCTACCTTGATGTAAGGTTATGAATAGCTGAAAGGCCACAGCATTAAAACTAACAAACAAAAAAAACTTTGCGTTGTACTGCTGTGCTTTCTTCATAAAGACATCAATGCAAACATTTATCAGGGGCGTAATTCATTTGCATAGCATTTTACAACAGAGCTATCCTGTTTCACAAAGCACAGCGGACACCACGACTGTGATGGGCTAGTACTGGTTTGGAGGACGAAAGAGAGGGAGAGAGAAAGTTTTTACAGTGTAGCATTAACCTTTAGAAGTGCAGATTACTGTTAATTTGCTGTTTATATAATTACATAATTACATAATGAATTAATTAAGTTGTTAATTAGTAAAGTAATTAATAACATTTGCATTAGATTAGCATACTATATCAACATGTTCAAGTCTGCACCTCTGATTGTCTCTGTCTGTCTGTCTATCTCTCTCTCTAACTGTCCGCCTGTCTATCCATCCATCCATCCATCCATCCATCCACCCATCCACCCATCCATTTGTCTATTTATCTATCTATCTATCTATCTATCTATCTATGGTCTGTTGAAACAGGTACCCCCACACTCCATTAAGTTGGCTCTGTGGCCCCTCTCTTTTATTTGACATTTTATTTGGCGGAGATGAACGAGCAGCAGTTGGATTATAACATAATTTGTCTTGTCTTTATTACCGGCACAAAGGACACCGCTCATTAATTATTCTGCCGTTGCAGCTCAACACAAACTGGAAAAGGTCCCTCTCTGGACAGATGGCGAGGACAATGTTATTTATATCAATCAGCCCAAAATGTTCAGCGAGGATTACTATTCCTTGGACCCATCTGATTTATTTCTCTCTCTCTCTCTCTCTCTCTCTCTCTCTCTCTCTCTCTCACCCCAGCCCCTGCCTTAAGGCCTCTATTCAGCCTTTTTAATGGAAACCGAATTGAGGCTGCAGAGACACTAGGCCAGAGAGTGTTCCGGCATCTTTATTTATGGGCCAAGTTTTTTTTTTCTTTCTTCCTTTTTTTTTGTATTTTAGGGTCCTGTTCAGGTGAATCATTCAGCAGGGGAGGCTGCTGCCCCCCGGCCCTTTTATCGCTCTCCACTCAAGCCCTGTTTACCCAGAGCCACATAGGTCATTGCAGTGCAAGCCTAAACGCAATTCCCCCTCATTTAGCGCTCAGCACCTGTGATCCACTCTGCCTCTCTAGCCCGCGGTCAGCTGAGCTCGGCCACGGCCCAAACTTCCAACAACCCAAGCCTCGGTCCCTAATTCACAGCACGCCGGCTATTGTAACACTGCACTCGAGGCTGTAGGATGATTTTACTGCATATAATATAACTCTGCACTGTACTCGGAGCTATAGAATGTTTTTGAAGCACATAACGCTTCACTGCAATTTGGTACCTGTATGATGATCTTTGTTTACACTGATAAAACTGCAGCACTGGCTGTGTAACATGGAGCTGTAGGATGACATGGCTGTATATAACACTGCACTGTACAAACAACAGTATGATTTGACTGTGCTACTCTATACACTCTATACTCTAAGCTCTATACACTACTCTATACTTAGATATGTTCAATATATCACTGATGTATAATGGAAACTGTAAGATGATTTTACTGTCATAATAAAATATCGCACTATATGTAGAACTGTGTGATTATTTTGCCTTACATAATTAAGTATTGCACTATACCTAGATCTGTATAACTACTCGACTGTATATGTTACGATACTGTATTATACTTAGAACTGTGTGATCATTTTGCTATTCAAAAAATATTGTACTATACTTAGATTTTTACTGTCCATAATGTAGCATGGTACTGTACTTAGAGCTGTATGATGACTTTGCTATGTAGAACATTACACTGTACCTACAGCTCTGTGATGAGTTTTGGTACATGATAAAACTGTTTTATGTATTGCAATGTTGATTAATTTTCCCTGTACTGCTTTATACTTGTAACTGTAAGGTGATTTTGTGTATAACATGACTGTATACTTGGAGCTGTATGATGATTTTTCTTTATTTAACACTACATAGTACTTGGAGATGCATAATAATGTTGCTGTAATTAACATTAAGCTGTACTATGATGCCTGATGTTTTTGAACTTGTAGCTGTATGATGATTTGATTGTACATAACTTATAGGACTTCCATATTTCTAACAGATGTTCACAGGAATGAAAATAACGAACAGGAGAGTAATAGGTTACGGTGACTGGAACACATCTGAAACTCAGAGCTTCAGTCTCAGTTGGTAGAGCAACGTTTCTGAATAAATAAAAACACTCTGTCGAGTCTCATGCCAGCGGGGTGAAAATATGGCCAGATTTGTATTTATGTACGTCAAAGAAATTTCCATTGTGTCTCTCCCAAAACCATCTTCAGAGCCACACAGAAATAAGTACAAATATCAATACAGCTCCCTCACAAACCCCCCCAGACCCACCAAGGCCTTAAAAGTTGATCGGATTTCTAAAACTGTTAAATTTCATATAAAACTGATTTCGTAAGAGTCTCTTATGGATTTGCCGTCCTGTTGAGCCCAATATTAACCAAAATGCAAATAAGCACGCAGGTTGTGATTAAGATTTTAAATGTGTCTTTTTTCAGCTTTTAGCTAATGAAAAACAAAGTCTTGGAGGATCTTAGTCGTAATTTATTAAACATGAAAAGGTCCTTGATGAAATATAGAAATGAGATATGTTTTGCATTTCAAAGAATTGCGCTTACAACTTACTCGCATGTAAATTAGGTCAAGATTTGTAGAAAATACTTAAAGGAGTTTCCACGTTGGAGCGCTTGAACTACAATGATGTGGCACCTTCTGAAGATAACAGATATTGCTCTGTAAGTCCTTGAGTGTGTCTTCGCCACAGTGGAATATCCTTCACTTTGAAGAGTGGCCACTAAAGCAGCCACCTCATTCATGCGCCGCTCATCAGCTCACATGAAAAGACATGTTCACTCTTTCCAACTTTCTCTCCATCTGCCTCCTTTGTTTGCTCTCTCTTTTCTTTTCATTTGGTGTTTTCATCTTTCTTCCTTTTCTTTCTTTTGACTTTTTGTTCTATTCTTTTTCTGTTTCCTTTCTTCTTTTCCTCCTTTCTTCCTTTCGTCCTTCCTTTCCCCCTCCTTCTTTATTTTAAGGATTCACTGCCTTTCTTCACACGTCTTCCATGTGTGCCTTGTTTTTCTTTCTTTCATTCTTTCTTTCTTTCTTTCTTTCTGTTTGACCTTTGTTCTGTCCCTTTTATATTTCCTTCCTTCCTTCCTTCTTTCCTTCTTTATTTCATTCCTCCACTTGCCTTCTTTACATTTCGTTTATTCGTTTGCACTTTCTTTCTTTCTTTCTTTCTTTCTTTTTGACCCTTTGTTCTATCACTTTTCTACTTCCTTCATTCCTTTCTTCTGTCTTTTTTCCTTCTTTATTTCATCAACTTGGTTTCTTTATATTTTCCATTTGGACATTTGTATTTTCTTTCTTTCTTTCTTTCTCTATGTGTCATTTCATGTGTTCTTTTTCATTCATTCGTTCGTACGTTCGTTTGTTCGTTCGTTCATTCATTCATTCATTCATTCATTCATTCATCCATGCATTCATTCATTCATTCATCCATCCATCCATTCATTCATCCATTCATTCACTCATTTATCCATTATCTCATTCTACATTTCTACATGTCTTCAATTCCTCCCTTCAGTCATTATTTTGATTTTTTGTTGTTTATTCTTTTTTTTTTTGGTCCCTTTTTGTGTGTTTTGTTTCATTTCTCCACTCTCTTTTTCTTTTTTCTTTCCTTTTTGAAAAAAAAATCTAATATTACATTGAAGTCTAGCGTGTACCTTTCGGATGGTGTATTTCATGCTCAGCTGCTTTTCTCAGGTAAAGTAACATCTCCCCCCAGCTGATCTCTCTGAGTGTAATTCCCCTGAGTGCTGTAATGTCTTTTTTTTCTCGTTAGGAATCTTCTCCTGAGCTGCGTTTAGTTTCCTGACAGCTTGATTTACCTGCTCGTGACAGAACATCTCTCAGCCAATACAATTTACACAGTAACTGCTACTCTGAAGACTCTGAGCAGAGATTAAAGTCAAATCCTAATGAATTATAAATGGAGTCATACATTTTGCCATGGTTATTGTGGTTAGCGTTAACACACCTTTCATAATGAAAGATGGAGGCGGGAGAGGGAAAAAGAGGCTGTGAGACTCATTTTCAACTCTATTTCAACTCTTTTGAAACGAAAATCGTTTGTTTAAGACACACACACACACACACACACACACACACACACACACGCACACACACACACACATAAACACACCCACACACACAAAAATGTAATGACTTTATTGTCTCAGAAACACATTAACACAGTGAAAGCAGAATTCATACTGGTAATGCAACAAATCAGATTCTGCCCTTGTCGGTTCTTTCACTCCCTTCATTTCCTCTCTCTCTCTCTCTCTCTCTCTCTCTCTCTCTCTCACTCTCTCTTTCTCTCTCTCTCTTTCTCTCTCTCTCTCTCTCACTCCTTCACTTTGTCCTGATAATCCCAGAAACATCCACCTGACATCCCTCTCTCTCTCTTTCTCTCTCTCTCTCTTTCTCTTTTTTCTCTCTCTCCTTTTCTCCTTCTCCTCATGAAACGGATTAACATTACAAATTCTTCCTAACTATTTCCTCACCCTCTCGTCCTCCCTCCTGTTTTCTCTATCTCTCTCTCCCTCTCTCTCTCTCTCTCTCTCTCTCTCTCTCTCTCTCTCTCTCTCTCTCTCTCTCTCCCTCTCCCCCTCTCTCTCTC
>JBBPCZ010000115.1:1050379-1064467 GCA_037974445.1 Brycinus macrolepidotus | reverse complement strand
TGCAAAAGTCTATCTGTCTATCTATCTATCTATCTAATGTTGACTACACAGTATATAAGTTGCATAAGTTTCACGTAAAATTCAGCTTCACACAGGTTAGCATTTCTGTCGCTGTGTATAATCTAACCTATATCAGCATTTTCCCCAACCCTCACCTCAGTGCGATTCGTTTTACCTACTCTCCCTGCCCTGCCATTGGACGGTGGATGAGCAGATCACGCCTCCCGCTTTCTATTATAAAAGAGAGCTGGAACTTCACAACTCTTTCTGTTGGAGCCTCTGCTGCATCGACAACAAGATGGTGAGTCCATTCTTTCTCTTATCATTTCTGCAAAGATCAGAGTCATAGCCCTCTGATAAGTCTGATGAGAACAGAGATTGTGTAGCAGCCTACAACAACACTGTGAGTCACATCCTTTAAAGTTTCGACAAGCTTGCCTTACCCATTCAGAGAGTTCACTCTGGCTGTAAGTTATTTGCACTGTTTGGCCAATAGATTTAGATCTTATCATTGTGGAGCCATGCAGCCTAAATAGGAGCTGGCAGAGCAAAATGACCCTTTAAAAGAATGCTACAAATAAAATGGGCTATTTACTATTTACAAGACCAAAAGGTATGAATTATAATTATCAATTTTAAACAAAAGAAAAGTTTATAGTAAAGTGGCCCCTTATAGTCATGCTTGAACACACCACAGCACACAGTGTGAACAAATTCTTTCTCTGTATTTAACCCATTCACCAAGTGAAGCAGGGGACTGCCACCAATGAGGTGCACCCCGGGAGCAGTGTGTGGGGATGGTACCTTGCTCAAGGGTGCCTCAGTGGTGTCACTAGCAGTCCAGGGATTCGAACCCACGACCTTCTGATCTCAGGGTGAACTCCCTAACCACCAGGCCTCCAGCTTTGGTGAACTGCTCCTGTTCTCTCAGAGACATCATTCTATATCTCAGATAGGACTATGGCCTTGGTACACGGTCAACTAGAGTCCAAGGTGTGGCCCAACAAAAGAGAAAAGGGGCTGAAGAGAGTTACACTGACACACTGATAAAATCTAACCTCTAACTAGCCTACTGGTTTACACATTTAAACTTCGTGAATAAGAGGTGAGATATGACTGAATCGGAGACAATACATGCACATAGTAATGTAAGACATGTAGGAGTTCCGCAAGTGTCATCAGATCAATATTTGAACAGAGTGTCTTCCTGTTCTCTGTTAATGGCACCTAGTGCTCTACAGTAATCCATGTTGATCATTAACGCTGGGCTTGGCAGGATACAGATAACCTCATCTCCTTTCACACCACTGACACTCGCTCTCAATAAACCATTCCAGAACTTTTCACCAACTGTTATGAAATGCCTATAAAATACACCTAAACTCAAATAAAAGTTTAATAGACTACTATATATAACATACTACTACTACCACTACTACTACTACTAATATTACTACTACTACAACTACCACCACTACTACTACTACTAATATTACTACTAATAATAATAATAATAATAATAATAATAATAATATGTTTATGTTGTAAATGTTGCACTATGTGTATATTACAGTAAATCATCTTTCACTGGCCTATATTTTATGCACTGGAGAATTCTAACATGTTAAATTACATATTGCTTGTTTAGCTCTTGATTTGTGTTTGGTAATGTCTTAATCTTAAATGCTGCACATTGTGTTTCTAATTGTACAGGTGTTCACTATTAAAGACATGACCTTCAAGGCTGGCCAGGAGCTGACCGTCTCTGGCAAAATCAAGTCTGGCTGTGAATTGTAAGTAGGCCGTTACTCAACCAGACTAAAACTTTGAAAGGAAAACTTCAAGCAGGCACAAAAAAAAAAATCCTCTAGACCTTTAGACTGAGTGAAAGTACATGACAGTTGGAGAGGTCCTGTGGAGTTCCTGTAGAGGAGAGCAAGGTAGGGGCATTTAGTTTGGTTTTGTAGGGTGTGGAAGACTGGGGGTGTGGCAGGCTGCACTAATGTTGTTACAATAGCCTATAAGTAGTGGGCTGTAAAGATGACATCACAACAGCCAATAGCTAATAGGCTCTAAAGATGACATCACAATTGCCAATAAGTAGTCACCTCTAAAGATGAGATTAAAGTGACCTATAACTAATAGGCTGTTAAGATGACATCACAATGGCCCATGTGTAATAGCTTGTAAAGAACGCATCTCAGTATCTATAGGTAGCAGACTGTAAAGATGACATCACAATGACCCATAAGAAGCCACCTCTAAGGCTGACATCACAGCAACCTAAAACTAATAAGTTGTAAAGATGGCATCACAATTGCTATAGGTCATTGGCTGTAAAGATGATATCACAATGGCTCATAAATAGTAACCTCTAAAGATGACATCGCAATGACCCGTAACTAATAATCTGTGAAGATGACATCACAAAAGCCCAAAATAAATGCCTGTAAAGATAGCGTCACTATTGCCTATAGCTAATAGGCAATAAAGATGAGATCACAATGGCCCAGAAGTAGCTATATCACAGTGACCTATAACTAATAGGTTGTAAAGATAGCATCACATTTGCCTATACTAATGGACTATAAAGATGACATCACAATAACTAATAAGCTGCAAAGGTAACCTATGACAATGGCCTTTCAGTAATCTGTGTAAAAGTACATTTTAACCTTTAATTCTAAATCAAATCCAAAGATAAAGCACCTCCACTGTGTTAGGAAGATGTGTCTCAACTATGGCGGCCATATATTAAAAGCTGTAGATGGAGTTCTCATTTTGAAGAAACAAAAGAAAAGGACCATGTGTTGACTTTTTAAAGCCAACTTATTTCCATTTTGTGACAACGAGACAGGAGGAACATCTAGTGTGTACTGTGTACTTTAGCCATGGGTTACAGATTCCAGTGTACATTTATATACTAGACAAACATTCCTACACAGAAATCCTCTGTCCCATGTGTCTCTCTCATTCACTAATTATAACTCTCTCTCTCTGTGTTCTGTTTTATTTTCTCTCTCTCTCTCTCTCTCTCTCTCTCTCTCTCTTATACACACACACACACACACACACACACACACACACACTCTTTGCTCCACTCAACTCTACTCCACTCATCACATATGTAGATAAATGGGTTATCATAATTAAAAATTATTGTTATTATTATTATTATTACATTTAAAAGAAGAAGTGAATAAATGAATAACAATAATAAATGATCTTGTCCTCTATTCCTAGATTCTCGGTCAACATCGGCCATGACTCTGAAACCATAGCACTACATTTCAACCCTCGTTTTAACTATGGCAGCGACAACAACGTCATCGTATGCAACTCCAACCTGGGCAGCTGGGGTGATGAGCACAGAGAGTACAGCTTCCCCTTCCAACAGGGCAATGATTTCAAGGTGATCAATGCATCTCACTCAAAGCAGAAATAAGCTGATCACTGTTACCACACATATAAATGCTGAGTGCAGCCTGAGAGCTGGGAAGTTGTGTAATCTACATATTTGTTAGTTTTATGACTTATTTGAAGGAAGCCTTACAAGCTATTTCTGTGTTAAAGACAAATATTTAACTGCTTCGTTGTCTGTTAAAAGCAGCCCGTACCAGCCTGCCATTGTGTCCTTAGGCCTTTATGGCAGCTCATAAAACGCATGTGGGATGTTTGATATAGAGGTCACAGATAATATAGCCATAGTCACCTGTATTGTCAGTTGGTCAAAGTTCATGTAACCACAGTCACCTTTACAGTCAATAGGGTATATATAAGTATAAAAGTAATTAACAAAAATGATGTAAATATCTGTAAAATAAGCAATGCGTCCTTTGGGCTAATGTGCTAATAGCCTGCAATGAGGGAAATCAAACACTAGATGGCGATAGCTTCATATCTCCTGCTTGTACGGAGCAACTGTGTACAATGACACATAAGCTTATAGCACTCACCATTGTTAGCCATTGTTTGATGTGTCTGAAATGGGGATAAGCAGTTGCAAAGGTCTATGGCACTAGCAGATCTATGACGCATAGAAATCTATAACACTTAGAGGCCTATCATGCCTAGAGATCTATGACACTTACAAGCCTATGATGCATAGAGGTCCACGGCACTAGCAGGTCTATGGCACTAACAGCTCTATGTCACTAACAGGTCTATAACACTTACAGGCCTATGATGCATACAGATCTATAACACTTACAGGCCTATGATGCATAGTGATCCATGACAGGTATATCGTGCTAGCACCTGTTCTGATGCATCACAATAATGCAGTGCAAATGCTTGTGTATTTGTGATTAGAATATTTAGAAAAAATATTTTCAGTATTTTAAAGAAAGAAAAACACACAGTCTTTTGATGTTAGGCCTGAATGAGGCCTGAATTTACTTGAATTACATGAATAGGAAATACTGACAATCCCTGCTAGTGCCATGTTTTACATCATTTTCTGGTTAACATTAACCATTTTCAACGAAAAAAAAAAAAAAACAGCAAAAATGAGCCAAAATGGAAAAAAATGGTGTAATAAAAAAATCCACATGACACAGGTTGCCAGTTCCACTCCCGTCGATATTGTAATCTATGTCAGCATTTTGCCCAGCACCCTTTACTTTGCTCCCACTGGATGGAGCATGAATAGTTCATGCCTGCAGCTTTATCAATATAAAGGACACATTTTCCACTGGACCCCCGCCACGACAGTAACGAGATGGTGAGTACACGTTTGTATTCCTTTTATAATTTATGGATGTCCAGAATGTAAACATTCAGTGCAATGAATCTTTAGTCAGACTCTCATGGGAAAGTGGCTTTCTCAAGTTTGCTTTGGTCAGTTAAGTTCATTCTGACCATAAGCTATTCAAACTGTTTTGTCAGCATTAGATTCAGGTGGTATCGTGCGGTTCACAATACACAGGACAGAATTTCAACACACTGATTTCAGAACTACAATTTGTCAGCCAGGATGTGCTGGAAAATACAAAGAAGTTTGTTCAAAAAACCTTGATTCATGCAAATAGTATTAAAAAATGTGAATATAAAATAAATTATACCCCTAGTCCTCACTTAAGTAATATGCATGTTACCCTTGTGGTGGGGCTCATAATGAACCAAACTGCAATTGGATGAACAGGAAAATGTAATAAGATAATAATTCAAATTCATTTTGATAATTAAAATTAGACAACTAAAATATAGAAACATAAAATCATAACATACGTAACCATCTTCAACTATACATCCAGTTACTTTAAAGTAGTAAAAGTTAATGTAGCAACAGTAACCTATACATTTAGTTACACCAAATTAGCAAAAGCTCATGTAGTCATAGTTACCTGTACACCCAGGTATATTAAATTAGTAAAAGCTCATGTAACCATAGTCATCTTTACATTCACTAACATTAAATTAGTAAAGGTCATGTCACCATAGTGACCTATACATTCAGTTGCATTCATTTAGTAAAAAGTTCCTGTAACCATAATAACCTGTACAATCAGTTACATTAAATGAGTAAAAGTTCATGTAAACATAGTATTCTATACATTCACTTACACTGACAAAATGTCTTACACACTTACATACACAAAATATCATGTAATCATAATAACCTGTAGATTCACATACGTTAAATTAGTAAACGATCATGTAACCATAGTAACTTATACTTTCAGTTGCATTAAATTAGTAAAAATTAATATAACTGCAATAACTAGGACATTCCGTTACGTTAAATTAGTAAAAGTTCATGTCACCATAGTAACCTACACATTCAGTTATATTAAATTAGTGAAAGTTCATGTCACCATAGTAACCTACACATTCAGTTGTATTAAATTAGTGAAAGTTCATGTCACCATGGTAACCTATACATCCATTTACATTAAATGAATCACAGTTCATGTTGGTTAAAACCTATGTATATCTGCCATAAGGCAGATGTTCCTATGTTCTCATGGAACAAGAAAGAGTGCACATCATGACGCTAGTGCTCTGACATCCCAAGGCCAACTTCATTAGGTTTTGGACACTACGAAGATAATAACGCCTCGTGCATGCACACTGCTCGCCCCCTAAGACCCTAAAATAGACATTCATCAGATGCTAAGCAACTTTTGGCTCAGAGCCAAAGGCTTTAGTTTCCTGACACCAAAGAGCACCAAGAAAGAAGTGATGAGAACTTCTAAGAAGCAGCAGAAGGGCGATATGTTTCTGCTCTAGGCGTCGTTAACACCCACAGAGAACAGGATGTTAGCTCTTGGGGTCAGTTATCATAAATGTGTCCAGTAACAGAGTTTGCACAAAAAGATAACATAAAATAAATATTTAAAATGGTTTATGCTTCCATTATTTTTATATTAAGATGTTTTTATCTGCTCTCTCTCTAACAGGCACACATCAACTTCAGCATACAGGGCGGGGCTGGTGTTTGGAGCACCAAGAGCTCATATGATAGTCTGTAGTGATCCATGCAAAACCCATGGGCCTGGTCAAGTAAAATATATCTGGAACCCAAAAGTTTGTAGACAGCTTCTCATCCAAAGTGTCTTCTGAAGTTAAGAGCATCAAAAGAATAGGTTGTTGAAAAATCTAATTTATGCAAATTACCAATTACCTCGGATGTAGTCGATCTGCCAAGACATGTTTGGGGTCCAAATTTTCCTTAGTTACGGACTGAAACTACGTACTGGCTAATGTTGCTAACTCTAGAAGTCAAAAGTCACCCAAATTCCATAAAAATACCCCAAAAAAACTTAACTCAAACTGCTCAAATGATGAAGATGGGACTTGTGGTTGTGGTTTAGGACACATATGATCTACTGTGAGCTTTAAAAATAAACAAGCAGCCATTTGGAACATTGCTGTGAGGGTATGATTGCATTCAGCCACAAAAACAATAGTGAGGTGGTTAATTCTAGCTCATAAACACCACTCCACGTCAGACTCACCCCAAAGGTCTTTGATAAAGCTCCATCACTCCAGAGTACACAGCTCCACTGCTCCACAGCCCAAAGCTGGGGGCTTAAAACCCCCATTAACATCATCCTATTCTATTTTCAATGCGTATCTAAGGAGATTTTACCAGCAGTTTGTGTACATTTTTGCTAATAAAACCACTTTATTAAAAAAAAAAAAACCTCTTTGGTTTGTGTTCTTTAAAAAACTTCAGGAATGTCTTCATCCAAAAAGCATTTTACATGTATAGTGAGTTATAAACACAGACACACAAAAGGCACTTTTGTCCATTCTTAATTACATAACCACAAAGTCACTGCTTGTGTTTGTCTTTTTTTACAACCAAAACGGTGTTTGCAAAAATGGTTCTATATAGTACCAAATATAGGTTGATTTGTAACAGTAACAGAACACCATTTTTAAGGTTCTTTAAGGAACAGGTTTTCTATTATAGAACCATTTAACCAGCTAAAGAATCATTTATGCATTCAAATGGTTTTGTGAGGGTTCACAGTTCTTTTTAGAACCATTCCATTTACTAAAGAACCATTTCTGGGTGCTGAAATTAAATGGCATTACTTGCCTTATTGTATCATGCAATATTATAACAAAACAAGTTCAGCCTCTTGAGTCTTATGTGTCTCTAGCCTAAATAAAAAAGAAAATAACAAGACTTAAATAAGTAAATTGGACCTTCAGACGATCCAGATCACAGCCCAACTCACAGCCCATTGGGAAAGATCAAAAATGTGGACTGACTGGAGGTCCATGAGATTCCTTTGTGTCACTGGTGGTTGTTTCTTGATATTTACGTCTGCATTTGCTCTCTCTATCTTTAACAGGTGACCATCAACTTCAACAATGACCAGTTCTACATCAAACTCCCCAACGGCACAATGATGAGCTTCCCCAACCGGTGCGGCGATGACAGCTTTAAGCACATTGATGTGCAGGGCGACGTCAAGGTCCAGGGCATCAAGATCAAATAAGCAAGCCTAAAGACCCTTTCTTGTCTATCCAAGCCCATGGACCATCTGTCTTATTGTAAGCAAGTTGAGGCTCATTGTGAAACCGTGCCCATCTGAAGTGTCTTTTAGAACTGAGTGGCACTTGACGTCTGAAAGGAAACCAACAAAACTTTACTAATAAAAAATTGTAAACCTTTATACTCTTGCATTGTTGTGTGGGTTCTTTAACATAGTCATGGCAACATGGAAATGTTTTCTGACACTCTAACTTGCACACCCCTCCTCCTGACAGTGGTAGAAGCGAAGAGTAAGCTTTCAATACACTGTACCGTTGGTCTTAACCTCAGCGTTTGCCAAGACTGAGCCTATTCTCAGATATGAATCAAGCACTCAGTGTCAGCAAGGAAAGGGGTAAAAGGCATCTGTGGTTTAAACACTTCATCTAAGTGTTGACTTCATACACAAAAAAAGGAAAAAAAAGAGAAGTAAAAGAATGACAAAATCATTCGAGCACCATGTTATGTGTGACTCTGTTTACTCTGTTCTCCTGCTGAGCTCAAAAAAGTACAGTAGGTAAACTGCCCCACTTGTATCTCTGAAGGACCAAGTTGTAGCAACACTGAGCATTTCGAAACAAACTGACATGGACAGCAATATAAAAGGACTTTTTTCCAATAGTGATTGGATCAGATTTGAATGTTTGTGTAGGATTAGATCTAAAAGGAGACACTACCAGAACACACACAACTTTAAAACCACTGGCTTCAAAAAACCTCACAGTCTTGCTCAGACGCACAGCAGTGAACTGGACCCTACTTTGGTAGTTACCAGTGCAATGCCATACTGGCTTAAAGGAGCATTTTGTTTCTCAGTGTCACACCCCTTTGCTTCATTGATTTGACAGAATTCTTAGCATTCTGAAGGATCCTATTGGGTTCTTGTCCATCGGCATTCTTTCACTGCCATTGCTAGCTTACATTAGGCAAATGTGTCATACAACCGCTACGATTCCCCCAAAGCAAAAAAGAAATCCCGACCGCTAGCTTAGCAACTGATATAGGGTTAACATATATGTGATATTTGGCTTCCTAGCTGCAATGTTGGCTATGTGGATTCCTTCTAGATTTGCCAACTTATAATTGTGAAATGTAGATTTTCAAAAGTTACTTCCACTTTCCCAGTCACCAGAAGGGGTTTCCCAAGCCTTTAAACCAGAAAATCCCACTTTAGAGACAATTGCAACACCATTCTAGGAGGGGAGTAGGCATTTTTACAGCAGATGTTACAATGGTAAAATTTTAATTTCAAGTGCATCTTAAACACTGGCTCAGCAGTTCCAACAGTGAGCCTTTGTTCCAGCCACATGCATCTACAACCATAATCAAGTTCCAAAATCAATTTTTTTCAGCCTTCGACAGCAGGCTTCAACGTATTTTCAGTCTCTGTTCAAAAGATTCAGATTCAGTGAGTCTCAGACTCCAAACGATTTGAATTTGAATACCTCAAAAGGTCACATGGTTCAGTGAGCATTGTTCAGGTGATGAGTCTCATTAGTTCTTTTCTGCTGGCCCAGGAAGAACCACAGTCTCAGAAGTAATTTGCGCAGCTACACGAAAAGGCTGCAGCTCAGAGTGAGGAATTTAGTGGCCTGGAGAAACATTCCAGAGAGAGAGAGAGAGAGAGAGAGAGAGAGAAAAGAGAGAGAGAGAGCAGTACAGACATGTAGAACTGCTGGCATATCTATGCTTAGATAGTTACAACATATACTCACTTTATGCATTTTAAAGATTTTATGCGTTTACAACTTACTGTTTCCCCTGTCAGAAAAATCACTTCCAAGCTAATGTAAGTGCTAACAGCATAAGGTAATTTATTTTTTAAACTTAAGAGTCTTGCTAAAGAAACTTCACAGCATCCCACAAACATTTAAGTTATCTCAGATGTGAAAACAATAACTACAGAACAACATCAAGCATTATAAAATGACTACAGAAGAAATGAAGTAGCTCAAAGAGGACATACAGCCCTGGATTTTAGGCACATGTGACCAGAAATGCAGGCAAATCCATGGCACCCTGGCTGCATGCTGAGAATTCTGCAGTAAGTTCTTCTGAACTTTTATTTTGAGTCATTATAAAACTGAAAACCTTCAAATTGCAAATCATGTTTCAGACATCCGTCACATTTGAGACGCTTCCCAACTGCCATCCACTGAAGCACCATTTATGAAGAATCCTAGGTACAGGCCCAGTGGCATTTAGAAAAAGGTCAAACTCATTCAAAGTGCTCTGAAGGAACTTCAAGTTTTTCCTGCATAGTTCACTAATGAATCCATTGCAATCTTTAAAAGATCTCTGTCCAAAGTTGTAACCACACTCACCTAACCCACTGCACTGTCTGTTAATCCTGAACAGCGCTGAGATCCCTGCAACTGCTGGAACCTAATTTTCAACCCCTATGCAAGTTTTGTACATTTCAGTTAAGTAGAAATGTAGAGAAACAGGTTGACGCAGCAGCTCCAGTAGGTCAGGGAGGTAGCCACCATAATGACAGTTACTATGTTTAAAAAAAAAAAAAAAACTTAACTAATATATACACCGTCTAGTGTGCTTGAGAACTTGCAGTGTTCGTTCTTATGCTGTAGTAGCACTTCCTTGAAACCTTTTTGTTTCAGATTTAGTACTTAGCAATTAATAGGCCCAATCACAGCCTCAATTTTACATCACCAGTAAAATTTTGAGGCACCTCAACATCTTAAATAAAATAATGTTATACAAAATCTGCTGGAGGAATTGATGTGCAGAAGTCCATCGTGTGTTAAGGACCAAGGTTATCTCACGGATTTATCCCTGCAGTAGACCCCTGGTCTCCGCGACTGGAGCCTGAGGACTGACCCCTCTGGGCCAGGTAGTCTTTGTAGTTGCGGGTGAGTAAAGTGTAAAGAAGTGGGTTCACACAGCTGTTCCCGTAGGTCAAGCAGGTGACAAAGAAGTTGATGTAGGTGTGGGCGGAAGGTGACAATGAGCGCAAAGACTCGGACGAGAAGAGCTTGGCCATCTGCCACCCCCAGAAGGGCAAGAAGCAGGCCCAGTAGGCCACCACGATGCTGAAGATCATGGCCACCACTTTGTGCTTGAGCCGTGTCCTGCGTCCAGCTCCTGCTCCTCCTCTTCGGTTCAGGTTAGCTTGCGCTGCCCAATAATGTCTTGCTAATCCAGCGTACAGCACCACCATGACCAGTCCAGGCACCAGCATGCTAGTGAAGAAGAGCACAGTCAGGTAGGCTTTAAAGGCCTCCAGCTTCCATGTGGGGAAACAGATGCGCTTGACCAGGCCACCTGGTCCGGGACGGCCCTCACGCAGTCGGATCATTACCATCATGGGTAGTGTGAGGATGAAGGCAGCAGTCCAGATGCCCAGAGCCACCAACCAGTGTCGACGGATGGTAGAGTGTCGACGAGCATGGAAGGGTGCAGCCACAGCCCGGTAGCGCTCAATGCTCATAGCCATTAGTGCAAAAACGCTAGCATGCATGGTGAGCAGGTCCAGACTCAGGAGCACCCGGCAGCCCGTCTCACCAAAGAACCAGTCATGGGTAAAGTAGGTACACACAACAAAAGGAATGGTGGCCAAGTAGAGTAGGTCAGCTGCTGCCAGGTTCACAATAAAAACATGCATGGAGCCAGCACGGCGAAGTGCAGCTGAACGCATTATGGCCAAGGTATACAGGTTACCTGCCACACCCAGGACGCACATGGTGATAAGGGTGGCACCCAGGAGAGGAGTTACCCATATTATCCCCCCTCCACCTGAGCCACTTCCTGCTCCACTGCTGCCTGAGTTTGGGACAGAGAGGCTGCTGTTGGGTGTTTGGCTCATGATCCACAAAATGGAGGTTAACTGAATAGGTCAAATACATTCATTGTCCAGTGGGGAGAACCACTGGGTCCATGGTTAAACTATTTAAACTCTAGACTTAAGTGTTTAATCCTAAAGATTTTTCAGCAACTTCTGTAAACTACACAATAACTGCTATGAATTATCTGTGTCTGGTGGGTAGTCTTTGGAAAGGATTGGTCCTTAGAGTTTAAGGGGTTAAAATTCCATGTGAGTTGACTCTGAGATGTTGACCTTTGGATTCCTGTTTTTTCTTCAAATGTGATCATGACATGGACAGAAATTTGAACATGGTTGAAAAGTCCTTAGAGACGTTAATAAACAAGTCTTAAACAAAGCCATGACCTGGTTCCCTTCAGCCAAAAGCTTGCAAGATCCTGCTGGAGTGTCCAAGGCCAGTGGCTGAGGAGCTGATTGGGAGCATCTAAAAATCCAAACGCATCTTTTGTGGTTCTCCGTCACCTTCTCCGTGATTCGAAAGCCTGTTAATGTTTCCATCCAGGGTTTGAGCTTTTGGGTCCTTTAAGCAGAATCCTGTCAGTGACTATGAAAGCTGGAGTTGCTTCTCCTGCACAATTGCCTTATGTGCACTCCTCTCCTGTTCTTTCCTCTGTCTGTCCCTTTGCCTCTCTCTCTCTCTCTCTCCTCTTAACGTTCTCTCACTCACACATTGGTGCAACTGCACATGACGTGTTAGATTTATGAGATTTCACTTTAGGTCGTCCGATCAGGCTTTGAACACCAGGGTGCTATTTCAGACATCAGTGATACAAGCTACTTTGCTCAGTCATACGATGTGTGTGTTATAAGCACTGAAAGAGCTAACATTAGTTTCCACACAATTTGGGCATTTGTCCTTATGTAACTGGTGCCCCATGTGAGGAAACATGGCCTGTCTTATGTTAGTACTTTCGGTGCTTACACATATTCGCAAATATTAAGACTGTTTTCTATACACAAATTTCATTATAAACTTGCAGACACACACTCAACCCAAAGGCCTGATACTACGAGAACTTTATGACATACATATGACTGCTGGTTATATATTTTTATATAGCCAATTGTATTTATATAGCCAAATGAATATATTTATTCAAAACATTTTCTTTGTGTTTAATCCTTGTAGTCTCTCAAGTCCTAAAGTACTATTATTCCATTCTGCTGAAGTAAGTTATAATATAGTATCATGTTTACAAAGTGAATGATCATATGGTTGAGAACTTGAACCATCTATTCCAAAGCACAAATTACCACCTACATCTGCTAGGAATGTAATTATCAAGAAACAAACTTGGGTTAGCACAATATATAAAGCAACTAAGAAGCCTAGTTACAGGTTTAATAATTTGCAGTACAAAAATCATCACTAGGATGCACTTTAAAAAAAAGGATCAACAGTTTGGCAGTCTAAAAAAATATAACCATAGCATTAAGACACAATATTCAACAATATTTAACTCAAAATGTTACTTTATTTTAAACTATATTTAAACAGCAATATACAAACTATGATCCACTGAAAAGATCAAACATATTTGAGACCAATCATTATTTTTTGTACATTTGTTTTCTCTTTGCAATTGATAGAATGCATAATTACAATTTAGTTCTAAAAGTACTCAATAGAACTTAAAACATTCTAAAAATGGATTGAAATAACCATAAACAAGTAGTGTTGGTCAAGCCTTTGGCTGCAGAAACTGGAGATGAAAGGTCAGGTGGGGTTCCATCAGTGTCTGTGCTTGAAGAGGGCCTCCACTGCAAACAAACAAACAAATGAATAAATAAATAAATAGGTCATACAAACGTCCACAACAAATGTGTATATACAGTTCTTTTAAAGACTCCTCACACATACTCCAGCACACCTAGAAGCACTTTTTTGCAATGGTATATTTACTTGCCACAAAACTGATCATTAGGTGATTATTGGACTATTCCTGGAGCTACTTCACACCACTGCCTGTTATCTTGGTTACCTGGTATATACTGATCCAACAGCAGTATATGAGAACAACTGACCAACTCAGCAGTGACACTGACATGTAAAAACCACAGCTCCACACACCGCCATGCCAGTATCATGCCAGTGTTACTGCTTTGCTGAGAATGGTCCACCAGCCAGATGATATAATGACATCTGTGGTCAGAAACTGAATAATGATGGACTACAGTCTGTAACTACACTCAACAAAAATATAAACGCAACACTTTTGTTTTTGCTCCCATTTTTCATGAGATGGACTTAAAGATC
>JBBPCZ010000115.1:1018095-1050279 GCA_037974445.1 Brycinus macrolepidotus | reverse complement strand
GGGAGACTGTCCCCTGTAGTTAGGGAATGGAAGTCGCTTTGGATAAAAGCGTCTGCTAAATGCTGTAAATGTAAATGGTGTGTCAGAGAAGAGCAACTACACGGAATATGAAAAAAGTAAGCAACCTCATTTAGCTGTAGAAAAGCTCTTCACGTGAGAATTTTTCTTGCCTCTTATAGATACAGCCCGTAGAGGAAATGTTCGAGGGAAGATTTTCAAAAGTTAGAGGAAAACTTTTCACCCCTAGGAACCCTCTATGACCTGAATGGATTTCTGTACTCCATTGGCATTCAAAGAGCTCTGAGAAGCACAGGAAGCTGGATGAATGCTGCCACAGACTTGAGCAGAAAATGGATAATTTTGAAGAAAAGGATCTGAAGCTTGTGATAAAGGGTGGAGTTAAATCCTTCTCCACATTGCACATTGATCAGCCATAATATTAATACCACCTAATATTGTGTTGATCTCCTTTGTGGCACCCAAACAGCCTTAACCCACTGAAGCATGAACACCAAAAGACCTCTGAAGTACTGTACTATCTGGACATTAGCAGCAAATCCTTTAAGTAGAGAAGTGTGGTCTCCTTGGACCCGGCTAGTTTTTCCAGCACATCCCACATTTGCTCAGTTGGACAGAGATCAAGAAAGTCAACACTTTTATCTTTTTGTCATGTTCCTCAAACCATTCCTTAACAGTGTTTACAGTGCAGCAGGGTGCATTATCTTGCTTAAAGTGACCACTGCCATTAACTTGAAGGTGTATACTTGGTCTTCAACATTGAGGTAGGTGGTATATGTCAAAGAATGCAGGACCCAAGGTTTCCCAGCAGAATGTTGCCTAGAGCATCACTTTGCCTTCACTGGCTTGCCTTATTCCCATAATGCATCCTGATACCATCTCTTCCACAGTAAGTAAGTATAGCACACAGACATGGTCATCCATATCATGTAAAAGAAAACATGGTTCATCAGACCAGACCACCTTACATTGTTTGATGGTGGAGTTCTGATGCCCATCGTAGCCACTTTTTGCGGTGACCAGGGGTCAACAATAGCATTCTGACTGGCCTGTGGCTACACAGCCTCATACATAGAAAGCTGCGCTGTGTGAACTTTTTCAGTAGTTTATGCTGTAGTGTTTCTTCTGTAGAATCAGACCAGACAGACTAGCCCGGGCATCAATGACCCTGTCACCGGTTTGTTGGTTGTCCTTTCTAGGGCACTTTTGGTATTGAATATAGCTCTCAGACTTCTCACTCTCATCACTGAAATTCATTAAAACATACCTCAGACAAAATATGTCAACTAGACCAAGGCGTGCAAGATCAAATATTAGTATTGCCATCTAGACTGTGCCTCCCAGCCATACACTATATAGGCTAGACAGAGATAAAATGTCTTGAAAATTGACTGCTTATTGTCTTGTGAGTTAGTAACACAACACAGAAGACAGAAGATCATAAACAACTTAAATCAAAGAACATGCCGGAAACCAGCCAGATAAAGGGTTAAAAAAGGGGAGAACAAAACATATTTGGAGGAACCCATGGCTGAGTTTGCCTTAGGCCTAAAAATGTCTAAATCTGCCCCTTGCAATGGATCAGAAAGAGTGATCCACCAAGCCAGCGAAAACCTTGGTCTGTTGACATCTTACTGTCCATAATTTTAGCTCTAACTCTAATTCATCACATCTGCTCCTTCGAGTTGTTGTCTCTGAGTAGTTGAATCAGGCGTGTGGGATTTGATTTGGAGGAAAAACCTCCAGGAAGCTGGATCTCCGAGGAGTCTTTTAGTGACCACTGAAATAGACCCATTTATCAAAGGTCAGACAGTGCGCTTGAGTAACTCAGTAAGGCTCCTGCTCCTGGAGATACATTACCCTGCAGTGTGGCATTGCAACCCCAGTGCAACATGGCAAACTCTAATATTATGATGCTTCCAAACACTTTGATTATCTGGATTAACTCTGTAGGTTGAGAAATCTCCAGTACCAGTGCTTGGAGGCACTGCACTAAAATAGCACACTTTAAATCCACAATCAATGAATCTCTGCAAATGTCAGGCCTTGTTTGTTGCAAGTGTTCCAGTTTTAATTAGATTGATCACCCTCCAACACCTTCCCTAAAATTCTTGCTTGATAAGTCTGAGGATGCCACACATGCAGTCGCTCTTTGGAACAACTGTGGCCTTTGGCCTATAGCTGATGTCGTTAGACGGTGCCCAACCTTCATTGGGTGTTTTGACCCTTAACCGCTACACCTTCCAGTTGGCGGGTCAGCAGTGGTGGCCAGGTCACTGCCCATCTGCTCCAGGGCTCCAGCCCCCCTCCTCCCTTTTAAGCCAAAGCCAACAAGAGGCTCTTTCTGCTGCCTCTCCAATCCTGCACACAGCTGTCTTACGCTCCTTGCCTGATACGCCGAGTGCAGTGAGCACCGACCATACTGACTGTGCCGGGAACCCTCTACACCCCACCTCCACTGGAAACAGCGATGGTTGCCACGCTTTCTCTCTACACTCCACGACGAGGTCTTGGTATTTTAGACTCTTCCTCTCATGGGCCTCATCACAGCCTTCTTCCCATTGGACAGTCAATTCCACAAGGATGATCTTCTTTGACTTCTCTGACCACATAAGTATATCCAGCCTCAAGGTGGTCTGGACAATGGAAGGGAAAGTCAACTTCCTACCCAGGTCAGCTTTCATCTCCCATTCTTGTGCCCCCTAAAGGATGTTGGTTCTGGTTTTCCTTGCAGAAGATGACTGTTCCCCTGCCCTGATGAACTGCAACGATGGTGCTTGTGACTTGTGTAGTTGTGGTCTGTTCCTGGCCTGCTCCAAAATGTCTGCGATCACACCGAGCACCTGGTCATGCCGCCACCTGTATCTCCCCTGGGACAGGGCTGTTTGACACCCAGCCAGGATATGGGGAAGTGTACCTTTCTTCCTACACAGTTTGCAGAGTGGCTTTTCCCTCAGGCCCCACTTCACCAGGTTTACTGGTGACAGGAGTGTGTCATACACAGACCTCAAGAGGAAGCTTATATGGAACGGCTCCAGCCTCCAGAGTTCGGCCCATGAGACCCTCCTTTTTGGGAGCTCCCATTTGGTCCATGTTCCCTGGGTTGCTAGTTCAACAGCCTTCACCTTCTGTGTCTCTTCAACTTGGTGACACACTTCAGCCTGAACCATCTCTCTCCTCTGCTGCTCACTTGCCTTCCCCCACTGGATGAAACGGGAGGTTCCTAGTCCCTGCCGACCAGTGCAAACATTGCCAATGATGTCCCTCACCTCCAGGCAGCTTTCGGCCTGCCTGACTGCAGGGTCTGCTGCCCACTTACGGCCTGTTCTTGTTGTGACCCCGACCTCGCTGACTCATTCATCTCTAGAGTCTCTGAGCATCATTGCCACCCTGCACTTAGCCACCTTGAACTCCTCTACCACAGATGAAAGTGGATGCTGGAGCTGGCCTGACCGAATATAGAGCCCCACTGCTGTGAAGCTGGGAGGGATACCGAGCCACCGCCTCAGGTGTTTGTTCACTTTTTTTCCACCCCCTCCACTGCAGTCATTGGTATCTCATAGACTGTCAGTAGCCACATCAGCCTTGGTAGAAGCCCATGCTGGTAAATCCATGACTTGAACTTGCCAGGTAGCCCCAACCCATCAATCCTCCTCAGCCACTCATCTGCCTGTTTTTCGGTGCCGGAGATGTTGTTCCTGTCACTAAGAGTGTCGTCATACCACTTTCCAAGGCATTTGATTGGGTTCTCTTTTACTGTTGGGATCTCTTCCCCTTGGACCTGAAGTTTGAACGCATCGGTCAGCTTCCTCCTCCTTATCACCATACTCCGTGACTTTCTGGGCTTGAAGGCCATCCTTGCCCACGATGCCACGGCCCCAAGGGTCTTCAGGATCCACCTTGCCTGTACATGTGATGTTGTCATTATAGTAAAGTCATCCATGAATCCTCTTAGTGGGGGTTGCCTACCCCCTGCTGCAGTCACTGGTCCCTTGGCCTCTACTGCTGCTGCTGTAATAAGGAGGTTCATCCCTATGATGAACAGGATGGGGGAAATTGCATCCTGTTACAATCCCATTCTTCACTGGCTGCCAAGTGGTGGTGAACTTGGCAGTCCGGAACCGCAGCTTAAATGAACCCAGGTAGCTGTTAATCATCTGCCTGATCTTATCTGGTATGTAGTGGTGCTCCATGGCCTTATTAATAAGGATATGGGGCATAGAACCATACGCATTGGCAAAGTCCAGCCATACGACTGTTAGGTTGCCCTTACTCCTCTTGGCCTCCTGGATCAGATAGCTGAGGAGGATGGTGTGTTCCACGCACCCAGAGAATCCTGGTATCCCCCCCTTTTGGATTAAGGTGTCTACATAGCCATTCTCTGTCATGTAAGTTGTCATTCGCCTTGCCAAGACTGAGAGGAAAATCTTAGCTTCTACACTCAGTAGAGAGATAGTACGAAACTGGCTTATCTCAGAAGATCCCCACAACGCATCCCTCTGCCACCTTCCAGGATGCTGGTATGTTGCCCTTTGCCCAGATTTTCCGGAGGAGCTTCCATAGTCTACGTAGCAAAAGTGGACATTTCTTGTAGACTTTGTAGGGCAAGCTGCTTGGTCCAGGGGCTGTTGCTGCTCTTGCCTTCTTCACCACCTCCTCCACTTCCTTCCAGGTTGGCTCTCTATTCTCCAGGTGTTTTGAAGGAGGTGTGACACTAGTGATCTTTGGGTGGCTGCCCAGATCTTCATACCTGAGTGGGTCACAGTGGGTTGACCTAAGGACGTCATCAACCTCCTCCTTAGAGCTGGTCAGTGTTCCTGATCTAGCTTCCCCTAACAAAGCCTTTGTGAATCTGTAGGGGTCTTTGATGAACTGCGGCCTCTTGGCCCCTTTCTCCTTCCTCTGCTTCCGTGCCTGCTCCGCCTTCCTCAGCCTGTGCAGCCAGTGTTGGAGTCCAGATGTTAAGTCTTTGATCCCCTCTTTTTCCTCTTCTGCAGTGTTCCTGAACTGCCTGAAGAGGATCTTAATCTCTTTCCTCAAGTTTTGTATCTCCTTCTCCCTCTGATTCAACTGCCTCCCATTTGGACTGATGGTCTTCCTCTCCTCAGTGCCGAACTGCTCCCTGGCCATGTTGTACATAATTGGAGTCATCGTCTCGATTTTCTGCTCCACTGTCCCAGCCAGTGCCACTTCAAGAATCTTATTCAGATCCTCATCCAGCTGTTGCCACTCCTTATTGCTGTTCATCCTGGGCCATTTCACCCTTTCTTTCGCAGGTTGGAGTAGTCGGGGGCATCAGAGTGGTCCATTGTATGGTTCTGGGGCAAAACCGTTGCCAAAAGATCTCCAGTACTATGGGGTGCTTCCTGCCTGGGGATCTCCTGCATCTGACGTGGTGTTGCCACCCTGTGCTGCAACGGAGTTGCCTCTTCTCCACACTTGGTCCTGGCTTGATGTATCTTCAGCCCTCTGGTGTTCTTACATACCTTGCCGCATCGGCATCTGGCTTCTGGTGTCATCCCTGTCAGAGTAGTTTGAATGAGCCTTCTCGTTAGTCATATCTCAGTCCTGGTCGATACCGTTGGGTCTGTCTGCATGAGTCTCTCGTCCTCCCACCCTCTCGGGAGACTCTGAGGGTATTGTTCTGTCTGTTTTTCTGTAGCATACTTTGGTGCCCTCTTCCGAGTGCTGTACACAAGGTTGCTAGCCTCTTGCACCCATGCCAGGCTTTCCTGGAGATCAGCTGTCTCTCCAGCATCACCGATCTTCCTCGGTTTCCATCCAGCCTTTCCTGGACATCACTGGTTGCCCAGAGTTTACTTGCTTGATACATCTGAGGGTGCCACACATGCAGTCGCTCTTATTTGAGATTAAGGAACTGCTTACTGTTTTTGCTCAAAAGTTCTTCATCTTGGAGATCTAAAAATCCCTACTCTCGTGGTTGCTCCTTGTGACCTCAGAATTTGTGATTTGTATTGTTCCCTGGCTGTGTAAGTACCTATGCTGTCCAACAAGTGGCAATGTCACCAGAAATGCAATGCAAGCATCCCATCATAAATTGAGTGGAGTCTGCTCCGAGGGGCAGGGTCTATTCTAAAGGTAATAAAAGCTGGCCAACCACCACATTCTCTCTCTCTCTCTCTCTCTCTCCAGGAACTGCCTTCAAAGCAGACACACTTAAAGGAGGCTGCCGGCATCCTTTGTCTGAAAGACAAATAAATTTATCTTCCCTGTTTCAGAGGGGAATAAAGGAACTTAACTTTCAGTGACCTATCCAATGTATAGCTTATGTATAGCTGATCAATGTTGCATGAAGCCACCAACAAAGTCAAGCTTGCAACAGACATATCTGTGGCCTTTGAGTAAGTGAAGTAACCAAGACCTTCATTTTCAACTGCAGAAATTTAATTGCTGGACCTTGGTGGAACTAGACGATTCACAGCAACTGGACTGGATGTAATCCCCACACCAAATTTTCCCTCCAAACTTCCACAGAAACTTTGCGGGGATGACAGACAGAACTTTAGATATTTGCAAAAATATCTGATCACATGAAGTTGCACTTTAATATCTGGGAACAACATAGCATAACTTAGCATAACTTCCGAACAAACTTCTGTGAATGTGTTTATGTTCATGATTTAAACTGTGTTTGAAGAATCTAAACTCAGGTTTATAGGTCCAGCAATAGATTTATCTTTGCATGCGATCTGTCCGTTTTACTAATCTCATAGTAAGTCTTAGTACTCCTGAAAATTCCTAAGCTACATATTTATAAAGCTAAACATCATTAGTTTTATAAGGCTGAAGTTACACACAGTTAAAATGCACGTTTTAAACTCAGTCATTGTAGAGTAGATAAAAGCTCAGCTGATCTCATTAACATACAGTGTAGTTCATTAATACTGTTTAGAAACTGTCGCCAAAGACAAAGGATGCATTCCATGCATTCATTCATCACTCACACGAAACACCCGCAAACACCATTTTTACCATTCAAACTTAGGCCGTTTTTCCTTCACACATAGACAGGAACAAAGAAACTTCTCCTCTCTTTCTCCTGCTCGCACATGCTGTCTTTCTCGCCCTCTCTCTCATCCACACACAGACACACACACACACACACACACAAGCAAACGCAGGGACACACGAGCATGCACAGTCACACCTTCACTCATTTAATCAATCTTAAAACTGAAAATATTCTGATATTAATTTGGTTGCTTGTTTTGGAGGTAGATTGTGTTAATAAATATTTCATTTTCACCAGTTTGTCTTGATATTTGTTGACCCCAAAATCTGTATTGAAAGAATTCACATTTGTTAAACAACAACTCAAATTGTTATTACCATCTTTAGTTAGAAATTAAAAGATTGTAATATTTATGATGTAATTATGATAATTAGACTGATAAATTAAGCATGGTCTTGGATTGGTTATTTAAACAAAAAAATGTTTAGTCTAAATATTTTCCATAGAGTTTAAATTTTGATAGTAGAGTTGAATGTTTGATTAAGTGGGTCCATGAGGGAGAGATAACATTTCTAGGGAAGCTCATTACACACCCTTGTGGTGTCCCACAGTTCCCCTGATCCATGACCTACACCGTCACATCAGTCAGCAGGATGAGCTTATTTTGTCATATAAAATGGGCAAATTATTGCCACTGGATAATTAGCACTCGTTCCAAAGCTTTGGTAGTTAATCACTCTGCTTGTAAGATAAGCAGGGTTTATCTTTTCGCATGGTGTGGTCTTTTTGCCATGGCTGGTTTCTAGATAGCATGGTCCCACTGACGGGATTCGGACGCTGCGTTAGTATATTCATCTTCAAATGCAAAAGCAACAATCAGCTTTAGTTCTACATGTTCATCAAAATCTGTCTGCTAAGTTGTTATCCCACAATGTACAGTATATCCCTAAAATCTGAAGTTCAGTCCTTGATGATACCACAGCCATCTGTAGTCGGGAGTCTAAGACGGTATAAGTGGCCTCTCTCAGTGGTTGGGTGTGATGGCCCTCCTGGTCTACCCATTATTTAGCTGGAGCTAGGTGTCTGTTAGTAAACAATTGGTGTTCTCCTCCAAGCATGGTGAGCTGATTCAGAGGAAGCATGTGCTACCTTTCACCCTTCCCACAGTTGGTGGCATCATGTGACTGGGGAGACCTCATTAGTGCGTGGGAATTACTAATGATTAAATTAGTGAGAAAACTTTTTTTTTTTTTAAATGAGAGAAAGGAAGCTAAAACATGGTCACACTTCTGTATCTTCCTTTCTAGCATGTTTAGCCACTTGTTCATGAAGTTCATGGGCAATTTGTAGTTCCTTGCGATTTAAATGCTTTCCCCAAGGAAAAGAAAATAAACTAATAGCTAAAAAGTTGTGCTTGACTGCCGCTGTGTTGGCTAATACAGTGATATTCTGGGTGGTGTTATTAGAGGGAGCTTGAGTGAGCTTGTGTAATAGCCCTTGGGTATTTTCTCTGAATGGTATGGTGATTAGGCTTCCTGTCACAGTGCTAGAGAGGGGCTAAGGCTGAAAAGAGGGCAAAATAGGGGGATTGTGGGTGTCAGCTTTAGATTAACCCCGGAATTTATACAGCGAGCCAAGGAAAGCGGCGGGGAGCTGTGTATGCCTGCGTGCGTGTGTATGGAAATGAAAGCCATGACTGATTGGGCTTTAGCTGTGTTGGGGTCCATTTCATATTCATAGGAAAAAGAGATAAAATGATTTGAGAGTGCATGGAAAATGAGCACGGACCACCATCTAGAACATGTGTGTGTGAGCTGTGAGCTCAGACCAGTTATCATTATCTCTCTCCGTCTTCCCCTCACACATGCAATCAGAGGGAACTTTTGACCCATTCCTCTTCACAAACCGTCTTCAGTTCCCCCAAAATCTGAGAGTCCCTCTGATGGACTCAAATTTCAAAATCCTCCATAAACTGTCAATGTAATTCATGTCAGGAGATTGGCTGGACCATGTGGACATCTTCACCTTCTTTTTTAGAAACCAGTTATTATAACTTCTAAATATTTTTTTTTTATTTTGGATGTATATGTTTAGGGTTGTTGTCTTCCAGAAACATTGATCTTCTCCCTAGATTAAGTTTCTTGGTCAATGAATTTAATTCTCCTCTAATCCATTTTTTTCTCAAATATCTCCTGGTGCATTGCTCCACAATGATGTGGAATGCCTCAGAACTCTTTGTAGAGAAGCAGCCCTTTATCATGCTCCCACCACCATACTTCACTGTGGGTATGGTGTTCTTGAGATGTTTCTCCAAACATGATGAGGTAACGAGAACACTACAATTTCTTGAATATTATTTTGTGATTATAATGCTTATTATCTCTCTAAATATGGGATACCGACATCAAGATATACCAGTATATTCAAAATAATGCCCTGCCCTACTTTAAAAGAATATAATTTGAAGGCCCTTAACTCATATTAGGGACTTAAACAGCTGATGCTGACATAATGAGGTATTTCCTAACTTAATCAACAAAATGGTTCAATGCAGTAAGTTTTGTATATCCATTTACACTGCAAACATGAGCTCTTAAACGCCTCTTACATGTTGTCTACACACAAACAGTCTAAAATGAGCTGGTTCTCTTGTTGGCTCCAGGCTTTCAAGTAGGCATGGCAGGTAACAGTCTTGCAGGTGGCTGGAAATTCCCTGTTTGGGAAGTAAAAGTTTTTTTTTTTGTTTTTTTTTTGTCCAAGGCGTTTCTCTGCCTTTTAACCTAAGATGAGAATAAGTGGCTCAGAAAATGGATGAACAGATGGATGATATGTTTTTTATACTCAACACTGTAGCTACACTTATGCCTTTATTGACTCTGAAACACTTTTGGAAGAAATTCAAATTTGTCCCCCTGAGTCAGAAAATAAATCCATACGTGCCACCTTCAGACTATTTCTTTTCTACTGTAAGTCAGTCAACAGTGACCAACGGAGGTGGGGATCAGTTTTATGTTTGACCGACTGGAAGAAACCCCTGAAACAAAAACAAGCAGCAAAGCATGAAATTTAATATAGGAAGAAAGAAGAAAAGAGCCAAAGCTAGGCAGTAAAAAGGGGACTCGGGACTGGGAAAACAAAAAGATTGCTTTGGGGGAAGAAAATCAGACACTTGAGGGGTCTTTTGGTTGCTTGTTTGCTTGTTTTTTAATCAAATGAAATGGATTAAGTTTGAGAAGTCAGTGTTCTTTCCATGTCGGATGAAGACATCCCTTGTAAGCGAACAACCTGTGCTGTGTTTGAGATGAAGTGCAAGATCCAACCTGTCTGTAGTAATGCAACACTAATGCAAAGCCATGGTCCCTATTAACTGCGCTGAAATTGGCTTTGAGAAATTGGATTTCAGGCCTCGCAACAAACTCCTTTCCTTGAACTCCCTGGTCTAATGCTATTCCCTTAACACGAAGCACAATCGATACTCACCCAATCACTGTTTTCCCATTGACTTTTTAAGAAGTTAAAAGAAATTCAGATGAGGAAAAGTGCGTTATTAGAGAAGAAGTCAGAGGTCTAGGGAGTTAACGAGTTTGTGCATGCTTTTTTCTTTCACCTAGAAAGACAAACCTCAATTCACTGAGCCACTTTGACGCTCGGGAGGAAAAGCTGGAAAAGAAGAAATGTGCAAACGACTGCCAGAAATAGACCATCATTGTTCGGCGGGGCATAGAGCCGAGAGTCAACAAAAATAACCATCTCGTTCTTCTCGTTTTCAGCCGAGACCTCCTCTCTCTCAGCTAAACCACAGAGACTTCTCCCTTAAAGACGCACAGCCACCAAATGGATCATTGTAATTCTGCTTAACTAAGCTGGCCAGCCCGTTCAGGGGCATAGGTCAGTCCAATTTCGCTCCCGCAAATTAAAAGAGATTGAATTAAGGGAATGAAGTAATACACTCTTTAACCTCTTAAACCTTGTTTTTCACCCGGGCATGCCCCTTTTAGAGACTTCAGTGACATCCCCTTTAAAAAAGAGCCAGGTGATATTTCAGTGTCATTTAGTGGTTTATTTTTGTGGGAAACCCATTTTGCTTCAATTTATAGGTAAATTGCATTTTCCGTTTTAAGGAACGGTGAGGTGGGCTTGAATGCAAATTCTCATAGTTGAGTTTACTCGGTTACATAAGTACTACTTTAATGGGTCTGAGTATTTTCAAATCATAGTTTTGTGAATAAAAAAAACCTTTCAATTTTAAAGGGGGGGGGGCATTCTGTTGTGTTGGTTCATCTCCTGTTTTACTGTTGCTAGCACCTCTCACTCTGGAGCTTGAGCATTTTGTTTCAGTAGACCAATGGGATCACAACAAGAGAAAAAAGCAGCCTAGCAAATATTATATTTTAATTCTTCTTCAGATGTTTTTTATTCATTATTAAAATTATGTTTCCTAAATGGTCCAAGGAAAACTCTTTAAGTGATGCAGAATATTTACATTATTCAATGTGCAGGTGTGAAGAGCTTTAAAAAAGGTTCAGTTTACAAATAAAGCTTCTTTATAGAATCATCCACGTAAATCTTCACTCAAATTTGTCTTCTATGGCTTTCTGTGTACCCTTGCACGTATATGAGAGAGTGAATTGCGATAAATAGTTTACTACCTATTGTGCCAACTGGCGTGACTTGAGTAAAAAAGCATCTCAAGGTGACTGATGGAAGAGCAGCCGGTGTGTCTGACAACTAGGTTGAAATTTGGTTGGAGGCTCTTTGCGTCCTTGGCCGAGGCCGTCTGTCTGAGGCGCTCCCTCAGACGCACTCCGCCTCTCCCACGGCAGCTGGCGCTCGGGCTCATTACCAGCCAGGGCCGTGCCGATCAGGCAAGGGACAGATGTTCTGGTCACGGCTACGGAAAGTAGTCCATGAAGTGTGAACAGAGAGGTGAAAAGGAGTAAAGACTTATGCTGAACTGGAAAGCAAGAGTTTTCCGACTGATTGGACGGCCCTCGCAAAACTTGTGCGTTTCCAGAAAGTGGAATTTGATTAGCTGACTCAAAGTTGTAAATAAGAGTAGTAAACTTGGTGCAATTTCCATTTACTCCACAAGTTCCAAAGTATGATCATCCAGTGCATTTTCTGATATCATGTGAATATGGTTAGGCAGAATTGGTTCAAAAATGATATGTTGGCATGGAAAAGCGTTCTGAATCTTGTGCACTCAAGGTGTGGACTCAAGTCACATGTCCACACGAATTTTATTCAACAAAATCTAAAAACACTTATGACTTGACTTTAACTTGAACTCCAGTGTCTCAGACTTTGACTTGGAGCTTTATGACTCAAAAAGCCTTGAGACCCAAAAATGTCTGGAATGTGTAGATAACAGATTTGTTTCCTGATGTAGCAGGCGGCCTGGTGGTTAGGGAGTTGCTCTTGTGATTAGAAGGTTTTGGTTCAAATCCCAGGGCTGCCAGTGGCACCACTGAGGTACCCATGAGCAAGGTACGGTCCCCACACACTGCTCCCCGGTACCATCCTCACACACTGCTCCCCGGGTGCTGCATTGCTGGCTGCCCACTGCTTGGGTTAAAATGGGTTAAAAGCAGAAGACAAATTTCACACTGTTAACATTGTGTGCTGTGTTGTGACAAATGGTTCACTTTCACCTGCTCATTTCAGAGAATCCAATGTTCAATTCAGTTGTTAATTTGTGTTGTTTTGTTAGTAACTATGGTTATGTTTTGCTTTTTTATTTTGGGAGGAAAAAGAGACAAGCATGAGTATTAAGCTGAAAACCAGTGAAGGCAAGTATGTGTTTTGCCGAGTCATGTGAAGTGCCCCTGCATCTTTTCGAATTCCTGCTAATGCAGCAATGTCATTAGACAGTTCAGCACACTTGGAGGAGAATATCAGCTTATGACTTATGTCAGCTAAAAGATATCCACGCTGGCTGAGTGATGGGGGGCATCCTGCCTGCCCAGGGAGAGCAACACTGAAAGTGCTCTTATGGGCTCCCATCCTCAGATGGCTGTAGCATCACCAGGAACTGAGCAAGCAATCTCCAGATTATGAGGCCAGTGGTTATACAGATACACCACTCAGAAACCCCCTTAATATGATTTATATGTTGGGGGAGAATATTCGCCTAATGTAAAACAGCTTGCTAATAAAGCCTGCAATCAAACGGCTACACATAAATAGAGGTCCAAAAGTAAGGAGAATCTGCTGGTGTGTTGTAATGTCTTTCAGTGAGTGTATGGAACATAAAAAACAAGCTTGCAGAGGCCCTGGCCAACTGGCCCCATAAAGAATGTGCCACACTCTCCGGTTTGGCTCTCAGCCACAGCTACTGAAGTCACCCACACATTAAAAACCACATACACAGAATAGAAACCATAAATGTGTCCATAGGAGAGAGAGACAGGGACATATTGTCAATGTGAGAGAGAAGAGATATTTGCAACCATAGCTGTAGACTGCAGTGACTGGTTAGGTGTGTGTGTGGGAGGGGGTGCAATGAAACATATTGGATGGGCATGTTTTTAGATACATATATTCAGAATATGAAATATAGTTCATCTATTCATCCATTATTTGAGCCATTTGTCCTACCAGGAGCCCATCTCAGTACTCACAGGGCAAAAGACAGAGAAACACCCTGTAGAGGTCACCAGTGCATTACAGGGCAGACACACAGACAAACACACTCACACCTAAGGGCAGTTTATCTCCAGTCCACCTGACATTCGTGTCTTTGGACTCTGGGAGGAAACCAAAGCACCTGGTAGAAACCCAGGCAGACAACAGGAGGACATGGAAACTTCACACAGAAAGGACTCCACTAGGAGTCAAATCCAAGTGCGACCCACTGCACCACCATGACATAATAGGAAATATGAGATGAAAATGAAATATCAGGCCTACATTCAGCAATTAATCCAAAAAAATAGTATGCAATGCATACTAAAAAAAAGTAGTATTTAAAGTTGTATGCATAGAAGTAGTATACTGTATATACCTAAGAAGTGTTATAAGTTACAAGCATATTACAAGTAAATTTGAGTAGAAATGTATAAAAAGAGAGCGAGAGAGGGGGGCGGGCAGAGACAGACAGAGAGGCAGAGAGGAGACACACACACAGAAAGAGAAATAGGATGAGATAAACCGCTAGAGAGAGAGAGAGGGAGAGAGAGAGACAGAGAGAGAGAGAGGGAGAGAATGAAATGTATGTGTAAAAGAATTACATGCAAATCAATTAAGATGTATGAGAGAGTAAAAGTGTGTGTGTGTGTGTGTGTGTGTGTATGAGCGAGAGAGAGAGAGAGGATGTTGCTTAAAACAGGCCATCAGAGCTGTATCCCAAAGACTGTGTACATGTTTTCCTGTATTATTATCTGTGAATGTAAATCCTTTCAAGTGTGCTTTTGTGTGTGTGTGTGTGTGCTTTTGTGTATGTGCTTTTGTGTGTGTGTGTGTGTGTGTGTGTGTGTGCTTTTCTGTGTGTATGTGTGTGTGTGTGGACTCGAATCTGTGCTTACACACGTGTGAAGGGTTCATAGTGACAAGCTGGAAATCCAGATTGTGAAGAGGCTTGGCAGGTGAAAAGAAGAGGAGAGCGATGATCAAAGCGTCTCCGCCGCCCGCCTCTCTCCCTCTCGATCTGTACCTCCTTCTCTCAAACACAGACGCAAGACATTCCTCGGCCCACTCAACACCCCTCTCACCTCATATCTGTCTATCACCGAACAAACCTGACACACGTGCAGTTACAAACAACACTCAGTCTGTCTTGTGTAATTTGGCCCTGCTCTTGTGTTCTTCGCAGCGGTGAGGATTCCAATCTCTGAGGCTTTTCAGGAAGGGATGCAGCTGAAATACACACACACACACACACACGCACACATAAATACACATGTATACTCTCTCTCTCTCTCTGTCTCGCATGTCTTCACAGTGACAAACACAATGCTAAATATTTCGCATCATTTAAATCTCCACATACTGAGAGAAAACATCAGTGTTTCAGTGACCAACACACCTACTGGCCACTTTATTAGAAACCCCCACACTTTTGTTTCACTTGTAACAATAATGTAACCCTTTCTGTGCTGTGTAAAACCGTTTACATTTTTTTTTAAAGAATCATCTACAACAGTTCATTTTAAAGAACCATTTAACCATGCAAAGAGGCATTCAAACAGTTCTTTCAGTGTTCATGGCTCTACACACCCTTACTAAAGAACCCTTGAAAGGAACCCACAGAAAATCCTTTTATCCTACCACCAACATCAGACTCTATAATCCTCCCTCTGTCACACAGCCACACAATAATCTGTGGAATAATCAGATGCTACTTTGTTAGGTATAAATTATTATTAATATGTGCAATAGTCTGTCATGTGCAGTATCATGCAATTTTCTAACTGAGTGCCAAATCATTTAATTATGCGCAATATCTTATTATTATTATTTATTTTACCATGCAAAATATTACTACTTATGTCAATATTACTTAAATATTACTGATCTCTATTATGTGCAATAACCTATTTCTAACAAACCAATTGTGTTATTAGTAATTCACTTAACTGTAAGTTACTTATTTATACCCCAGCATTTGTGAATATAGAAAAATGTATTTCCTATAGATTATTTCTGCAGTGTTTTTGTTGGATTTATTTAAACTGTATATTTTATATTCTTTTTGTCTTTGTGTCTCTGTGTGTCTTTGCAGTCATAACATAAGCAATTTCCTCCGGGATCAATGAAGTTTTCTGATTCTAATTTGAAAAAGTGACCTTGTAGCTCCACCTCATAGTTGAAGCCCTTAGCCCATCTATCCAAGCATGTTTTTGCAAGCCAATTTTTAGCCCTTCATCAGTGGTCTGTTTCTAACCACACTCTTGACTGGAGAGGGTGGACTACCATTAAATTCCAGCAACACCACTGCACCAGAAACACTGATACCACAAGCTCCACACACACTACTATTATCACTATCACGTCAGTGTCATGGCTGTGCTGAGAATGGTTAATAATGGACCTATAACCACAAAGAGGTAGAGGGTGACTTGTTTTGAATTATGCTGCAAAAGGTCTGTAATTGTACAATCATTCAGAGAATAAATAAGAAAGCTTATAAAGTGCTTGGTGAGCGGAAGTACAATATAGGATTTTCTAAAAAATAGATGGTGAGTGTACATGGCACTCTTGTGTGATACCTGTTGTTTAAATGAAATGCAAAAACAAGTGGTGAACAACATCTGGTGAACTAAACTAACCATAATATTTAATGGAAGCTAGAAATGAAGTGCATAGACTGCAGTGTTGGCACCTAAGGGGTTCTGCAGCTACCTCTGGAACATCCTTAGCTCCTGCATAGCACCACCAATAATTTAGATAGCAAATGATTCACAAAGTCAGTACTGTTTTAACTTAAATGTGTGAAAGACGACTGAAAACAGAAAGTGGAGAAACAGGTGGAGAAATGGTGATAAACCTCTTGTGTTAATATTTTAAGAGTGAAGAAATACCCTTTCTTGGCCCTGTTTTCCTATTTAGCTCAAACTTGGCCAACATAAGACTGACGTCCTTTAAGGAGCCAGAAGCATGTGGGTCATCTGGAACGGCACCCTCCCATATGTCTTGACCTCACATTCTCAGTCTGGTAATTACAAACGATGGCAGCATCAAGAAAGTGAATTTAATTTTCCCTGACACCCACCACCGTCACCACCTCCCTTACACCCTCAAGGCACCTGCTCAAGTACTACTCAAGTCACAGAGCATGAAATGAGCATGAAAAAACAATTCTTGTAGCATACAATTCCCTGACACTTAGCTCATCTGAACATTTGAAAAAGGACTGGCAGCAGTGGGCAGCAACGTCCATGTACAACAATGGGTTTTCTCTACAACCACTACTGGGCAACGCATCCTGATGCCTTTAAATAAGGTTCTGGTATGATAAATGAATACTAATGGCATTGTGGACAATCCTGGCCTCTACTGAATGACAGGTTGGTTGTCAGTTCAAGGGCAGCATCCTCCTGTTGTTGGCTGCAGAGTCGGTCGGCCCTATTTGCCCACCTCCTCATGGTGGGAAAACGAGTGTTTTGATGAGAGGATAAAGTGCTACTATCCTTCTGGTCAAAGTCATCATTAGGATCTTTCAACATTTAGGGCTATAATTTTGATGGGCTGACACTTCTCCATGAAAACAGGGAGGTCAATGATCAGACTGACAGATGATTACGTCCGAGCCTATTGGCTATTTTTTGTTAAAATTATCTTTGAAATCTGCTATTCATAAAACATCTGGGGTCCTAAATGCCCTGGCCTAACAACACCCCTGCTTCTGGTCACGAAAACAGAAAAAACACCCCTATTGACAAAACAAACCCCTCCATTATTTCCCTACGCGCTGATTAATACTGAGCTTACAATTATGAGGTCAGAAAATAAGCCCTGCCTCTTCAAGGCCAGCCTCACACACTTCATATGAACTCAGTTCAATCAATATCCCATTTTCACACTGTTTTTACCTGAACGTATCAGACAAAGTCTATGTGAAGAGTGTCGTCAGAGAATTTCTAGCTTGATAGTTTGTAGGGCTTCATGACTTCCACAAAATTGCATGTACCTGTACTCTGGATATGGACAAGCCTGAAATCTATCTATCTAGATATCTATCTATCTGTAAGTGTAAGTGTAAAGTGACAATTTGTCATACATGAACACAACACAGCACAAAATTCTTCTCTGCATTTTACCCATTCACCAAGGGAAGTAGCGGGCAGCCAGGAACACAGCGCCCGGGGAGCAGTGTGTGGGGATGGTACCTTGTTCAAGGGAACCTCAGAGGTGCCACTAGCAGTCCTGGGATTCAAACCCACAACTTCTGGTCACAGGGCCAACTCCCTAACCACTAGGCCACCAGCTGCCCCACTGTCTATCTATCTAGCTACCTATCTATTTTTATGTCTGTCTGTCTCCGTATCTGTTGTTGGATGTGCCAACTGCAAAAGAATATCCAGCAAGGAAGAAGGAGTAGAATCCAGAAGTAGGACCAAAATTATGCTCAGAATTCAGCAGCATGTGGCAGAATCAAAAAGTAAAACCTGAATTACGCTTGAAATCTAGGAGAAGAATCCAGGAGCATGAGGGAAATCCAGAAGTAAGACCTGAACTACGTTTGGAATCCAGAAGTAGGTGCAGAACCCAGAAATAATAGGAGAATACAAAAGTAAGACTAGAATCCAGACATAACATTGGAATTCAGAACAGTTAGGGACTGTCTATTAAAACACCTTAAAATCGCCTGTGAACTTTAGCTACACCATTAAAGGTCAGACTTGGCTCGTGGTCAAACGGTGGATGTGGGCAGTAAAAGATTTGACCTGCACAGTGGAGACTAGGAGTGATAAAAATGATGTGTACTCAAGTTCTAATTTAAGTATGACGTCAAGTTGACTGTTGCTTTGCCAATTGCACCATGCATGATGCCGGTTTACCTTTTTTACTAATAAATTGCTTTGAAGAAGCTAAGCAGAGGTGAGTGATAATTCCCTCTTTCAGAATCACAGGTGCAGCAAACATTTCCACAAAACCAAACCTCAGCATAGAGACAGCATGAACCGGCATTGAACCATAAGTGCTTTAAAGGGTGCTCAACCATTAAGCATGGGAAGATGTTTGTCACCCAACACTTCTACCCTTCTCCTGAAGCACAAATTAGCCTTTGGAATCCATTCACCTTGGAACCAGTGTCTACTTCACCTCCATAGTAATGAGGGCAGCTGATTGTGTTTCTGCACAGGTGACCTATCTATATGTTCTTTCATACCAGCTGTTGCAAGGTTGAACAAGCTTTACAGAACACTGGAAGAAATCAATATCTAATATATAACTCAGTGAGAAATTGCTTAGAATGAAGGGTTTTAGGCAAAACCCTTAGATTAGCTTTAGCCATGCTGCTTTAACTGGTGGTGGTATCTTAGCTTGAAAAACAAACAAACAAACAAAAAAACAAACAAACAACCGACCAAAAAAAAAAACACTCTGTCCCCTAAAACAACTGGACAGAGAAACTTCTGCTTAGCTAATCAGATGTTTACTCCTAAAAAAAATACATTCAATACTAACTGTGTAATCTTCCATATGCATATATGCATACAAAATAACTCTGATTTAAAAATCTATTAATAAATCAAAATATTTTGATAAAAAAATTATCATCTTAAAAAAAAATGGTATTTTCTCTTAAAAAGTTATACACAACATACATAGTAATCTGTCTGACTTAAAATGACACACTATATACATATCGGGAAGAATATTTAATAGAAGCTGGGCCGAATCAGACAGCAGGATGTCCTGTTGCTCTGCATGGAAATATGTAGTTAAAGCAGTTGCAGTACTGTGTTATGAAGGTTAATGGTTGACAATGTAGTGATGCACAAGTCTGGGTGGCTGAGGTGCATTTGGACAGTCCTCATGAACTTCTAAAATGTTTCACTGTAATGTTTTTGTGCCCAAATTTCTCCCAGATTTATTCAATACCATTTCCACTTACTAGTCACGGATCCTCCAAATCACAAAATGCCACCAGCCTGGGAGGTGAAGGCTAGCACGTGCTTCATCTGAAACACTTGTATCCCGTCTTCACATCCATTCAAAATATAAGTATTAATCCAACAAAACTGGATGGCTCAACATGCTTGGAGGAGAACACTAACTGCCATAGCAGAGTATAAGCATTTGAGTATTCTTTGGTTATCTTTAAGACAAGACATTATTGCAAGAATTCTGATACTTATTGTTTTTGCAATGATTTAAAAAAAAAAAAAAAAAACATTTACAGTAGATATGCAAATGAGACTTTGGGAAAAAAACATAAATCATGAGTGGATGGGACTTGACTAACTACACACTTTAATTACATCTTAAGAGAAGACAAAATGTTACATCTAAAAAATGGTTTGCGGGACTAAAATAATCATTTCTGGCTGTATTTTCCTGACAGCTTGCTTTCTGAATTTGTTTAAAACAAAACAATAATTGCTTTTATAGCCTTAATTTCAGACTACTGATAAATTGGCCATATGAACAATTTAATTAAACCAAAATAGTTTTATATTTTCAACACTGGTACACTGTTTGTGGTGCCATTAGATATATGATGTGTATGAATGTATTACATTAACTTGATGTAAAACCGCACACTTCTATGCTGTACATGCTACATTACTGCATTTCTAGTGGCTTTGTACTATTTAGTGTGGTGTTATGAAATTTGGGACCTAGCCGTGTATTTATGTTTTTATCAGCCATTTGGGTGCAATGTTCTTTCACAACATTCGTCAAGTTCATGAGGACTGTCTGAACGCGCCATACGTACCTAACAGGGTCTTTTCCTGATAGTATTTTGAAAGCACGCGTCCCACAGAGCATGTTCAAACATGCTTGAGCGGATTAGGGAAGTATTGTGATATGGCTCCTAGAAACAGCAGTGGGTGGCCCTCAAAGCTGTTTGCCGCCAGTGGCTTTCAGTAATTATGATGAGGATCAAAAGAATCCACAAATGTAATATTTAATCTCGTTCACGCAAAGACTCTGTGACACAAACACACGCACCCACCTTTCAAACCCTTATGTACACAGCGGTCTATACCATGTGTTATTTTTAGACTGTGACATTATGCCTCATTATCTGAACTACAGCACAACATTAGAGGTTGTAAGGGAGATATCAGTGCATTTGTAAATGGCTGGAATGGAAAACTGAGGTCTGAAATCGATGTGACGTAACTTCAGTTAACATAATAAGAGGTCGATGATGGCTAAATACATGGAGGACATTTAGTAGAGAGGTTAGTGACATTTAGAGACTCCAAATGGGGAGTAAGGAAAGGTGATAACTTCACCCCTCCCTCTCTCTCTCTCTCTCTCTCTCTCTCTCTCTCTGTGAACCCTGAATGGCCATATTGACTCTGGTCTGTGTTTACTGAGTCTTTGTTTAATATTTGCCCAAGTAACATATGGCTGGGTGGACTAATCAATACTCTCTAAACACACACGCATAGTACACACATGCAGCTCTGTTTTCATGCGTTGTCAGGATAGGAGGTGCCTCCAAAAATTGGACTTTACAGAAGATAAAAGAAACATATTAACTTGCAATACAAGTTAATGTAACAAGAATTTAGCTCATTACTATTGTTCTTTTGACAGAGTAAAATGTCGGCATGCAAAAAAGATGGCAGAAATAGATTAAAAAACAAAGTCCTATTCAATTTGAGGACTTTCTGTCTGTCCTCACTTTGTAGAATTGTTCTCTGGCTATCCCTATTTAGTCCAGACATGTTTGTCCTCAAAATGCATGAAAAAAAATATCCCCACACACACATATGGGTAGACATACACACATACAGGAAGATTGATACATGCACGCGCACACTTGGACACACACACACACACACAAACACAAACACACACACACACATGCGACCCTGAGGGAGGAGACACGCGTTCGTTTGCATCTCAGACGAGCTCCATTTTTCCATTTATGATTCTGAAATGCAAAACGTGAACTTTGGCTGCCGTAGGGCACCAGACCTGCATGAATATGTATCAGCGTTTCTCCTTCGATCTCTCTCTTTGTCTCTCTCTCTGTCTATATCTCTGAAGAACTGTCTCATTACTTTATGGTTCAGTCAGGGCTGCTGTTTTGCTGCGCTTCAGCAATGCAACAAGTGAAGACATCACGAGCAACAACAACAGTAATGGATTTGGTCGGTTGAGGAATTAGTACTGGGACCTGCACCCTTACATAAAAGTGTGTGACGGAAGAGGAGCGGCAACTGGGGCTTCTAATTAACTATCAGGCATGCAGTGGCCTCATTGTAATTATAGTCCGAAATTGGAATTCAAATTGAATTGGGAGTCCTTTTCTTTTTTTTTAATATTATTCTTATTATTAGTATTATTATTTTTATTTCTGTAAAACTTAATCAGTCAGACACACTGTGCTGTCTCCTGAGGGCCCCGTCACACCTTTCGCAATTACAAAGCTCCCTTAGAAGCACAATTTATGCTGAAGCATGAGCGTGTCACGCTGAATGTGCTTACAGTGACTCTCCTTGTCCGTTGCATTTTATAAACCGTGTGAAGTCCATCAAAGTTTGCGCATCTCATCAGAGTGATTTCCACCTCTGTGTAGCAATACAGAGTTTTGTCGCTGCCGCTGGAGTGTGTGCGAGTGTGTGATTGAGTGGCTAAATTAATTGCTGGGTGTGATGCGATGGTTCGGGCCACGCTGCTAGCACCGATGAATGTGTATAAATGAGAGCCAGATTGAGTGCTTGTGACAGAGCGGACTGTCTATCTAAGCTCAGTGGCTCGGCCATTACCGCCTCATGTCAGAGCAAATTGGAGGAGACGGACTGAGTCAGAGAGAGGCAGGATAGAGAAGGAAAGGAATCTGACATCAGTCAGCAGCAATGGAAACATCAGCCAAAAAAAATGATCCTCCATTACATTCGCACTCACACACACACACACACACACACTTATACATGAACAGGTGGTGGCTCCTTAGCACACATATTCACTGTAGTCTGGCACTGATTGATGCCTTTATATATGTTTCCAATAAAATAAATAAATAAATAAAGTCAAGATTTTTGCAACAATGTAATGATTCCTAGATTTCTTTGAGTGTAATGATTTCTACATTTCTTCTGAGTATAACAAAGACAAACTGGAAAGAAAACAAAATGGAAAAAGAAAACGAAAATAAAAATCACATTCAGTCTGAAGTAGTATATCATAATCAATTTCTGAAAGACATTTGTTTTCATTTCTATGACTTCTCTTGTAAAAATAAATGAGTCAAGTTTTTCATTTTTGACATTTTTATGTCCCAACATCAATGTCCCAACATCAATCAAATACTTTTTTTTTTCCAAACTGGGAAGCCATTCTGCTGGAGTTACATCCAAGCATCCAGACAATTGTAGAGAGGTCTTCAGTTCTGTGCTTCAGACATTATTTTCTTTTATTGTGTTGTTTTGTTTTTATGTCTTTGGACATAGCAAACAGGTTCATTCGTCAGGCCCACAAGATACCAGAATCCTACATCGATTATGACATGTATGTTTACCCTATAGAGATACTCTGTAGTGCAAAGGGGCATCTCATTTGTAGCAACAGACATCCAGGTGTAAAGAGCGAACCGGGACGTCCCCTCAGCAAGCACTTCAAAGCTTCAGTGGCCTCTTCAGCGCTGGACAGATGTCCGCCAACACACACACACTTGCACACAGGCATCGTGACTTTTAGCAGCTGGAGAACACCTGCTGGACAGGCCAACTGCAGCATTGCTAATGCTACCAAAAGCACCATGTTCCTGTTCCTGGCTAATGCAGCACTTTGTTTTCTCCTCACGACGCGTGGGCTCGACGTGTGTCTTTTGAATCTGCTCTGTCAGAGCTGATAGCACTCGGGCCGTTGACAAAGAGCTCAGCAGTAGTGGGCGCAGGCTCAAGCCATGTGGACCAGACCAGACGGCGAGGATCCACAGGTGCCGTTTTTACCGATCGGTCACAGGTGTCATTAACGTGGTACACCTGCGCACAGCTTTATGAAGCAAGCGCCCAACGAAGACGGTGCTCACAGTTCAGCATGTTCTGTGGAATAAGCTTCAAGAGATTACAGGAAAAAACCCAAAGCCCCAAAGATCAGTTTAAAAGAAATCTGAAAGCCTGATTTATGCTTTCTTTAAAGATGTACACAAATGTATTGTGTTGGAGATGTTTTAAGATCAATAACTAAATAGTACCTCCAGAGTTTAAGGGGATGATAAGAGGCCAACTTTGTTCAATATTGATTTGAAATTTAGAACAAAAACACAATTTGCTCTCCGAGGACAAAATCAGAAACAAATATGCTTATTTTCAACAAGATAATATGATAATTGCTTGACCCCCAAAGTACAGTTTGTTTGGCAAGGGGGATCACTCCGAAGCATGCCTTCGACTGGAGTTGACCCATGCTTGGGCACACCTGAGGAGGCAGGCTTGGGCATGGTTTCATTAAACTCGTGCACGGTACACAACTAGTGTGAATGCTAAGCATGCCCGAGCATAGAACATGAAAGGTACTATCCAGTTTAAGAAACATGGTGGCGGCTGGGTTACTTTGGTGTACAGCAGGGATTCGGTGTTTGCTAGACATTTTGGGTAGACGAGAGAATACATGAACAACAGGATACAACGCACAAGAACTCTGATATATTTGGTAAAATTGATGATGATCTTCATGCTCATGGACCAAAGAACCACAGAGCAATGCAATGAGCTGAAAAAACTGCAGGTTCAGTTTCTCAGAGTACAAGACGCACTCTGTATCTTACTGAAGGAAAAGGATGAAGCAGTGAGTGATACGATGACATAAGCATGCTCAGGTCTAAAATATTAAGGGCAATGTAAGCGGGCCAGTGGGGAAGTGGGGAGGGGGCACAATCGTGTTCAGGACAAGGTACAAAAAAAAGGAAAGTTTTATTTTACTGAGTCAGTTCTTCTGTTTTGATAACGAAAAGCTGCATTAATAGGAAAGGAAACTCTAACAAGATCACAACCAGGTGGCTTTTGGCCAGTCTTACCTATGGGAGGGAGGAATGGACCTATTAGATAAACCTGGTGTCAACCCTGACTATACTTCGAAGTGAATACATTTGCAAATTGCGTGAGGTGTATAATAAGGTAAAACCCCTATTGACTTTTGTTGAAACCCAAAATTCCCAAAGCTGCATTTAAGCACTTAAGAATGACATTTAATCTTTTAGAAGTAATGCAGAAACCTCAAATAACCCACTCTGAGGGCATTGTAATTCGCAGGCGGTTATCTCATACTCTGCCGGTTCTTACTAAAACTCCCTCCCCGCTTGCTAAACTTAATCATCTAAGTTTGGTACTTTGACTACTTTTGAGTCTTTCTAAGAAGGCAGCTGCTGAAACTGCACAGAAGGTCGGATATTCTAGAAGAAAAAATCCCTGAAGGGCCATTATGGGCCGTGTCTGACAACTGCTCAACGGAATCCCTACACCAAGGTCAGTGAAGATCACATGCAGCCCGGCTGCACATAAGTCTTTTTACAGACGTGGAATGGGATGTTTAGGACATGAGACATCAGTGAAACATCATTAATTAGGTCCAATCGAAGTCAGTCTTATTTATTTGACAGCTACTTGACGTCCTAAAGTCAAGAGTTTTGCAGCGATGTAATGATTCCTAGACTTCATTTGAGCATAATGACAAAAGACTGGAATAAAAAAAATGGAATAAAAGTGTAATAACATCATGCAAAAATAATGTGCTCCAAGCAGCTAGGCTACATTTTAATACAAGGATCAGCTATGTAAGAAAAATAAAAGTTACATGCAGTCTGAATTAACATATCATAATCAATTCCTGAAAGACATTTGTTCTGGCCCCTGAAGAATCCCAAAACATTCCAGTGTTTATTCACTTTCTCAACCAAGAAAAAAATCCAGAACCAAAAAAACAGTGTTTTTCATACCTAAGTAGACTTCCATTTCCTTCCAGACTGTATTTCTGGCAATTCTGCATTGCATGTAAAACTGCAAATGGCTATGAGAAATGAACAGAGCTGCAACACGAAACATCTGAATCAGGAAAATTCAATTTCTATGACTTCTCTTGTAAAAATAAATAAGTAAAGTTCATCATTTTTGACATCTTTATGGTAGAACACCATGTCCCGACATCAGATCTCAAGACTTTTCCCCAAAAGGGAAAGCCATTCTGCTGGAGTACCATCCCAATAGCCAGACAATTGTAGAGATGTCCTCAGTTCTGTGCTTTCCACATTCTTTTCTTTTATTTTTCAGTACATTTATTTGGAAATCCTTCTTGCCGAATATACCTTGTCCAACAACAGAGAATCAAACACCCTTACAGTTTGTTACTCATGGTATCCTCTGGATATTTTCTCCAAAAAATCTAGCTACTGAATTACTGTTTTAATTTAGCCCTCCTTTTTTAAAAATTTAAGAATATCTAATTTCTCATACAGAGACAGTTCACATCACACAAATCTAATATTTAGGGTCACATTTAGAAAATAACCTATCGCCATTCTTCTTTGATTTCCTACGAGAGGTTGCTAAGTTGAAAGTTGGATCATTGCTAGCTTATCTGTTGATGAAACTGCAGTCATCTTACATCAAAAGTCCTACATCAAAAGAGTCACCCCGAAGCTTCTTTCCTGAAATGTCACCTTTTTGCATGTAGAAGATCAAGGCAGGCTGAATTTCATGGAAAAAAAAACAACCTGAAAAACAACTCCCTCACATCCAGATTTCATTCACTTACACAGGCCGAAGATTTTGCTCCATTTTCAGTCACAAGATAACCACCTACACTCCACTGGTTCTCCAGTGACACCATTTCAAACCTCCAGCATGCCTCAAATGAAAGAATTCTGACTCTGTTCCGACTCTGCTCCTCATCGACTTCCCATCCTCCCGTTCTTGTGAGCTTCACCTGTCCATCAAGGCTACACAAAACACGGATGTGTTACGAATGAAAGACTGAGAGTGGGGGAGTTCACAGAACAGATCAGGCATCTCTCTCACTCTGGAGAGGAACACAAGCGAGACGACAACAAAACAAGGGTCACGTTTCATCTGTTCTTGCGAGAGCCGCCGTCCATCGTTTGGCTGGAGCTTTTGAACCCCAACCCCGCCACACCCTTTTCCCCTCCCCCTCCACCTCTCTCTTCTGTCCAAGGATTACAGAGATACTGATGCTGGTCTATGCCGTAAAACTGCCGCCCATCTTTATTCCGCACTGCAAGGTTGCCTTGTTCTAAGCTACCAGTGCTGTTGCACTTCTTGACCAGTGGTGGCACCAGTGAGCCAGGCATGAGGAGGGAGGTAAGCGAAAGGCTACTAAGAGTTTCTGATAAATGTTCGCTGTTAAATGCCTGACTCGATCCTCCCCCAATCCCTATGCCTGTATCCTCATCCGAAGGGTCTATGGAGTCCTGCCTGTTGCAGCTGGGGCTGATGCTGCCACCACAGCTGCTCTGGCTCCTCTGGTGTCCCCTGGTGGCCTGGAGACTGAAGCCAGTTTGAGCAGGTTGTAGTCTCTGGCTGAGGCTTGAGGAAGGAAGGGTGCTGTCTGGTAGAGGGCAAACCAGAGGCAGGGGTAAAGTCATGTCTCGAGGAGGAGATGCACTGAAGCTTAGGCCTTCCTCCAGAGCAGTTTGCAGGCTGCCTTCAGAACTGCCCTCTGCCAGTGAGGGTTCACTCTGGGATGGGGGCTAAAAGGAGGGGAGACACAAAGGTGTTACCAGGAAAATCTAGTCCTTGAAACCCTGTGCGGAAAAAATAATGTACAAGACAAACCCAGTAATGCTAAGTGGTATAAAATTGAAAATGTATGTAACCCAAATGCATATCAAGGTCTAGTACACTGTAGGGCATACAGCAAAAATAATTAACATGACTGTCAGTTTCACAATCAATTTAAATACCAACTCAACATTTTATTATAACCCAAAGGCAGTCTAAGTGACTCAGGCAACACACACTGCTTGAATGAAAGAATGAAATTGGATATCTAATCAGGCCTGGAGAAGAAGTGGCACAGTCATTTTTGTTAGAAATCAGACTGAAAGATTCACCAGAAAATGTCCTTTTAAACTTCTACTGAAAGGTTCATTATGGCAGTGGTTCTAGAATTGGTCCCCAGGGCTAAACAAGAAGGTCCATATTTTTACTCAGTTCCACTCCCAGCAGAAATGAGGTCTTTTGAGGTCCCTGAGAACAATGTGAGAGCTTCTGCTTTAACAAACCAAAAGTGTTACTTCAATGGCACTGCACTAAAGAGCCCATTTTTGGAATACAGTTCCCAGTACACCTTTACCTGGTATTCAGGGCTCTGGAATGGTTCAGGTTTCAAGTTCAGAGCAAAAATGTCATCTGTCTGGTAGCCCCTGAGGCCAGGGTTGAGAAACACTGATCTATGAAATAGCTTTAGGGAGCACATCATACCTGTTGGCCCACGGCCCTGCTGTTGGCCCCGGGGGAGCGAAGTGAGGCCCAGGAGGCTGGTGAGGTGAGCCTGGAGCCGGCTCGTCCTGCCCAGGCTGCCCCTGCTGCCGGGCTCCCCTGGGGAGCGGCTGTGGCTGGATGGAAGAACTCTGCTGGGAGATGAAAGAGAGGTGAGGATGTCCTCCCATCCCCTCTGCTGCTACTGCTGCACCGCTCGCCATCTGCCACAGAGACAACGCACACAACGAGACATCAACGAGATATCACACCCATATGAAAAGACCGTCAACAAGATACACAGATAGTGAAACCTGAGAGACAGAATATGCAGTCAGAGAAAGCAGATGATCTTTGGACATGCCTAAATTCTTAATTTCCCTGGGTTAATGGCCACTGCTAGCTTTAGCTAATATACTAGTAAAAGGGTAGAAATGACACAATAAAGTATGATATTGTGTTTTTGTTACTTATTTTGCAATTTCATAGGAAATTCATCGCATAACAGTGCAAACAGTCAGTGGCACAACAAACACAGTCAGTGAAACACCACACACTGTCAGTGAAACAATCAGTTAAACACTAACTGCAGTCAGAAAGGCACCACATGCAGGCAGTGAGTCACCACACATAGTCAATGGAGCTGCAGCAAAGGCTAATGGCCCACCAGCTGTGCTACGCTAACTGTCAGTCATCGGTGGGGCTGTTACTGCTGAATGGGGAAATGTCTGTGTGTCTTTCGTTCAGACTCATGGCCATTGCCCTCAGCAAAGCACAGTGGGAATGATTGACTCATTAATCTCATTAATCACCCATTTAAGTAAAATTCTAAAATTAAAACTACTGATATTTCTGCCTTTTGCAATATATCCTTTCACATAGTTCAAAATTACGTTTATGTTTACTCACCTAGATCACAGTTGTTCAGAAAGCATGGGAATCTCTACGCAGAATTTTGTATCAGTTTACACAAAAGGGCCACAAACAGTTTTGTTAAAAATGGGAGTATTAAGAGTATATAGTGAGGTCTGGTATTGTTGGATGATTATTTATGGACCCCAAATGCCACTCTAACTCATGCCTAAGGTATTGAATGGAGTTCCATCACTCCAGGGAACACAGTTCCACTGCTCCACAGCCCAAAGTTAGGGAGCTTTATAACCCTGAAGGCACTTGGCACTGGACATGGTGACCTTAGGCTTATGTGGCTGCTTCTTTTGACAATGCTTTTCAATGAGTGCACTTTGAAGTAGCTAAATTCACTCATTAAAACTGGCATCTGGATACATTTGGGCATACAGTGCTGTTATGTCCTTGACCGTATTTTGTGGCATGTTTGGTTTCTGTTGGTGATGGGATGGGTGTCTTTCGTCTCTTCCTTTTTTAACTCAACCTCTGCAACACTTTTTTTACATGCCCTGTTCCTCCCTCTTGCAGTGGATTGGTTGGCTGTTGGGCTCAGGATAGATATAAAATCCACTGGTAAACTACAGTCTGAGCAGAACGTTGACTTTGCTTTGTGTACTTGCTTGCTGTGTGTGTTACTGAATGTACCGTCTATGACCTCCTCCCTGTTTCTGTGCCTTGTCCCGATGAAACTGAGTATTTCGTAGTCTGTGTATATTTTGTAAATAGTTCAAAAGATCACTGTTTGTAAATTACACTTGGTAATTGTGGGTAGAAGGAAGTCAACGCCATTTAGAGGTGTTTTTGTTTGTCATTTTGGCCTGATTGGCTTTTTCAAATCAATCATTTCAGATGAATCCATAGATCATGTTATCGTATTCGCCCTATGACTTCTGGGATAGGGTTCAAACCTTCCCCCACACACATCCCCAGAACCCTGGTTAAGGATACATCTCTATAATATGGCATTTTGTCTTTATTTTGGTGACAGGCCAAGAAGTTACATTAAAAAGTCATAAAAATTTAACTTTGCTCCTAGAAAAGTTAAAACTTGTAAAATGGATACTGCACTACACTTTAACATCACAATAATTTTACTGGAATTGCAGGCACTGTATAAATGGAAGGAAAATGACTATGTGACACATTTTCATTTTCATTTTCACGCACTTATTTCCTGAGCTGAAGGCGTATCTAGGATTTGATTTTAACCCAAACAGAGCAAATCTGGCTAGTTCAGATATTTTCGAGGGCTTATGATTACCGAAATTCTTGTCAGTAATGAATTCAGAGACTTTGACTGTTTTAACTCAATAAAATCAGCCCCCAGAATAGTGCACATAGTCCACATTGGTCATAGCAAAATGGAATGGAAGCTTTCTGTGTTTTCTATCATCATATTAAAGAAGCTTCATGCTGCCTTTATTGTTGGATGCACCAGGAGTTTCTGAGAAGGTGTGCACACAAATGCAGAATGCAATTAACATTGCTGTCTGGGCTGTCTTCCATTGGTGAAGATGCTACTACTATACAGTTTCTTTGGACTCTCCAGTGCATGCAGAAGTTGATGCAAACCTTGCTCATGGGATGGCATGTGCTGATGAGAAGCTGGTTCTTTCTTCTGTTGGAGGTCCAGCTGAAGCAACCTGTCCCCACCTTCACTGCCCAGGCTGGGGGCTCTGCTCTGAGTATAGGACCCCCTGCATTCCTCCGGTGCATTTTGAAGCTCCTCTAAACTCTGGGAACCACTGCTTCCTCTGTCCTCCTGCAGAGGATAGCACAGATGTTAGCATTATCATTCAGAATGGCGAGGCTAAAACATCACCACTGTTGGGATTACCTGCAGGCAATTTTAGTTAACCTCGCTTGCATTCTTAACATTTCTTGCAGGCAATTTTAGCCAACCTTGTTACTTGCATGCTCAGACGGTCATATGTTTAGATGCTAGCACTGACTTAGCATTTTGCTAATTCAAATATAGGCCTAACATGATCAGTTAAGAGTTAAAGCAGTTAAGGCAGCTCATGGCAAATTAAAGCTCGTCTTACGCCAAGCTATATCATTATTCTGTGCCTGTTAGCCTCACTCTAATACATTAGCATTCTAGTGCTGTCACTCTTGGATCCCAGCGGAACCGAATCTATAATTGCATTTTTAAAGGCTGCACTGTTTGCCGATACATTTCTTTTAACATTCATTTCCATGTCTCCCCCAAGTCCATAGAACACAGTGTATCAATAATGATTTGAGAAAAATAATTATGAGCTTCTGAGGGCTCATCTGATTCTTCTTGTTATGAAGTGGGTATCAAATTAGCTGTGATTCAATAAAAAAAAAAAAAGAAAAAGAGCTAAAGGAGATGTGACAATTGGCCATCAGCATCTGACTTGGCATGGAATACACAAATACAGGAACACTGATTGCATATTTAGGCACTTAAGCATGCATTGATCGGCTAATCAGGTACTGAAACATGCTAATAAAGATTAATTAAACGATTACAGGCTAGAATAATTAATGAGCAGAGTGGTATCCCCTGGGACCAAACTAAACACCTAAGCATGTCAGTGACCTTCTTGGGGGTATAGGCATATATGCAGAGATATGTATAGGCATATATGTTGTGTACAGAGATTTGAAAACCCAGTCAACTGACATGTTTTGTAATGTTTTATATTAGTGCACAAGTTTAACTCTTTTTAATTTATTTATTTTTCTTTCCTTGCCACAGCACAGCCTTTTATCATATTAATGCAAGGTACATTTTTAGCCACTCCTTTGTATGGAGAATTGCATCACATTGAGACACTGTTGTATCGTATCGAACTGGTTTCTGACTTTGTGAATCATTTGACCTCTAGTTTGTACAATTCACTGCCACATCAAATTTTATTTCAGCTACTCTATAGATATGATGATAGTTCAAAATAAATTCCTTACATTTACATAACCAAAAATAGTTATTCCTAATTTTGCATGCCCATGCTAACCTGTCTTTGTTACTGGACCTGTATACTGTACCTTCTTTACTATAAGACTGTATATGCAAATGAGCTCTGTTCTGATTAACTGCCTTGTATTGTGCCTCAGTCTTTATTACTTCAGCGTTAGTGAGTGGGGCTAAAGTGCAGTAGGCTAATATGGGTAAATATTAGGGGTGGGAATTTAACGCGTTAATTGCGATTAATTAATTTGAAAAAAAAATAACGCGTTAAAAAAAATAAC
>JBBPCZ010000115.1:997289-1009303 GCA_037974445.1 Brycinus macrolepidotus | reverse complement strand
AACTCTGTTATCGTCCCCTCAAAGAAGGTAAGAAATCTTGGTGTCATGCTAGATGAAGAACTGTCATTCCTGTTGCACGTTGACCACCTCACCAGGACATGCAGATACCTTCTTTACAACATCAGAAGAATCCGACCCTTTCTCACCACCGCTCATCACTTGTCCAGTCTCTGGTCATCTCTAAACTGGACTACTGCAACTCTCTACTGGCTGGACTGCTACTGAAGGTAACGAGACCACTTCAGCTGATTCAGAATGCAGCTGCGAGGTTAGTCTTCAATGTTCCTGAATTCTCAGACACCATGCCTCTTCTACAGAACCTTCTCTGGCTCCCTGTGGCCGCTCGCATTAAGTTCAAAACCTTAACACTTACCTTCAAGGCCAAGAATGGACTTGCACCTTCTTACTTGTCTGCATCTTGGTGACTAACCAGTCCTCTCGCTTATCTCTTATTCATCTTTTCCTATATATTTAAAAAATCTCTCAGGCACTTACCCTCTTAACTGTTTTTCCTTACTTGTGTATTAACCTCTGACTTGTTTTTTTTTTTCTTTGACAGGGTTTGTTAAGGTGTGTAACTTAGCTAGCAGTAACTTGGTTAAAAGTAGATGTTGATTTAAATATAGCTTTACAGGTATGAAGAACAGATGTGGACTACTTAAGCAATGATGTACGTCACTCTGGATAAGAGCGTCTGCTAAATGCTATAAACGTAAACATAAGAGCCAGACTTTCTTGTATTTTTAATGTAGCCTTGAGGAACAGTTCTCCAGGCTTCCTGAAGGACTTTCAAAGACTCTCATTTAGAGTCCAGTCCCTGAACCTGAACAGTTTCAGAGGAATGTTTTTTGTTTAAGACACACAGTGACCCACATATGAATCATTCAAGCATAACAAAGTGAAGCAGTAAAGAAACAGGTGCCGATGATTCCAGATGACCAGGCGGTGATCAGTATACTGGTGGTGCTGAATGCTGAGTGGTTGGAACTCCTTTATCTAAGCTCCTTGTATCTTTAGGCACTTTGCAGCCTGTCGCAGTGAAACATTTGTTCCCATTTCTTTCATTTAATCTACTCAATATGCAAAAGATAAGACAGTGTGACAAGCATTAAACAGTATTTTTGCACTAAAAAGGTGATTCTGTCACACGCACCAGGCACGTGGTACGCACGAGGGCACAGGAGTGATGTCACCACAAGTATATAAACAGGAAACAGAGTTTCCCCTACGCTCAGTCATTGAGTTCAATCAGCCCGACCTATGTTGGTATACCCTGGTACCGTGAGTACTCCGGTTCTCTCTCTCTGCTCTCTCTCTTCTCTCTGTCTGTCTCTCTCTCTTTGCCTGTGTGCGTGTGAGAACGTTGACTTCTGGTGGAAGTCTTCACTCTCTCAACGAGCGTTCTCAGAGCAAGGCGCGCAGTAAACCGACTCTCTCGTGTGTGTCCGCGATTGGGTTCATCCGCTGCGCTACACTAGGCTAACTCTGGTTCTGTTCGGTTCCATCCTTGTGACAGATTCATAGCAAAATATAAAGAAATGAGGGCTGACTCAAGACTTTTTGCGTAGTACTGTGTGTCATATAGTTCTTTTTCAAGTTTTGGTCAATGGTTTCAAACACTTAGACTTCACCAGGCCACCTAGGTGGGCTTGATCCCCTGCCCCCACAAAGTACTTTTAGTCTAATAGCTCAGCAACTATTTGGCCAAAAAGTATAAAACTGAATGGCAATTTTGCCTCTACAAGGTGCATGACCCTAGCTCATTACTCATTTGCAGTGACACTTACTGAATAACATCAGTACACTTCACAAGCCAATATCTTGTGACAGTATCTTGCGATGTAAAGGTTCAAACTTCAAAAAATTTGGTGTGCGTCCAAAACATATGGAATTGGTGCAATGAATCAAATTTTGTGAAGTTTGAGCCTTTACATCGCAAGATCCTGTCACAAGATATTGGCTAGTGAAGTGTACTTATGTTGTTCAGTAAGTGTCCCTGCAAATAAGTCATTAGCTCGGGTCATTTCATCCATGGGGTGCTGCAAGTGACACATTTCAACATCCCAAAAACCGCTTATGCTAAAATGTTTCTATTTGGTATGCTAACTCTTGGTTCCATTTGTGCAAATCTGCTAAAGTTCCATTTGGCTCACTCGACAAACGGCTGATCAAAATTCAGCAGCCAACATCCCTGTGTGAATGGCCAATCTTAATGAAATTTTGTAGGCTCATTCATAAAAACATACAGATGCTATTTTCCCAATTTCAAACAAATCAAAAAGAATCAATGAATTTTTTTCATTGCTACTATGACATGATTTGGTTGAAATTATGTAGGCTACAAGGGACGTCTCATGGCTGATTTGTTTGAAATTGGGTAAATACTATCTAGATGGCATTATGAATGAGCCAACAAAACTGTCGTAGCTTGTTGTAGTGACATCTTCTGGCTGATTTGTTTGAAAACAACACAAACAACTTAGACTTTAATTGTCTCTGTAAATACCCTTCTATTTATTATACTGCACATTCTCTGTCCTGCTGCTGCTATACTGGCACAATCATATTTATTGCTATCTACCTCTGTTCTGCATTTTTGCACATGTAACTCTCTACTAGAATGCAGTATCTGTCATTATACCATTTTCATTGAGTACTGTAGCTATTGTCAGCTGCGCTAAATGTTGTCTTGTCGGGTTGTTTTGCTTCTTTTGTCCTGTCTGCACTTGTGGTCTTGTGGTGTTTCTGTTTCTGTTCTTGTGTTGCACGATGGTCCTGGAGGCACGTTGTTTCGTTTCACTGTGTACTGTGCGTGTATATGGTTGAAAGGACAATAAACCAACTTGACTTGAGTTGAAAAACAAACTACAACACATTTTCCTATGCTACTATATGATTTGGTATTCAAAATTAATTTTGCCATTAAAACCTTACGCAACATTCAGTTCAAATGGTCCTCTTTCACTTGTTGAAGTGATCCAATTATACTTGGGACTCACATTCTACTTACTGCCACTTATACCCCGCTGATCGCTGCTTATGCTTTCAGTTTCTGCAGCAGTGATATTACACACTGCAATGCGGTACATCTAGTTCTGTTTTAAATGCATACACACCTGCACACATAAATACCAATAATTCACACTTCAGGAGTTACATTTATCTGGGGCAGCAGGGAGGTGTGTATTTATCGTGTGTGACACTTTGTTATGAGGTATTGAGGTATGTATTCCACAGAGTAAAAACAACATTATACGGTCATAGTGTCAGTGTTACAGTATGTGTGCGTTACTCTCTTTCGACACTGAGGGATTATTTTGGCCTTTATGGTGTTCTAACCCCATCGCATGCTTATCCATTAGCATGAGTCATTGCCACAACTGCTTTGTTTCAGACTCCATTAGATCATCCCCATCCCATAAACACAATCATATCTCCACACTGTGCAGAACGGAATCCATCAAATGTCAAAAAAGGAATTTCAAGTCAGAAGGACAAGTGAATTATGGAAAAGCATCAGAATTGCCCTTCCTGGGCAGAAGAGCAGGCAGTACCTACCACAAAGAAAATAAAGGAAAAAAAAATTTTCTTTCCTCCATGAAAAATGACGTATTTTAGGTTTTTGCAGCTTCCTTACTATTTTATAAACAGTAGACAATCGGGGACACTTATCAAGTATGTCTGCTTACTTTGGATCAGTTCTTTCGGTCTGTATAATCATATTTATCAAAAAAATGAAGGACGAAATGTCTTGAATATGACCAATATACAACCAATTCATGTTGAACAATATAATATATGGCTGCTATCTACACTACTGTTCAAAAGTTTGGAATCACTGTTCAAAACTCTGGAATACTGTCAAAAAAATAACCAAATTGGATGCAGATAAATAGATAATTATTAATAATAATTAGTAGACAGCTAGAAAGTGGGAAAAATATGAAATGATTGGGAAAGCTGTATAGCATCAGTGATGATTTTAACATGAAGTGATAAAAATTAATGTACAGAACAGCTCATATTTCAAATAATGATCAAATCTTGCTTCTGGCATCAACAAAGCATTTAAAAAAGCCTTATGTAAAAACTACCGCCTACATTCTAAATTAAAAACACAAAGCGTATGAGCAGCTGGGCTTCAGCCTGGAACTATGGTTCAAAGGTCAAATTAGCAAAATGTGTTAATGTGGACAATGAGTTAATAATGTATCACTTTGATGCATACATTTTGACAGCAAAATATAGGACAATTAAAATATTAATATAACAACTGACTCCATTATGACACTGACCTGTGCTGGTGAGTACAGCTTCCTGTGGTTATGCGATTCATGGCCTCCATTCTGAGGTGTGTATCCGCTTTGGCTGGCATGGACATGGACTCCCACCATTGCTGCCTGTCTGCCTCCACACTCAACTGCTCCTTGCCTTTCGTGGAGTCCAGCACCACCTCCACCACCTCCACCACCACCACCACCACCACCAACACCACCTCCGCTTGTTACTCCCAGGCCCGGTCCGGCTGCGGCCGCCAGCCCCCCCAGGCAGCACAGCCCACCCTGAGCCAGCTCCAGCTCGATCTCCGCATCCATCTCTGCCTCCTCCTGAGCTTCTTTGTTGGAGTCGTCCAGGTGCTTCATCAGCACGGCCACCACCACATTGATGAGCACAAACTGGGCGGTCAGCACAAAGCTGACGAAGTACATGGGGGAGATGAACTGCAGACTGGCATTACAGGAGTAGGTGTCGCCCGGGGGGCACTCCCGCAAGGTATCCTGGATAAAAAGAGAAAATAGGAGATTAATACATGCCTGGGCTGCCAGATCATACAAATCCAAGTAAATACAATTAATCACACTAATTTAGATAATCATAATTAATCACATTATTAGTTAGAAGGACAGTAAGTTTAATCACAATTTATTATTTTCAGCAATTGACTAGCAATATTGTCACTGTAGGAAGGCAGGGTTTTTGTGAACTTATACATATTTAGGACTGAATACAATTTCCAGTTTTCATCACCATCATCCAGTGAGAGCAAAAGTGGTCTATCATATATACAGTCAATGGCTCCAACTCCTCCACGATTGCAGGCTCTCGCTCTAGGCATCTTGTTACATTGAAGGCTTTCGAGGGAAACAGGAGCTTTTCACTTTGCTGTTGCTTTTGTCAGTTTGCTGCTTGTTGATTTATCCATAAGTCTCCACCAAGCACTGTCCAGCGTAGTCTGCTGGACTCAAAGCCATTTAATAACTGTATTACTGATTATATCACAGCAATATACAGTGCATGAGAGGCTGGGCTTCAGCTTGCATTAATGCAGATGGTCTGAACGGTCAAACAAGACCAAACTTGAAATGTTCAGTAATATATGAATGTCTGAAAAGAGTGCACAAAAGTAAATTAATGTACTCTTATACCAATACTACTACCAATACTACTATACGCAAAGTTATTTAAATGATGGGACTGTGCAAAAGTGAGAAGCCTTTGGATCATGCAGAGGAAAGATGTGTGAGATGAGGCAAAGACCAATGTAAAAGTTTATCAAAAAACTTTTAATAAAAAATAATAAAAAATAAACGAACCAAAAAAAAATATATATATAGTCATTGTGTCCGACATGTACGGAATGTTGGATATCAGAACATAAAGGTTAACTATTTAGATATAACAACATATTTGTGAATGTTTGTTTTACAAAATCAAAAGATTTCATTGTAAGAATGTAAATGATTCTCCAACAACGTTCATTAACTTACATTTTCTTTGACGAACTGAGAGTCTGAGTTCACTTACTTTGCATTAACAGAAGAAACATTTGCATTGTAATTCACCTTCATGATCCCGTTCCAGTTGTCACCAGTAGAAACCTGGAACAGCGTCAGGAAGGCCATGCCGAAGTTCTCGAACGTCGCGTGTCTGCTCATGCCCTCACATGGGTGATCTGCATTACACACTAAATGGAGAGATAAAAGAAGGAGAAAGTGAGATTCTGAAACTAAACCTTCTGAAATGTGGGACAATTATGTTTATTGGTTTTATTTGGTCTTGTTCAGTCTTAGATGAATATTTGTACAGTAAGGCCTCTTATTGTTAGTTAGGGGACTTATTGTCCTTAGGGACATTTTTTGATTCTCCCTTGCTATCCATTGTTGACCAGAGGAGGATGGGTTCCCTTTTTGAGTCTTGGTTTCTCTTTAGAGAGTTTTACCTCGCCTATGTTACCTTTGACTTGCTCACTAGGGACTTGTACCTGGATTCTGTAAAGCTGGTTTGTGACATCACTTGTAAAAAGTGCTTTATTAATAAAATTGAATTGAATGTACTTTTCATTAATCTTGCAGTTAAACACAGCTATATAAACAGTTTTCTAAGGATATAAATCACCAACACCTACAGACTGATGAATCACAATGCATTTACACAAGGTTATGTCCCTGCGGTCATACTTTGTGATCTCACGCTATTTCCAATCGAAACAGTCACAGAAACTTTCAGTACAGCTGCCAATGCCACTGTAGTCGATGCCAGTGCAGCCTGTGGGGTCGATGAGGTCGAACAGCTGTTGTTTATATTAAGAGCATCTCTTACCCAGTTCCCCAAACAGCTCCACGCCCAGAGCGGCATAGATGAAGAACAGCAGCATAAACAGCAGACCCAAATTCCCCACCTGCGGAACACAGTCAATCAGCCCGCTATTAGTTAATTACTGCAATCAAAAGAATTCCGCCTTAGCCTATGTCAGCTCAGCATTTACAACAAACATAAGCAAATAATGATTTGTGTAAACAAACAAACAAACAAATAGCTGAACTCTACAAAAAGAGAATGGAGAACAAGACAGAAATGTCTTGGGAAACCAAAAGAAGTGGAACTTTTGTGGAAAAGTAATTGCCCCCTAAAGTTAAGTGGTATAAGTGGTAGTCCAACTTTTAGCAGCAACAACTACAACCAAATCCTTTCTAAAACCAGAAATCAGTGTTTCACATCACTGTGGAGAAATTATGCCCCCTCTCCATCCAAATTCATCCTCAGTGAAGTATTAACTGGCCATTTAATGTCTACCACATCATCTAAATTGGGTCAGGACTTTGACTAGGCCACTCCAAAACCTTCATTTTGTTTCTTTTGAGCTATGGTAGGCTGGCCACTTCTGGGAAGATGTTTTCCCTGTTTGGTGATAATGTAGCTTGTTGGAGTCCCCTAGTCTCCCTAAAGTCTCCAATCCCTAGTAACTCTAGTAATCTATTCTATATCTATTAAAAGGTTCTGCTAAAGTAATTTTTTATGTGTAACGGGACTGGCAGTAAACAGTGGATGTTATTATATATTTGTATATATACTCTCTGAAATCGGCTTTGGTGTTAAGGCATGGGCCATCGTTAGCACTCATGTTTATGGCTACTATCTCCATCAGAAATACAGGGAGCTCTTATGGTCTAACAGCAGGGAATGAACCATTTTAACAAGATCAAATGGACATCAAATAGAAGTGTTCCAGATATTGGCAAAACCGTGTGGATAGGCACTGCATCAAAATCCATACAATGGACTCTCAGGATTACTATATTATAGCAAATGATATTGACTGAATGCCTGCAAAGATATAATCCGCAAAGTGGATTGCTGTATAAAAGAAATTAAACCATTCAGTCGTTCACTGGGGGTTCGGCTTGTCAGTGGTAGATATGATTCACAGTACAGATCAGATTAGCAATGGATCTCTCACGGTCATGAAGATCACCTTTTTTTGGACTACATTGTCCTTGAAATGGCATGACAAACACAAATCATTATAACCACCATCTGTGTGAGCTCACCATACAGTAGCTAGGCCCAGAAATGTATTACCACAGATACCTGATCTAACCCCTGTCATGTCAATGGCAAATGTTTTAGATGCAGTAAAATTTAAAACCACAGCACACAACACAACCTAGACAATCTGTAAATTAATACAGTGCAGGAGACATAAGAATTACTGCTATTGTAACTATGATTATTTATTATTTATGTATTTATGTATTGATATCTTGCTTTTTATATATACTGAATACATGTTAATAATTTATTTAGATTGTATTTTATGATTTTTAATCAAGTGAAACAGTACAGAGTAATAAACAGATAAAAAAAAAAAAGATCAGAATCTGGGCGTGGGATCTTGTCCAATCTTTTTTAACCATCATCTTAAAAATGAAAGACCTTTTTATCAGTTCACATCACTGAGTGAGGGAGTGGCCATATTTCAGATTCTATATTACGTTCTGTCCTACATTTTTAGGCTTCCATTTCTAACAGAGCTATTTCTAAAATTGGTCATAATGCTGGGTCCAAGTTTCCGGAGAGCTTGAGAGCCTGTACGTTCTGTAAATGCAGCTGGGAGCTGACTATTTACTTGGCTTGTGAAATGAGCAAAGCTGGAGAGAAGCTGGACTGGTATTATAGCCTCAAATTAGAGCACTAAAATGGGAGTGGCATATGAGTACCATGCATGCAGATTTACAAGAAGGTCACTATGCCCAATACCAAGTACTAGCAGGAGTATAAAGACCCCAGTACTGGGATGTGGAGTAGTGGAACTGTGTTCTCTGGAGTGACAGAGCTATGTCCAATACCTAAACTAAAGATTAAACATATAATCCAGTACTAATGCTCTAATGGCTAAATGCAGTCAAATCCTCACAGCAATGTTCCAGTATATCTAGTCTAAAGCCTTCCTAAAAGAGTACAGGCTGATACTGCAGACCAATAATACCCTTGATTTTAGAAGCAGGTGTCTACAAACTTCTGGACATTTGGAGATAATTCATTAATCTATTACTACAAGAGTCAGAGCATTCTATAAAAAGCAGGCTTACCATAAAAATATGCAAGAAAAAGAGTCAGTATAGCTATTAAACTCAAGATTGCAATACTGCTTTCACCTACATGTACACACCATGCACGTGCTTAGATACCAAGCCACAGCAATCTTAATTCTCAGTAGTTTATTTGAGAAAAAGACAGAAATCACATAAGGTGGTCCAGCCAACTCGCTTTCTGAGAGCACGGCAATGGAACTGTGAGTTTATAGGAGCTTTTTTCCTTCTTCAGATGAGCCATAAGAGCGCCACAGGAACGGGAACGCAGCAAATTAACTTTCCGCAGTTTACAGCACACTAAAAGGAAACGACTCAGAGTGGGTGTTCTAGAGCTACAATGGCATCATGACAAGATTATAAAAGTTTCTCATCTGATACACCCACCGACAACCTACTTTCCCCTCTGGAAGTAAATCAGGAGGCTTTAAAGAAAATTTAACCTTCAAAGTGATTACATGGAATAGCATGTTTAATGAAGGGCAGCAGCGTGCATGTCATTACTGGAATCAGTCATCTCTGCCCTTCCAGTGGCACGAAGTGATAGATCCCCTCAATTACCCTCTCTCTCCCTTCATTTGGCTCCTTTGTCCTTGTGATAAGGCCAGAGCATGTGACCAGAAGGGGGGATACCATGGGCCCAGCCTGACACACATTGGTATTCATTCATGACAAGACAGTGATATCATCAGAGATGAGCTCAGCATTATTCTTCTCATTCTAATTAGCTGTACCTCACCAGGCATGTGCACTTGTGCTGATGGAGGTCAGCCTGTTCATTTGAAGTACAGGCTCACTGATGTGTTTTTTTTTTTATTGCTGAGACTATTTTAGTGATGTTTCTAAAGTCCTGAAGTGCCTTCTGAGATTAAATCTACAGTAAGAGTCTGTTTCCTCTGGTTCTCCACTCCACTTATTGAAGCACTTCAACCCATTCTGGCCTCTGGCTCTCAGTCACCCATCCCCACCATACAGATACGCCAAGCTTCTTATGAGCACATTTTAGGTGTAGGGGTGGGATTATAGGTGTAATTCGGCAAAGCATCAAATGAACACAACCAAAACACCTTTGGGGACAAAATTTTGCTTCTTTAGTTTAAAACTGGAGCTGCAAGGCTAACATTACTAATGAACACCAGACGTCAAAAGTCACCCATCCTCAAAACTTCTTGTAATTTGATGAAACAGACTGGTTTAGAACAGTATGACTGACATATGAAAACTCAAAACTTCACTGCTATGGACAACCTTTTCAGACAGAGCCAGGACTGGGAACCACTGATCTTAGAATCCCCTGTATTTATGTGGTCATTGCCACAAAAAATGGATCATCAATGGACCTACACATGAGGCTGTTTGTGAATATGGATCTAGTTGTGTAAAAAGACTGCCCGTAGCATCCGGCTACTCATTGATGGTTTATTTTTCTAACTTCCAGTAAGTCATGCTGTGTCCTAAACCACATCCACAAGTCTGCACCACCTTAATGAAAACCTTTTGAGAAAAGGTTTGGGAATGGAATTTTCAGAAATAATTTTGGTGACTATTTATTTCTAGCATTTATTTGCAGTATTAGCTTTGTGGCTCCAGTCCAAACATGCCTTAGGTGATCAGCTACATCTGGGGTAAGTGTAAAATGGTGTAAATTTGAAAAAAAAAAAAGTCATTTCAAAACATATGGTTAAATTCTGGAATATCCAAAAAAGAAACTTTTGGCAGAAAGGTCAACACATTGCCCAGCCATTTAGGACGATAGCATTCTAACTGCATTAGTGATATTAGCAAAGGTAAAATAAAGGGAAGGCGTAAGTAAACCGTGCTCAAACAGAGTAACTGAATTATTTACCTGAGGTAAAGCTTGAACTACCGTGTCGAGCAAAGCACGCATCCCTGTGGCCATCTTCAGCAGTTTCAGCACTGTGAAAAGAGAGAAAAAATAACATGTACGACAGCTAGTCAAGGTGATTTCTTAATCGAAGTCCCAGTGGTCCCAAATGAAGTGGAGAGTGAAATACCAAGTGTCAGAACCTAAAGTGGAGAGAGAATGTGGGAGCACAGCAGTCCTGGCTAACCCTCAGAGAAAGAGAGAGGGGCCGTAAGAGCCATTAATTACCATCAGGTCTGTCCTTAGAAGTACTGTGACCCACCATGCTGCCCCCTTCACACATAAACGTTCCCTCCACACACACCGTGTGTTACAGAAAGGCAGCAATCATTAGCTTTCACAAAGGAATGAGATCTAATACTGCTGCATTGTGCCCTACCCTCTCCATCCTGCACCTTCCTCGCTGGTTATTGTACCTATCGCCTGGCTGTAATTACGGCCTCCTCTCACTGGGGTCAGGACACTTACCGCCATCTATTGTTACCCAACTAGGGGGGGTCAGCGGGGCAGAGACAGAGACAGCTTAAGCACAGGAATGTACTTCACAGCAGAAAAATGAGGACATAGTGAAATGGTGAAAGAGAGAAAGTAAGAAGTAAGAGAAAGGAGTGAGTGAAGACAGCAGAGCAAAAGACAGTTAGGCATGAAGAGTAAGGCTAGAAAGAAAGAAAGAAAGAAAGAAAGAAAGAAGGATGGGTGGATAGATAGATAAGATAGATGGTTAGATAGATGTGTGTGTGAGAGAGAGAGAGAGAGAGAGAGAGAGAGAGATAGCAAGAGTGTGAGAGAGAGAGGGAGAGAAAGGAAGAGTGTGAGAGAGAGAGAGAGCGAGAGATAGGAAGAGTGTGAGTGTGTGAGAGAGAGAGATAGGAAGAGAGAGAGAGAGAGATAGGAAGAGTGTGTGTGAGAGAGAGAGAGAGATGAAGAGAGAGAGAGAGAGAGATAGTAAGAGTGTGAGAGAGAGAGGGAGAGATAGGAAGAGTGTGAGAGAGAGAGAGAGAGAGAGAGCGCGAGAGATAGGAAGAGTGTGAGTGTGTGAGAGAGAGAGAGATGAAGAGAGAGAGAGAGAGATAGGAAGAGTGTGTGTGAGAGAGAGAGAGATGAAGAGAGAGAGAGAGAGATAGGAAGAGTGTGAGTGTGTGAGAGAGAGAGAGAGATAGGAAGAGAGAGAGAGAGAGATAGGAAGAGTGTGTGTGAGAGAGCGAGAGATGAAGAGAGAGAGAGAGGGATAGTAAGAGTGTGTGAGAGAGAGAGAGAGA
>JBBPCZ010000115.1:980058-997189 GCA_037974445.1 Brycinus macrolepidotus | reverse complement strand
ATTTAATTTAATGAAGGACTGATCGAGTCAAACCAGGTTTCTGATGAAACTACAGTAATACTGAACTTCCACAAGGACACACTGATATACTGAACAGAACATCACTATTTAGTGTAGAATGTTATTTGTATTTATTCTAGATCACTTGAGAGTCTCAAATAAACTTGTTCACGTGGTTTCTGATGGCACACTTTTGTCTATAAAAGTGAAACAGAAGTGCAGATAATTTTTATTTTTAGTTGTAATTTCCTGTTATTTCATAGATAACCGTATCGCACACAGTGTCAGACACAAAACTCAAGCAGCTGACTTGAGATTACTCAACAACTCGACCCAGTTTGAGCCAAGTGTGTGATGATTCAGGCATATTTGGACAATGATGGCTAAAAGTTTCAATTGCTTCTTAGCTAATTGGCCTCATAGCTTCAGTCCAGAACTAAAACATTTCAGAAACTGAAAACATCTTGGTTGATCAACTTTAACTGGGTTAAGAGTGCAAACTGAATTCTTTATTAATGTGAATTATTAGGAAACTTCCTCTGAAAGTAGATGAGATCATCTGCTGGCAATAGACTTTTTCTTCAGTGCAGAGTTTACAGAGCACATTCTACAGACAGAATCTGACCCCAGAAAATGGGAAGCGTTTGATTAGTCGACCCAAATAGCACAGACTAGGGACTCGAGTCGGCGACTTGGACCCACCCTTAAGTGACTTGTGACTCGACTCAGTCACGTCCTTAACTGACTCTCGTCCTAACCTTAAGACGTCCTTAACTGCCTCCCAGTTCGACTCGGACTCATGCTAAACTGATTCACAAATTAACTTGGAATCGCCCTTAACTGACGTCCGAACTCTGACTCCTTAACAGGCCCATGACTCAAATTCTCTCATAATTGACGCACTACTCAGCTTGCACCAACAAAGTTAGAGCCACCAACCTTAATGCAGAAAAGAACATCTTGTGTGGGAGACTAGCATGTTTTACTAGAGACTCGAGATTTGACTCGCACTTGGACCCTTGAGACTCAGGTCTTGCCTCAGACTCACACTTACCTCAGACTTGCAGAAATTGACTCATGACCATCTTAGTTAAATTTGCACCATTAGCAAACAGATTGGCTTTTTGTGGGGAGGAAAGGTGGGGAAAGAAACTTGTGATTTGAGGTTCCCAAAAAAAAAAAAAAAAAAAAAAAAACGTGTTGCAAAGATCTAAAGTGCACCACACTCCTGTGTGCATGTGAGAGAATGTGTGCATTAAAGCATGAAAAGTGTATAAAGTGTATGTGTGCATCCAGGCATGTGTGAAAGTGGCAAAACAGCAACAGGAACAAACGTAAAATCCCCTTTTTGAAAAGCACAAAATCGACCCACTTCTGTTCAGGCTTATCTACACTCTTCAAAAAAGGTTCTTCAGAGGTAATGGTTACATTCTCATGTTGATATATATTATATAATAATATATATTATGTGGTAATATTAATACACTACCAGTGCATGGATACATGTTTAAAAAATATTTAATGTCTTTTGAAGTTGTGTATTCTTAAGAAAAAACAAAGATACGTATTCAGAGACTATATGGAAAGGTCAGGGGCAACATAATTAAACAACACTCCAAAAGTTTGCAGGGCCCTAGCAAAGACCTGAAACATCCCTGGTTTGATAAATGGAAGGTAATAGAACCACAAATAATCATCCAGATCATCCATCACACAAAGCACAAAATCTAAAATCTGGAACAAAAAAACAATAAAGAAATATCCGGAGAAACAGATCAACTTATTTGGAACAACACACAAACAAAACAAAACTGGCAAAAAATCTGCTCATCATGCTCGGAGAAGGAAGTGTTGATCCCAAGAGTGCCATATCCACAGTGAAGTACGAAGGTGGGAGCATCATAATACGGGAAGGCTTTTCTGTAAATGGTACTGGGGCATTACACATACCTGAAGCTGACCCAAATGGAGTGATGTGCAGGGATAAATCAGAGGATAATTGATGTGAAAGTTTCAACTAAACAACCCCAAACTTACAGCCAAAAATAACTCAAGACTGGTTTTTTAAAAAGGGGGTGATGGTGCTGGTCTCCTGACTTGAAACCTCCTGAAAATGAGGATTATGAAATTCCAACAGAAGTCTAACCTCGGGGAAGTGAATAGACCCAAATTAAACGACAACACTGCAAAAAGCAAATTTTTCGGAAAGCAATAATTGCTGTAATGGCTATGCAGAAAATCGTATTAAAATGTGGTGTCTGAATACTTTATCTCTATCATATTTGTTTTTAAAGACATTGGTTTATTCTCATGAATACAAAAGACATTCAAAAGACATTATATGCGTATATTTGAAGTGGATATACACAAAAACAAACAGTTCTTAGTATGTGTTTCCCACTGTAGAACAATGTCAGCTTAAAGAATCATATCAATATTTGTTAAAGCTTTACTGAAGGGCACCATTCATAAGGCTACATGATAACTACATTAGTCTTTAATGACATTTGGCATAAACCTACATTAACATTTATTAATGTTTATTCCATACATGTCATGAAGGCCATTTTCATGAGTTTTACCCCAGAAAGTGTAATGACAATAGACACCTGTTGGAATAAACCTTTCTAAATGTCTGCGTACGTTAATGTCAGTCATCATAAAAGGCTCATGTAGATGTCATGTAGCTTCCTTACAGTAAAGTGTTAACAAATACATTTAAACGGTTGTTCTCTATAATGAATAAACTTTTGTTAAAGATATAACCTTTTTTGTAAAAGTGCATTGTAACAACATTTTATTTGTTCAAAAACACAATTTAAGACACAATATTTAGTTCAACAGTGGCTCAATTAAATAAAACAATTTTTATCATATATACAACTTAAAGTCATTTATCAGATACTCTTATCCAGAACGACTTACACTTTAATCATATTTCAGATGTTGATTAATGTATTGTTTGCAATCTTGCCCAAGGAACCCTAGTCCACTGTGTGGAGGGCCAGTATTATCCTCTATGCTACACCAACCACAAATATTACACAAATATTATACAATTAACAAATATTTCACACAAGAAGGAATTCTGCAATCAAGTTAAACAATTTGACTTTTTTGGTTGTCAAAAGACCCTGAACAGGTAACCAATCAATTAGGACCATATAATAAGCAATGTACAGTGAAGGCACTTTTCAATAGTATGAATGACAACATACAGATAACATATGACACATATGAATAAATATCCAACATCTATACATATACAACAAAGCATTCTGTATTATACCTAATTCATTGTTCATTTGCACTGCCTGTTAAATCAGCCACGTAAAACAGTCCACGGAGGTCGCAGAGCGTCCAATTTCATGAGGGTTTCAGAGTAAATCCCGGGTTCAAGTTCATGAAGCACCATCAGAACAGTTTGCCATGTCCACAGGATCACAGTTATTCATGTAAGGAAGCAAGACAGTTCCGACTTTATCACTCTTTATGGAGGAGGAGGGTGTGGAGTGGAGGAAACTCTCTCCAGAAAGTCATCCTACTGTTAAACTTGAAAATGTCTGGGGGCAAATGTTCCAAATGCCAAGAGCCCTTTCTTGTACATTAGCATGTTAGGATAATGTAGTCTAAACTTCATTTAACTCTAAGCTCCCTCAGTCTCAGTGCAGAACTAAAGAAACAAAGCTCAGGCACCAACATTTCTTGGCAGATCAACTACTTTGAGACCTTGCACGACTGTCTCTAGCAGGCTAGGCTGTACTTGCTGTGCATCATCAGTCGGTATGTTGCTTCTCTTCACTTCCTTTTCCTCCGAATGGTTGCGCAACACAGCTGTGAAAAGCCTTTTGATCTGAAAGAAACGTGAACTGTCAATGTGGCCCAGTTCTTCTGCTTACTGTGCAGTTTGCAGTGTCCATCACTTCGAAACAACCCCTCTGTCCACGGTGCTGTAATCAGTCCTCTTGTTTTTGCTTGATGACTTTCCTCTTTCGGACTGAGACCAGGTCATAAAATGGATCCTTTGTGATGCTTGCCCTGTGGACAAAAAAAAAAAAAAAAAGATTTCACTAATTGACAAACTGACATATTTGTATATTGTTCCAACAAATACACCAGATTATTAGGTTTGTCATTTAATCACTATTTAACTATGTTCATTTGTAATTTTTGAAACTAAGTCTATGAAATAATTAGGACTGTCATCTCATGACCACTAGTCCATTAGTCACTAATCAGTTGCAGAATTCTTGGTGATTTATTTACGTATTTAATATATTTAGTTGTTTATTTGATTTACATATTTATGTTTTGTGAAGTAAACTGCAGCTAAAACTGCTGATATTTCTGCAAATAGAAGTTTGGATTAGTAAGACTAGTAAGACTTTGCAGGCCAAACACTGTTCATCATGAAACTTTTATACTGTTCACTTGCATCAGTTGTGCTATGCACTGATGGCCATTTGCATTAAATATCTGCTTATAGGCCTTAAGGTTCCCTTTACCTTAAGAGAACTGCACAAAATTTCCTCATGGGAATGTTTAAGGTGTGTTGAGATTAAAACCCTGGTGCAAACAAGTGGACCGAGACCCACTGAGCAGGTCAGTCTTTGTCAGTTGGTTCATTTGAAGTATAAATGTAACACAAACCAAAGATGTTTAAACAGACTGAATAAACTATCATCTCCTCTCTGAAGACCTGCTTTGGTACAAATTTCTGATGCTGTTTTAACATTTATCAAGATAAAACCAGACACAGACCAGACGGAACATAGAACGTCATGGTTAAAAAAAATTCAGCGGAAATGATCACAGTTATGATCAAATATGTATCATAAAATCAGTTGCGACTTTTTCTTTAGAATATTGAATATGTCTGCAAACCAAGACTTAAATGCAACAATGCATCATTTTCTGCTTTGGTCTGAAGTGAAATGAAATCTAAATGCTTTGCATTTTTGAATCAGGTGCTCTGCTTAAACACAAGTATTTGAAGCTAAATTGGGGTCAGCCTTGTTTACAAAGTATTCATATGTGTTTAGGGGATGGGCGTGGTGCTGTTTGGCCAACCAGGGAAATATTTAATGTGTTACTAATCTTTGTGGGTAACTGAGCTCCCACAAAGTGCTCTAACTCCCATTTAAATGTTATTGGATCCAAATCTAAATTAGCCTACACCTGGAAAATTCCATATTATGTGCATATTGCATTTTATGTCCTGGATGTTCATAAAGGGCCAGTTAGAGACTCCAAGAAATGATCTCTAATCAAAGAAGAGTTAAGCCAAATTAATATTATGGATGTCATTTTCACACACTTAACTTTTTAAAGAAAGGCATTCTTCATAAGTGGCACGGGATGGTAATGGCGAACCGTCAATTATTCTCCTGCTCAGGAAATAATGATATCATTTTTAAAAGAGGAAGCTACAAGGGGAAGTTCAGCTCAGACAGGCTCTTTCAGTTAGAACAGGGCCGCACACACACCGAGAAGCTGCCCAGTCTGTCACACACTGAGCTAACAAAGAGATTAATGTGGTTTATTCCGCCTCTCTAAACTTTGTTTTTTTTTTTTTTTTAATACATAAAAGCACCGTAGGAATGTGGCAGGGCCGGACATATACAATAACATTCAAAGTGAGGCTCAAATTAAAGTGGAAAAAAAGTCCATATCCTTTATAGAGAAGCCATTTTTGTTCATTTTAATGCCCAATTACTGTTTATTTGCTAAACTAAACATATTATTTGCACATTGAAATATAAAATCTACCCATGCAAAAATTATAGCACCTTATATAGTTTGTTTGAAAACTTAAAAAATACTGTTTTTTTGTTTTGTTTTTTGTTTGTCTTAATTCAGCAGCTAAATAGAAACGGTGCACTAAAATGAACAGATCTGCATTTAGCATCTGCATTTTGTATTTTAAGTAAATTAGACTATGACTCAATGTCTGTAGTTCTGTAATTCGGGTAACCAAGGTTATGACCTAATCCACTTTCAGACCTGATAGCCTCTATCCAGTCATCTCTCTCCTCGGCTGTTGACGCGCAGATCATGTAGCTCTGGTGTTTTCCCTCCACCACTCTGCCATCCGTCTCTGTCTTACATGCTTTTATCTTTTGTCCTTTACTGTTTGGGTTGTACAGCTCCAGACAGTACTATACAAACACACACACACACACAAACACAGGAACATACATGTAGACACACAAATAAAAGTTAATGTGGTTAGATAATCAGTGGCATCATAATAAACTTCTTGTTCATTACAAAACAATATGGACGCAGAATAGGTGTGATACAAGAGAATGAGTGTGAAACATGAAATCAGTGTTTGCGGATGTGTTGCCAGGGTTTCTGACATAACATTCTGGTGTAATTACAGGAGTCCCACTTACAGCTTAGTCATACAAGAATGATTGTTCACAGAGCCTGAGAAAGGTCTTAAACATTTGAACAATTTCTTCCACACACACACACATGCTCAGGTTACGTAGTAACTGAAATTTGGGAGAAACAAATACACAAATACACTCCATTCCCAGACAACTCCTCCCTGATATATTCTCTACTGGCTGCTGTGGCTGCATGATAAGGGTGGAAATCCCTACAGGCCTTGTGATACAATATGATCATGATACTATTTATTACTTTTGACTACAAGTTATTACTCCATATGCAAGGAAAGCATGTGGTTTTAGTTTTTGACTGACTGCCAGTGTGTCCATTAGTATAACAAAGGGCTTAATGGTTGAGATGCACTGAGAGTTCAGCAACAAAAATGGTCTAAAATGGTGAAAAATGCTGATAAAAAAACAAAGATTAAAAAAAGCCTGCAACAAAGTTCCAAATTATAAGATTTTTAAAACAATTGTAATGAAAACAAAAAAGAGTGATTAAAGCAGTGTATGTCCCCTTCTCATCCCTACGATGATCAGTGTAAATGAGTTTCAGCCACGCGGAACTAACTTATGGTTTGTTGAAGGGACATAGATGAGTAATATGTAATCAGTGTACTAATAAAGGAAACAAAACCCAGTGTACTCTCCACTACAGAATTGAGACCAAGCTCGTGTTAAAAGTGAAGTTTAAAGATGTTGAAACTGGGATGTTCGTGTTAAATTAGCCGATAGAGTTCGGGATTCAAATTTGGCAGTACCAGCCGCCAGTGCTAACCCAGATGTGTTTTTCATTAGTGGTCGGTTTTGGACAACAAGCGACTGTCAGCTGGATGTTTTTGTTTGGAGGAGTATTCTGATTTAGTTTAAAGTGCATAATGAGCCTTTTTTAAACTCAGTTTTAGGCATAAATGTTGGAATTTAAAATCTCTACCAGTAAAAAATGCATTTTTAGACATTTTATTACCTTAAATTTTAAATTTCAAGACTTTAGACGACATTTAAGGCTCCACAGGGACCTAAACATACGCTGATGAGTGAATAACATGACAGTCCTGCGTTATTTTGACTCAAATAGTTTCTTTTTGTTGGATTACATGAACACCCTAACTATCAAAACACCCAGACACACTTATCAGGAGTTCTGATTGGCCAGGATGCGAACAAAAAAAACACTGTGAACGGTTGGAGGGCACATTTGCATGACACTGCCTTCTGCTATAAAAGTATTGCAAAGGCCCGTATCACTATATCAATGAATATACAACATAATGTGCTTGCAGAGTGGCGTTTCTTGTCTCGGAGCTTACCGGCTTGCGTGTGTAATTAACTTCCCTCACACACAGGTTCTCCAGAGGAATGATCCCTCTGGGTTCTTTGTCCTGAAAGCAAAGAACTGATCATTTATTGGCTCTATTAAGCAGCAAACAGCTCACATTTCAATACCACATGCAGCAAATACGAACAATTCATAATAAGGCTCACCGTGGTGAATTCAAAGTAATACAGACAGTTATCAGTTAGAATAAACCACCTCCTCTTCCAGGTTTTCACTCTTCCTCCTGCCAACCAAGCACAATCATTTATCACCACGTGTAAACCACAGCGTATAAAACAGCCACTAAACCAGTCAGAACTGCTGGAGCTCATACAAAGACGACACTCTGAAATAGGACTAATTAACCCCTTAATCTTCTTAAAGACTCCAAAACATACATATTTGTACAATTTGTGTCATTGTAGTTGTCAGCTGGATATTTTTGTTTGGAGGAGTATTCTGAATTAGTTAGTAATAAGTCCTTTATGCCTAGAACTCAGTTTTAGGCATAAATATTGGAATTTAAAAGCTCTATCACTAAAAAATACATTTTTAAACATTTTATTACCTTAAATGTTAAAGTTTATACATATTTGTGTCATTGTAGAGGTCTAATCAGTAGCAGTCATAAATGAAATGTTTGTCTTGTGATATTAAAGGATTATACATTCTAACTTTATTCTACAGGCATTTTTCACAGTGATTTTTTTGTCCAGACTTAAACTTCCTCACACACTGACATCCGGAGACTTCTGAAATGATGTGTATTACCCAGTTTGAGAAGCCAGCCCTCCCTGTCAGGGTTGAAGAAAGTGTGAGTGAGATCGTTCCCATCATCCTCCGGAATTTTGAATGGCTCATTCCGTATGCTCTCATACAGTTTCTGTCGGTTTAGAGGAAAGAGGAACACATGAGTGCCAAGAGAAACTCACTGACTCCGAGATTCCGGTGCAATGCTCTGAATTACCTGAAGAAGCACAAATGGAAACACAAAGGCCCACTCTGCAATTTTCGCATCCTCTTCACAACGTGTTGCCAATTACAAAGCATTTTAACCTTCAGAAGTCTAGAGTCACATTCAGTTTACCTTTAAATGTAATGACGTAGTCCATCACACAGTCAGATACATAACTAACCACTTATACATTCAACTTACTGTACAATCTTTTCTCCATTACAAAGCTGTTCAGCCTTGTTCTAGTTAAGACATCTTTTTAAAACATCAGCTGCCAATGTCATTATGAACAGATGGATAGAAAGAGTTCAAAATGAAATCTTGTTGAAGATTTGTAAAGATAAGAATGTTTTTTTCTTCTACTTTTCACAAGGTGCAGTGCCAGCAATAATGAGATTTTACTGCATGTGCAGTGGTTTTACAGTGACTTTCAGTAAACATTTGAAACCTAAAGCTTTTCTCTAAAGTTTTTATATATATATATATATATATTGTTCTAAGGAGTTCTATGTCCTTTGCATGAACCGCTTGCAAGCCAGTGGGTCTGAGAATCAAAACCACCAGAGTGGGTCACCCTCACCGTTCCTGCGTCAGACTATTTTCACTTCCTTTATCAGAGAAAGTCACCTGATCTCTGAGGGCTAATTGCAATGAGCTGTTTCCTCTCACCGAGAGCAATTCGTTGGGTAGATCTTCGCCGTTGTTGATGCCTCTGTTCATGCTGATGAAGCGCTCCAGCGTGGTCTTGTCCTTCACGTTGGGGTTGTGCAGGCTGGTGTTTAGCATGATGATAGCAAAAGAGAGGATGTAGCAGGTGTCTGAAAAGAGACCATGAACATAATGTGTAAGTCAGTATGCACGGCTTTAGAACAAAATATAATATTGGAACAAAACAGTTACTCTCATATTTGATGCCCTCAGTCACTAGCATATTCGGGCCTGTTTCTGTACTGTTTTGAACATGCTCTCACTAACTTCAGCTCACCACTCGGAAGTGCATAACACAATACGATACACAAGTTGCAGCAGACGCCGGCGGAGAGGACAGTGAGCTGTGTATTTTTCAGACAGAACGCACTTGCCCTCATCAAGATTAGCTTTAGTGAGTTAAATAGCCAGCCATGCAAGCTTTGCAATGCAGTTTGAACATAACATTTGAGAAGTTTAAAGAAAGTCTGGTTTAATCTCTGGTTTAAAGCTGTTTTATAATACTTTTATTTACGTTGTTGGTAGTCATGTAGCCTTTAGCTTACTAACTGACAAGTCATAAAAAAAAAAAGAACAAAAAAAAAGGGGGCAGCTGGTGACCTAATGGTTGCCTAGAGGTGCCCATAGGTAATCACCTAACTGACTTGAAATCACCTAACTTTGCGGTTTGTTATGGTACAATTTCGCCATATTTTCAGTCTTAGTTCCTTGTTTCTGCACCACATATATTCACACTGCAAAAGTTTCAGACTTGAGACAGAATTGTTCATTAACCAACTCTACAAGGATGTAAAACAGTGTTATATGGATAAAATTAGCCTTGTTGATATTGTGGATCCATACAAACTCCAAAGAGTTGAGTAATAAATATGATACATCCCCTTCTCTAATCCTGGATATGCTACCTCCTCCTTCATCCCCAGGCTTTTTTTTCCTACCTGGTGTGACTTAATTGCACATTGATTAAGTCATTTTGAAATTTCAAGTCAACTATAGTTTACAAAGGGATATTTTATTCAGCATATTTACTTCAGTAACTAGCATATTTCATTCAGCCACTGTTATATTTACCTCAGTTAATCGCATTTTTTAATTCAGCCTCTGGCATATTTACCTCACTTACCGGCATATTACATTCAGCCACTGGCCTATTTACCTCAGTTAATAGCATATTTCATTCCGTCACAGGTTTACTTACCTCACTTACCAGCATATTTCATTCATATTTACCCTCAGTTACTGGCATATTTTACTCTTAGAAGCCTTTTGGCAAACACTGCTCACCTAAGTAGGTAACTGATGACACTATTAACTGTGTTGGACTGTATTAATCCCCGCACAAATTTACAAAGCTTTCATTCAACCTTGGTTCAGCAGTTACGCTGTGGTTCTCACCAAGTAACTGCTGCACCATTTAAGATGGAACAGAAAGAAAGCTTGATCAGAAACCCATAGTGGATAACCCATGGCTTAAAGTTTAAATGGAAAGCTCAGTCAGTCTTACATCTTTAAGTCAAATACACAAATATCAAGCCTCTGTTTTCTCTTTGGCTAATGTTATTAACTTATTTACATCTTAATTACATCAATTATTCCATTTTAGTTGGAGAACAGAATAGTGTAACCAATACAAAACATGATAAATTCACCAAATGGTAGTGAACGTTTTATTCCACGCCAATTAGACTTCAAAATGAGCTTAAGCTTTATGTTTGTTTCCACTATTTCTGAGAGTTGCATTTGCATAGTTAACTTAGACGGCCTTCCTTATCTCTTCCCTTGATTCTGTCTAATTTAGCAGCCATGTAGATCCACATGCTCGTCAGATCTGCTGGTGTTTTAGTAAGTCATTGGTTTACACATCAGACAAAATCAAAGAAAGGAGAAGAAAGATTCATTCAAATATTCTGCACCAGCCGAGACTGACTAACCACACCAAAAAGGTGGATTACCAATAAGACACGCTTGATAGGCCACCACAAATATGTCAGGTCCCAGAAATTTCTGGGCTAGTTCTGCTAATTCTGTTCATTCTATTCTTCGATCCTCTGAGGTCACATCTACCAAACTTCAGGCCAAGTGGAGGAGAGTGTGTTAAAAACGATATAGAAACTGGTGGCTAATTTACACAATTTTTCCCTTGGACAAACAGTTGGGTGAAAATTATTTCACGTAAAATTAATTTCAAAATCTGGTTTCGGATACTGTATGGCATACTGTTGTCTACAATAAAAGATAATGTGATGACAAAAGTAAAAAATGAAGATTTTAAAACCTGCAGAACTGTATAGTCTACACTATATGGACAAAAGTATTAGGACGCCTGATCATTACACCAACAGGGACTTTAATGACATCGGATTCAAACACAGAGACTTTAAAATGGAGTTGGTCCCCCTTTTGAAGCTATAACAGCTTCCACTCTTACTGGATTGCTTTTCACAAGATTTTGGAGTTTCTGTGGGAATTTGTGCCCATTTTTGTCCAAAATGTCTTGGTCTGCTGAAGCATTAAGATTGCCCTTCACTGGAAGTGAGGGGGCACCTGAATTCAATAATTAAGAGGTGTGTCCCAATACTTTTATCCATATAAAGTATTTTAATAGAAAATAGTGTAACATACAGTGTCAGAAACCACATAAGCAAGTTTATTAGAGATTACTTCCATGTCAATATGAGGCAAGTGTGTAATGATTTAGGCCTGCAGTTATCACTATGTAAATGAATGATAGCTACATTAGCCTCCTAGATCTAATGCAAAACTAGAGAAACAAACTTCAGACACCAAACTGTCTTGGCTGACCGAATGCATTTGGGGTGAGGGGGAAACTGGATGATTTTGCTTTTCACTGAACTATTGCTTTAAAATGCTTTTATGCTTTTTGTCAATGAAACAGTTCAACATAGTTAAATACAGAAGGATGCATAGGGATGGGCCCTCTTGCTTACCAGTTGACTGGAAGACGTCTGTGTTGCAGTCACAGTAGCGTGTGGCGAAAGCCTCCATCATGCGGTCGATCTTCTGGGCTTCACCAGGAAGACGGAAACTCCAGAGGAACTGCCTGAGAAAGAGTAAAAATGCAACCTGAGAGAGTGCGGCTGGCTGTGACTGTGGTTTCCTTGAGGTTTGATTTGACAGCAATGATAAAAAACAGTAAAAAATTATGAACTATTGATGATATTGATGATATTGATGACTTGAATAAAGAAAATAAACAAACGACCAAAAAAAGCTGAGCTGACCTCAGTGCCTGGACGAGGTTGAGGTCTGAAAACTCGTGAAGTTCCACAAAAGCTTTTAGTATCTGCAGGTGTATCTCCTCTCTGGGAAGATAAAGAGGGTTCATCAGGTTTACAACACTTCAGCCACATCATGCAATAGTGATGAGTACATAGAAATCAGTAATGATAAAATTCCCCAAAGCTTAATTTGACCTGAAAAGACATTTGACTACAAAACACTATGAAGTGTAAATATTGAATCCATCTCACTACACGTAACAATATCTATGTATAAATATACAAATATTTGTGCCCAATTTGTCAAAACCCGTCAAAACAGGTCTTGTACCAGTTCGTGGACACCTCCTCAACCAACATTTTCTCTGAAATGAAGGTTATTATTAGGAAGTGTGTCCTCCTTTGCTGTAGTAACAGACTCTACTCTTCTGGGAAGGTTTACACTAGATGGTGGAACATTGCTTCATGAGTGAGGTCAGGTACTGATGTTGGGTGATTTGTTTAGAATCACAAATTCCACTGCAGTTCATCCTAAAGCCTTTTCACTGTAAAGAACTTCCACCACTCCAAAACCCAGTGTTGGAGGGCTTTACACCCCTCTAGATGATGCTTGGCGTTGGGCATGGAGACCTTGTGCAGCTGCTTCAGAACATCCTGCTCTATTGACAGTGCTTTTCTATTGAGATTATAGACGTTTTGTGTGCACAATATTAAACGCCTGTGTCAGCAAAGGGTGTCCCTTAAAGAAGCCTAATTGTAAGGAGAAGTAGTTCCAGATTGTACCAGGAACCTGTTCATGTTAAAAGAAGTACTGTTTGGGCTATTCTAGTGGTCACTGTAATATTATTACTCTGATCTGTTACCTCTCTCCCAGCAACTCTCCAATGGCAGTCTTATTGAGGCCTTCCTCTTTATAGAGGAACTCTGCTATAGTCTGGGGCCTCCACTCCAGCAGCTTATTCTCCACCAGGTAATTTATCCCCTGCAATAAAAAATGCAACACAAACACAGTTTACTGGTGGAAAATAATTAACCTGAACTGTGATACTGATAACATTATTATTATTATTATTATTATTATTATTATTATTATTATTATTATTATTATTATTACTGAACTTATTAGCAGCAGTCCATGTTTGTTATGTTTTGTGATGTTTTGTTTTATGTTTTGTGTTGTATGTTCATGTCAAGCATGTTTGTATCCACACACATATTCACAAAAAATATACTTTTTGCAGCACCAATATTGCAATAACACCCACTTGACTCAGTCAGTTATTTTGATTATAACTGACCTCTCCATGCTCCACCCACAAATGCACCCTTTCGTTACTGGGCAGTTTATGCTCAGAAGGCGTGCTGTGTAGCTAAATTAAAACACTTCTGCAAAGAAGAGTGGCCAAGACTCCTTCACAGAGATGGAAAGACTGATCACTAGCAGCTATTTCTGTTACATGTGCCACAACCAGATATGAAGAAGCAATTACTTTGTCTAATGGGTGATACAGATGTTGCCAAAACTACTTTATGCTTCCTCCTTGGCACAGTGCAAATATTAAAAAATGATGTATCGTCCTGTGGTCCTTTAGTATGTAGTATGTATAAGTATAGTATGTATCTTTACATACTATTGTTGTTTTATACTGTTGTGCTTGAGAGACACCATCGACTGGGATCAAATTCCTTGTATGTGCTCGCTCACATACTTGGCCAAGAAACGAGATTCTGATTCCGAATTTTCTCCGTGGCATATCTACATTTGAATAAAAGAATACATTTTTATGCATTAACATTACCCTTTTTATGGCCTTATTCATGAGCTGAGCTTTAATTACACCTTTGTGCGGCTGGGCAACATATGGGGCGTGAGTTGTCATTTTTTATTTATTCTACTTAACCCTCTTCGCTTTTCTACATAATACTATTTTCATTCAGTCAATTAAGCTCGCAAAAACTCTGCTGTTCATCCATTTGAAGACTGCAAGGCAATTGGCTTTTGCAAGTTATCCCACAGAACTCTGACTAACGCTGCCAAAAACAGGAGCTGTGCGTGTGTAGATGTGGGTGAGGCTGGTGGTTTTTATGTCGGTTGAGGTTTAGGAGCAGGAATCGATGAGCAACTGTTTCATATTCAAAATAAGACTTTCAGAGATTAATTCAGTGTCGGTGACATTGTATATGGAGACTACTGGGGCATGAAGACCATGCCTGAGGTCCTTGCTCGAGTCATTTTGACAGGGCCTTCTTCCAACCGTTTTAAGACTATTGAAAGATATTGAAAGACAGTAAGCGTTGAAGGGCCAATTTCATGGGAAATTAAGTTTTCTCCACTTTTTGAAATAACAAAATAACCTCTCTGATGTAGTATTCAATCGCTGCACTCTTGCCTGTGTTCTTGTGAAATTATGTTAAAAATATATATATTTTCATGAACAAATCAATCATAATAGTCAAAAATGACTTCCATTAACCAACTTTGAATGTCAAGAACATTTTGAAAGTTAAAAAGGTTACTTTTTCAGAGATATAAGATTGTTACATTTTACATGTTACATGAATTTGCTTTTTTGCTTTTAATTTTGTTTTTTGTGACACATTTAAGTATAGCAGCCTATTCAGCCTACAGTGGATTAGCTCCACCCATTCATGTTTAACTGCTGAGTGAACTGCTGAGGTCATTTGTATATCAGTCTTAATAGCACAGTTTTTTCAATGTATACAGACATTAACTTACAGAAAAGGAAAAGAAAATTTTCCCAACAGGTTTTAAAAATCCAAAAATAATTAGAATTGCACAGTAAGCTGACATGCAATCAGTTACTTGTTGCTACATGTATGTGGTTATCTGGCCACTAATTCTTTATAATTGGTCTTTTTGATGACCAATTATGTTCTATGTTCACAGAAACTCTGATGATACTAAAACATACATAAAGTGAGGTAATTTATCATAATGATAAAAAACCTTCATATTGCACCGCAATTCATATTAATTCAGTGTTTACTGAATAATTACCGCTGTTACTTGATAATGAGCATTTAGCTTAATGAAAGAAAAACAAGGCCAAAACCTTCGAGGTTAAATCTATCTGCTTCATGGAAACATGAGTACTTTTTGTTTGCTGCATATGCTATGTATGTTGTGTGTGGCACGTATGTCGGCTTCTGCAAACCACAGATATTCAGAGTGAAAAACCACAGGGCCAGTTAAAAAAAAGACATGAGAGGTGGGTCTTCCGTTTCTCAGCGGCTGTCTCTCACTCTCCGCCTCTCTATCACCTCCACAAATGCAAAACTCCATTTCAGAACTCAGCCTGTCATTTCCAATGCTAGCGTTTTTCTCGGCCAGTTGTTCCAGACAGGGTGACAACAATCAAGGTCAAACGCATCTTTCTTCCACAGTCAAAAGAGCCTGGACCCTTTTTCTGCATGCAAAGTGGGACTCTGAGGTGGAAAAGTGGTTATATCTTGTGTGTATGTGTGTGTGTGTGTGTGTGTGTGTGTGTGTGTGTGTGTGCGTGTGTGTGTATGTGACCTTCACATCAAAGACACCAATCACAACTGCAAGCTGACTGGTATTCTACTGAAGAAACACATGCTTTAAAGGGCCCATAAACAGGTTGTTTTTGTTGTTCTACCCTTTAAGGCTGATGTATGTAAATAACCTCCACTCTGATTGGATGAGCTGTGTAGGCAAAGCTGCTGTAGGCTGTATTGGTTGAAAAATGTAATTATACTTCGTGACATCACAAAGACAATACATATAAAATAGATTGTTGGCAGAATCGTATGGACTGGTGAGTAGAATGGTTGAAACTTTAACATGTTTAAAAACACGCTTTTATTTAAAAAAACGAAGGAAACTGCGTTCTCCGTTATACAGGCCCTTTAATTTTGAAGGTGGCTGAAATGCTCACTCTTAAATTTCTGATAGACTCACCTTTTTGGGGTCCATGTTGAACTTCTTCTTGCCACTGGAAAACTGCTTCCCTCTCTCAACTACTTTGCTGGGAGGAAGAAGTAAAAGAGTGAAATGAGTGAAACTATACAGCAGTTATTGCATAAATTCTTAAAATGAAAGTGCCAAAAACAGTTCTTCAGTCGAAGAAACACGTTTGACTCATTAAAAAAACCTTCAGTGGTTTTGTAAATAAGGTGTGGATAGTGTGAAAGACATTTTTAAAGTTAAATGATCTTCCCAAGATGTAAAGGTTGTAGAAAAGGGACACCCAGAGGTCTGTTAGCCTACAGAGTTTAGTTCCAACACACCAGGTAATCAAGGTCTTGATCTAAATCTAAATCTTAATCGAAATATTAGAGCCAGGGGTGCTGGATCTGAACTCTCAAGGTTGATCTTTTATGGGTGGTATGTGTTTTTATTCTTAGTTTTATCTCTTTCTTTATATAGCACTGTGCAAAAGCCTCAGTCACATGAGAAAATAATATTTAAAAACTGTTCAGTATATATATATATTTAGTCGTTAATATTACTAAATATATATATATATAT
>JBBPCZ010000115.1:960976-974334 GCA_037974445.1 Brycinus macrolepidotus | reverse complement strand
CTTTGTTCTGCTTGAATGATTCATACGTAGGTCACTGTGTGTCTTAACAAACAAAAACATTCCTCTGAAACTGGTCATAGGACTGGACTGAAAATGAGAGTCTTTGAAAGTCCTTCTGGAAGCCTGGAGAACTGTTTCACAAGACTACATTAAAAATACAAGAAAGTCTGGCTCTTTGAAAGCTAAGCATGAAGAAATGAGGGCTCAAGTTTTGCACAGTACTGTACATTTGGCAAACTCTTTTATCCAAAGTGACTTACATTGTTTGTGTATCACAGATGTAGGTAAATGTAGTGTTAGAAGTCTTAGGACTCTCACTGATGTAGTATGGTATGTTGCCCAGGGAAAGGAACCCTACACTCCTGCTTGGAAGACAGGAGTGTAACACGCAACAAAATGTATCACTTCACTAAAAAATATATTGTGGCATTAAGGTTCAAACTTGATTAAATTTCACACCATGCACCACTACCACATTTTTTGGAAGCACACAAAACTTCCAAAAAATTTCATCCTAAGGGACGATACAACTGACACGTCAATATCTAAAGAACCGGTCAAGCTAATATTTTGAAATTTGGTATGTTTACACTTAGCTACATTTACTCACATCTCCTAAAGTTCCATTTGGCTCGCTCATTAAAATGGCTGCCAATCGAAATTCAGCACCCAATACATGCCTGTGTGAGTGGTCAATCTTAATAACCATTCATAAAGTCATATAGATGCTATGTACCCAATTTCAAACAAATCAGCCATAAGATGTCACTACAACAAACTACTATGTTTTCCTCTGTTCCTCTGACATTGTTTCATCATCAAAATTCATTTCATCTTTAAATACTTACATAACATTGAATTCACATGGTCCTCTTTCACCTGTTGAAGCAAGCGAATCATTCAACCTCTGTTTGATCGCTGCTAATTCTCTCAACTTATTCTCTCACCTTATTACATCTTGCTGCATGTAGCACTTCAGTCTGTCTGTAAGAATGAAGGTTTGTTATTTGAACGTGTCAAACCTGATGCTTTCCTCTGACTTGTTTTACTCTTGCTAAATAATTCCACCCCCCCACCCCCCGACCTCACATTAACCTTAACCTCAGCAACCAAAAGGAACTTTTGACATGTTAAGTTTTTCAAATAAATCCTGCATTTTATTTTGTAAAAAGAAAGTATTGTCCTCACATAGATTAACAAAATGTTCTTACAATGTCAGAGTTTTAATGTTTTTTTATGCTAATGTCCAGTTCTCCAGAAGACAGCAAGACAAAGACTATGCAAGCACACTTGCTGGTATGCAGTTATGAAACACTTCTTTGAGCACATAATATGAGCTAATGGTATAACGTGGCCTTTTATTTCAAAATCTAACAGGCAGTCAAGTCAGACAATGCAACGCAATTTATTTGAATGAATGAACGAACCTGCTTATTCTGTGAGAGTTTATAGTATGCCTGTATTATACTTGAGTTACTTGAGTTAATCTGAGTTTTTCTTGGCTTTTTGAGAGGTTCCACATTCCATTTGAGCTGAGAGGTTTAAGTGTAAAGGTTTTAGGCCTGACATGCACATGTTGCATACCTTATCATGGTGAAACACTATGAACTGCAGGTTATTTAAGTGCCTCTAATGTACAATACTATCACTGTTTCCATGCATGAGCCTTGGCAACTACCGTACAGAGCGACACCAGGAGGTGACAGGCTCTCCATCATGATTCCAGAAGATGGATTTCAAACATAGAACCATTCATTAGCTTGGAACCCAAGAGACCTCTCCATTCCAATGTGATGACTGTGGGATGGGTAGACCTGTCTTTACCCTGTAGGTTTGATTTAGAGCTCTCCAAATGATCCTTTTTGTCCTTTTATCGAACCTTTAAGGCCCATGCTCTTAAGATGCCATTTACAAAAGCAGAGGTCTCAGCCTTGGGCAACAAACTAAAATAAGTATGGTGTTACACACTGAATGAGATCTGTAATTGCAAACAATGTTGTGGGAAAGTCAACTGGACTATTTCACTTTTTAATGATAAAAAATTGTGGTATTGAAAAAAAAGAAAACATACCAGGATAAACGAATGCCCAGTGGAGCTAGTTATCACTCAACATTTGAAATTTCAGCAAGGAAGAGCTTACGGTGGCATGTCTTGCAGGACCTGAGATGGTGGAAATTTAATTGGCCACAATGGGTGCCCCACTATTGAAGCTGGCTTGTGATTGGCAGAGTTGGGTTAGAATAAAAGTAATGGTGACTGAATACTGAACACACTGTCCTAAATGGGACTTTTAGAGGGACACTTTGGTAAATGCTGCGAACTCTTATATGAGAGATACACTGTGTTTAGAGTGTAAAATGTAAATGTGAATATGTTAAAAACTCTTTAGGTTTTATTTGGATATTAGAGACCCTGGAACACAGTTAGGAAATTTTTTTACATAATTTTCTTCTGTTTTTTCATATTGGCCCTTTTGCTAAATTCACCAGATTAGAAAATTGAAATGAAAATATTTTCTGTAGTTCAAATTCAATAAACGTTTTTAAGTTAATAGGATTTTCAGTTAATATGATGCTACAAAATGATGCTACAAAATGCACATACAAGTTCTCAGATTGTGAGACAGTACACTACTGAAAAGACTGTAAGCATCCATAAGTGTCCATTGCACTGATTTATCAGTCTGCTCAGGCTTTAGGAGAAACTTTTTGAAACTTTAGTCAAGAAGCTTCTTGTTTAGTTCCTCTTAGGAGTCCATCCATTGAGTGTGTTTGCTACATGCCCTGTGCTGCTTTTCAAATAGTCAGTAAACAAGCATTGATTGTGTTTCTTTTAAAGATTTGTTTTTTTGTTATTATTAATTCCGTGGCTAAGTATTCTAACGGTTTTCTCCAAGATTTTAAAATCTAAGTGCATTCTGAATACTATCTTTTTAAAAGGTAACATGGACTTCTTTTCTGTATTTGGAAAATTTATTACCAATACTTGTATTCCATTAATCCCAACCCCGTTTGACTGGTTATTAGGGTATAATTTATGGATAGAGCTGGGTATCATCCATCATTTCTTTTGAGGAATCAGAAGAAAGTGGTTGTAATCTACTGCTGAGTCTTCTCCCTTATTCTCAAGGTGAGTTTGTTTGGAAACTGCACAACTTTTACTTCAACCAAAAATGATGCAACACAGTCTGCAAATGGGAATATTTCTACAGTGAATAAACATCACTTATAAAATATATCTAATTAATATAAAATCCGACCTACAGTTCTGTGCTGACCTATAGTCTCCTTGAGATAAAGCTCATCAATGCAGCAACATATATACATATATGTATTAATGCTGGGCAATGATTAAAATTTTTAATTGCGATTAATCGCATGATTTCCTGCGATTAATCGCGATTAATTGCATTGTTATACGCAAAATTCAATAATGAATTCAAAAGTAGGGTATTGTGCACTTTTATTTTAAAAGTACTGCTATATGAACAAAAGTGTCATAACATTTGGTTTGCAAAGACTTTAAAAAAATAAGGTGCTTTTTAACAGCAGTTGCAGTTAAAAGATTTCTTGTAAATCTCAACTTAACATTAATGTAATCAAATCAAATATAAAACCAAAGCTATTTGCCACTGCAGGGCATTCACATTTTATCTAGTTTGTTATAGAAAAACAAGTTCCCCTCAGAGTCCAGAGCCACGATCATGACATTATAACCTTCCCCTTCCGAGCAACAGCAAGTTAACATTTATAAATCTCTTTTTTCCCGACAGGATGGACTGTGAATTTTGGAGCCCATCCAGTCACCAGCGAGGTGGAATTCACTCTCCCCTCAGGGTCTTTTTTCATTTTTATGTACAAGCCAAATTGCTTTCAGCAGTGCAGGTGAATGCCAACGACACGCCAGAAATGATAAGCACCCTGTCACCAATACATATGTGTTTCCAGTTCATATCTAACCTTTTTGCCCATTGCCCTACCAAACAGAACAAAGTGATCTGACATATTTCTGGATTAACCTTAGGCTTATTAGTCAGTTATTAATCTGCATACCTATTAGAAATGATTCTGTAAATACTGAGAAACAAATGAGAAAATTAAGTGTAGGTAAGAACATTTAGGGCTTGGAGGGTTAACAAGAAAAGGGATTTCAGTGTCAAGCAGTTTTAGATAGCTCTCTGTACTATGAAGTACATGCCAAAACCAATCAGTCCCTGCTCCACTCAATTCTACGGCGAAATTATACCGAGTCCAGGAATCACCACAGAAGTCAAGATGGCAGGAGTTGAGCACAGATATCTCAAGCACACATTTCTATTCCTTTCGACACCTGAAAAAATGGGTTGCTCACCGGGCCCGTGGAAGTGGGAAGTGGGAAGACAGCTCTAAATAGCTCGAGTGTAAAAAAACAGGACAGAAGGAGTGCAAAAAATATTCATGGGTGATGTGAAGGGGCACATGGAGTCGATTTGAAAAAGAGAACGAGGGATTCCTCAAAGCACTAACCAGCAAACATGATGTGACAACTTCCACACTCTCATAGACAAACAGGCATACAGGCATACGGTCACATTACACACTGCCCACCCTTTACTAATGCATCCCTGAACCACTTACTAGTGCCACACACTGACCCAGCATTCCCCAAAACACCTACATTCTACTGTTATCATTCTAGAACAGTCTGAAAAGGGAGAGAACACTCTAGTACAGTGGGAAGGAGGACTGTTAATTCTAGAAGAGTGCAAATAGGGGAACGGATTCAAAAATACTGTGAATATGCCATGACATTCTAGAGCTGTTTGAATGTGGATAGGATGTTCTAGAACAGTGTGAATGAGGACAGGATATTCTAGAATAATAATTTTATTGCATTCATCATATTTTCATGGCACAAACACTGTCACTTTTTAATAACCAATGGCATTAATAATCTATTTTTATTATTTCTGTTATAGTTACAAGTTAGTTTAGTTTTTTGTAATAGTTTACTTATTATTCCGTTTGCACTATAACTATTTTATTTTATTTTATTTTACTTTATTTATGTTATAGTTACTTGTTAGTTTTTTGTAATAGTTCACTTATTATTCCGTCTGCACTATTACTATTTTATTCTATTTAATTCTGTTTTTTTTTATTTATCTGTTATAGTTACTTGTTAGTTTTTTGTGATAGTTTAATTATTATTGTGTTTGCACTATTACTATTTTATTTTATTGTTTATAAATATCTTTTTTTTTTCTTCCCTCCTAGTTCTCTGTCTTATCTTTATTCCTGTTGTTGCAATGGGCATGTTTATGACAAAAGAATTTCCCTCGGGATAAATAAAGTTCTTTCTTATCTTATCTTATCTTATCTTAGAATAATATGAATGGAGATAGGATATCCTAGAACAACATGAAAGGGGATATGATATTTTAGAACAGTGTGAATGAAAATAGGATATTCTAAAATATTGAATGGAGACAGGATATTCTAGTACAGTATGATTGGGGATACAATATTCTAGAATAGTATGAATGGGGCTAGGACAGGATATTCTAGAACAATGTGAACGGGGAAAGGATATTATAGAACAGTGAGAAAAGCGGATAATATATTCTAGAATAACCTGTTCTAGAAAATATTAATGAGATAGGGCATTCTAGAACAGTATGAATGAGAATATGGTATTCTAGAAAAATGTGAAAGGGGACAGAATATTCTAAAACAGTGTGAATGAGAATAGGACATTCTAGAATAGTGTGAATGTGAATAGATAATCTAGAACAGTGTAAATAAGAATAGGATAATCTAGAACAGTGTGAATGAGAATAGAATATTCTAGAACAGTGTGAATGTGGATAGAATCTTCTAAAACAGCGCAAATGAAAATAGGATATTCTAGAATAGTGTGAATGAGAATAGGATAATCGAGAACAGTGTGAATGAGAATAGGATATTCTAGAACAGTGTGAATGAGAATAGGATATTCTAGAACAGTGTGAATGAGAATAGGATATTCTAGAACAGTGTGAATGAGAATAGGACATTCTAGAGTAGTGTGAATGAGAATAGGACATTCTAGAGTAGTGTGAATGAGAATAGGACATTCTAGAATAGTGTGAATGAGAGAAGGATATTCTACTGGTCAGTGATCGTTTGGCAACCACTTGTCATCGTGCCTGAATCGCGCTAAAATGGCTGTAAAGCACGGCCTCTTGTGTCCTGTTGCTTTAACTAGCACAAGCTAGGTGATCTAATTAAAACCACAAAAAACTGAATTTTTATGATTCCAGAAACCCTTTGAGAAAGTGATTGGTCTTCAGGCCAATCACGAATCCTTGAGGTCTGACAATCTTAAGCCTTAGGAACATACCTTAAGCCCTCCGTATCATTCATTAACACCCCCTACTCTATTCAGCTTAGGCTAGCTTACCAGGCAGTGATAGCCCTTCCTGTGTCCTCTCGGCTGCGGCTGTAATGAAAAGCAACAGAGTTACAGGCCTAATCTCTCACACACACAAAGAGGGTGTACACAATCTCTCGCTCCGAGACCTGCTCGCCTTTGTTCCTGCTTCCTTTTGGCCTTTTCAGGCCTTGGCAAGTAGCCATGGAGATGAGGGGTCAGGAGGAGGTTCTTTTTCAGATCTAAATTGGTTGGGCTGTATATGTGTGTGTATTTGGTGGTGGTGGTGGTGGAGGGGGTGTGTTGGTCGGTGTTATTGTGACTGCGGGGATCGTAAATTTATATGGCACCCAATTTTGCCTTTCTGCTACACCATTGATATGGTTTTGAGTTTGGCCATGTGCACAAACACACAAATTGTCACTGTGTGAATGTAGCTGTAGGGGAACTTGCCTCCAATTTGCATTTAACTGCTTTAAAATGACATTGATTTGTATTCAAACATTTTAGGTTTAACAATGCACCCTATGCTAAATGCTGGAACACGCACACACATATGTTGGTACTGCAAAATTTGTGAGGACATTCCATTGACTTGTGCAATACTGTATCTCATTAATGCTACATCTACCTGACCTCGATTTTAACCTCAGTAAGCAAAAGGCAATCTTTTTGTTTTTCCTAAAAAAAAATATAATGAAAAGATCATATTTCTTTGTGAGGACCAGCAAAATGTCCACAGATTTTCCAGTATTCCTATCATTGTGAGAATATTTGGTCCCCACTAAGAGATAAATAGACACACACATAAAGTAAAGTGGCCCCTTATAGTCACGCATGAACACACCACAGCACACAGCGTGAACAATATGAAATTCTTTCTCTGCATTTAACCCATTCACCAAGTGAAGCACCAATGAGGGGCGCCCGGGGAGCAGTGTGTGGGGACGGTACCTTGCTCAAGAATACCTCAGTAATGACACTAGCAGTTGGGATTCAAACCCACAACCTTCTGATTGCAGGGGCAACATCCTAACCACCAGGCCACTAGCTGCCCTATTTGCTCAATCACATACACACAATCTCTCTTTCACACAAACTAGCCTATATGAAGGTAGTTACAAGAGAACTTTATTTCTACTTTAGGTGCATTAAACTGTCTCCAAATAACAGCACTTTGTATCACAACCTATTAGGTTTACCAGTAAGTCCTGTACTATCATTTTTACCAATCACACACTCGAACACAACCTTTCTTTCATACAATAACACACACACACACATACACATTACCTCGCTGCAAAACATCAGACTAGAACACACTTCCTAAAGTTGTGTGGTAAAGCTGCACTTAAATGCCCGATGATGGCCCTGATGCACCTGAATGCTCTGCGTGATTGCATGGTTCAGCGGCTAGCGGTCTGCTGCCTATTGTGACATCTGAGACAGCTCCACTGTAATTACATATAATAACAAATCCGCCTCGCAATCCTCACCACTGGAAAAAAAATAAAAACCTCTCCAAAGGGACCATCAAAGGCAACCAGCGGGCCTGTAAACATTCTCTCACAGGAATAAACCGGCAACAGCGGCCGGTACATTTTGTCTTATTTAATGTGAAATTAGCTCTTAAGAGGTCGCAGTAACGCTAATGGACAGCAGGCTCTGGAGCAAATGGCTGAAACGCCGCTTAAATCATAATAGGACTTGCGCCTAATGCAGACGAGAAAAGCTAGCGTCACCCGAACCGGAGGTGCACCTGGGGCTCAGGTTTGGTTCCCAGCTGTGCCGTGTGCCTCCCTCTTGTAAACTGGTCCTGGTGCTCTACAGTTGCTCATGACACTGAAGCGAAAGAGCAGGCTGCCCTTTGCAGTGATTGGGCGGTGCTGATCGTGTACTTTAGACTGCACTCGTGGGTACACTGGGACTTGCTGACCGCCCAACTCCAAACTATCACATAAAAATGTGACTAATGCCCGGTTTACACTGTACGATTTTGGGCTGTTCCCAGACGAAACATGACAATCATGGATAGTATATTCTAGAACAGTTTGAATAGGGATTGGATATTCTGGAGCAGTGTTTATGAGAATATGATATTCTAGAGTAGTGTGAATGAGAATAGGATATTCTAGAACAATGTGAATCCGAATAATATATTCTAGAACAATTTGAATGAGTATTTTTTCACACACCATTGCACATCTACACACCTTCACACTCACCATCATCCATCTACACACCTTCACACACACCATCGTACATCTACACACCTTCATACACACCATCGTACATCTACACTCCTTCACACACACCATTGTACATCTACAAACTTTCACACACACCAACATACATCTACACACCTTCATACACACCAACCATGTCATACCCAAGTTTATTAGATCCATGTTGCACAGTATGATTTGTAAGGATCTTCTAAGATTGCTCAAATCGCTGTAGGCATAAAACACTTCCTGGTATAGTGGAGTGTTTGAGCAGTTTAAGCACTTTTACATCAAATTTGGCTCATTTTCTCATACAGTGGATCACTGGATGGCAAGAGATCTGGGACACGTAGACACTTTTTGAATGGTAATTAAGAAAAATGATGTGTCAACAATGCTCAGTTGCTGACAGATATCTGAAGCTCTGTGGTTAAGCTCATATAATGAGACAATGAAGTATGAAGCTGCTTTTTATGATGTTATAAGCAAGGGTTGGAAACGCAATAAAACGATGAATCAGTTTCCTCCAAAGAGAACCAGTGTTTTAGCATGTCTGTTTTTGTGCAACAAACCTCTATGGTTAATTATGTACCTTTTTTTATACAATGTAGTACAGAATGATATAGTTTTAATTCAGTAAAACAGTGGGATTGGAAAGCTGTGCCTGGCAGTTGAGTTTGTGCTGATAAGGACATGTCCACATATAGCTCTAAAACAGCTCATCTCTCTCTCTCTCTTCTCTGTGAGATATCTCTCTCTCTCGCTCTCTCTGTTCTCTGTGACATATGTATATATATATAGCAAAAAATTACAGATTGAATGAGGGTCTATGGAGAAGCAGGCTTTCTTGTACCAGGCAGGATTTATACTGTTTGATCCCTAAGCATAACCAGGCACACTGCCATTGTTTGGCTGGTTGAATGTGCCTGGTTACCCTGGTTTGCTATAACTTACACCTATATTATTATTATCATAAATTATTTGGGTACTGGTCCACCTTACCTTTTGTGGCACGCCCAGAGTTTTATATTAACCACATATTAATTTAAAAGAAACAGAGAAAGACAAGTCTTGTGATGGGAAGGGCTGCAAATCAGGAGACATTTTATTGCTGAAAGGCCACGGTGTATGATTTGAACATGTTATCACTCAGATTCAAGCCCACATCACAATCTCGAAGTGAAATGGCTCATAATAGTGGCATATTTTTGGTTGTTGTCTGGCACAATAAAGAAAAGAATGAAAATGACAACACGGCTCCGGAGTGGCTTCTTGTGGACCAACTGTGGCAAACAGTAACATCATCTCAGCCCAAGCAATCAGCTTGCTTCATTATTGCTGTAGTTATACAAAAAAAAGAAAAACAAGCTGTAGTTTTGTGTTTCTGCGAAGCACTGGCTCAGAACAGCCACTGCCTCTCTGAGTCACAACAATGTCATAATAATCATCTGCTAAATGTCTCAAGTATGAATATTTTATTAATCATCCGAACACACGCTGACTGACTCTCCACTGGCGCTGGGCAATAAACATCATAGGACATAAAATGCAAAGCTATAATAATATAAAATGAACTCAAATTCGCCTGCACCCCTAAAATAAAGGCCTTGCCTCTGCAAGTAGGGATTTTTCATTGGTATGGAACTTTTACATTAGGTGTAATGTCCTTTAACCTTTAAAGGGCCCATGTTATTTTGTTTTTCTTTTAAATAAACAGCACGTAAAGAGTAATAAAGTGCAATAAAATGAATGAAAATAAGTAGGCTATGTAAATGCTGTTTAACACTGTCCACACCCCAGTCTAAGTGGTCCATATGGAAACTAAACTTCAATAACCACCTGTTGTCAATTTACTGTTGTGATGTCACACAACCCATTTCCCATATATCCACTTATTCAGCCTTTGGCAGGTTAGCCTGTTATTCCTTCATTCAAGCTGCTTTTTGAATGAGGCATGCTATAGGGCAACCAAACAGAATAATCAGAGATCATTTCCATGCAAATTGCAAATTATCTATCTATCTGTCTATATATATATTATATAAAACAGAGATAGAAGTTTTAAAGACATAGTAATAAAACCTGCCTGGTATAAAGAGGGGCTGAGAAAAGTCCATATACAAATGAATGTTTTTGGCACAAACTAGCACACAAATATCATAAATTTGGCATATTAGCCCTTTAAAAGGGTTCACATTCAAACATATGACTTATAAAAAATGTTTCATTGAAGAACGACCACTGAAAATTTTTTGTGGGGGACACAAGTGGTTTGTGGTACGTGAACACATACACTTCCAGCTACGCTAACAAGGTTTTGTGCTTTCTTGCATTCTAAAATGTGTCTTGAGAGAATTTATAATGCAACACAAGCTGCATTCCACACTTTGCAGCAGTGGACGCTACCTAAACCTGGCCAGGTTGTTTTGTACTGCCAGCACACTTTTGTCCAGTCAGCTGTTTAGGCAGTCCAGCAGTGTCTCATTTAACTAGTTCACTCATATAAACACACATGCATAACTGTATAGACTATAAAGGCAGTCCAGGGCCTCGAAAGCGTCGGAGGCCTTGCAACAACAGGTTAAAAAAATTTGAATCTGTATTTTTTTGGGCTTGTTATGTAATCTGCATTTATGCAATCTCATGTGGAGTGGAAGTGGGTGTGATATCTTAAGTCTGTATAACATTATTCTTCATTTATGCATTATGCAGGGTTGCCAGCTCTTGCGCTTTTAACTTTTTCCTCAAGCCTCACGCTCTGTGAAGAAATCCCAGGCTAGTGAATAGCTAACCTCAGAAAAACCCAACGAGAGACTATTTGTTGCTGCTTAGCGTGATGACATCCATTTCGGTCATACTGTACAAGCGGTGTGGCACGATTTCATTGCAGAGAGTGGCTTCAGAGCCTGGGTTCTCCCTCGCTCGTATTTCACTCTGAAATCGCTCAATCCCACGAGTGTAACACTGGCCAAGCTCCTCAGCCCAACCACTGACGCGCTTAAACTCCTGCTTGGTTTAACACCTGCCACCAACACTGCAGTGCGTTATTGTCCTTCCTCTGTTACTGTCTCCATGTATCGAGGACTGGATTAGATCATGCACACAGGGCAGCGCACGCCTGTAGCGGTATGACGCACAAAAAGACATTTGCACGTTGTCCACAGCACGAAGTGTGGAGTGAGGACCCCACGTAGTGTGTAGGACTGAGTAACTATGGATACACACATATCCAGGCAAAATAATCTTCCTCTGGTAACCTTAACAAGACTTGCAACTTTAAAAAGCTTGATATTTATACAGCATTTCATATTTCATATTTATCTAGAATTTATATACATTTATTTGCATTTATATGGAGCGGTGTGTGGACCCTTTTCTCTCAGGTGTGACCAGTGAGTGAGCTGTTTTGGGTTCTGAAATGCTAGTAATGACCTTGATGTGTGGATTAATTGTGTGTATTAAGGATACACACATATCCATGCAAAATAAGTCCATGCATCCATGTCAAGTAATCTAAAATATGTGGTTTCTCACTCTGTATGACTTACACACTTAAACAGCTTCAAGCAGAACATTTCTGAACATCAATTTTGGTAGTTTTTTTCATTGTAAGTCTTGTAAATCGTACAGTATCGTGTATATTATCTTAATCACTCTCTTGGTGGCTGTTATGTAGCACTGTGTTTCAAAGCATATGCCCAACTCAGCCAGGTTTAAAGTGCAGCCTCTACACGGTGGGGTTCCTTTTACAGTTTTTTTTCAATTGCTTAAGCACAGTTTTAAAAATTGAGCCCATATTTACAAAACACTTCACACAATTAGTACAACACTACACCCAAGTAGCAGAACATCTCAGATCTTTTGCAAAATAAAACACTATTGTAAAAACTCTACTTTTTTTTATTTATAAAAACACTGTATTGTTGTCATATTGTACACACATGAATTAGCTAACTCATTTTGAATGAGACTGACACTACTGCATTAATCCTAAAACACTTTTAGCATTTCTAGTTTCCTAATGAAAAAAAATACGCAAAATATGTTCTCCAAACACCACATTAGATCAAATCTGTACATCTTTATTTACTGCAACCACTACAGAAATGCAAAAAGAGGGGGTAAAAAACTAAACATCTCTCCAACTAGCTGCATCTGGCCATAGAGCTTCATCGACATCGCATGCTATGTTGTCATAGGCAAGATATTGTGCGAAAAATCTCGTAGGATGTTGGATCCATCTTTGAATAGACACAACATAAATCTGATTACATACGTCCTCCATTGCTTGAATGAGAGGTGCGTGAACATATGGCTGTAGATCGTAAACCTTCCACCGCCATGCTGAGAAAAACTCTTCTACTGGGTTTGGGAAGGGTGAGTATGGTGGAAGATAAAGACACGTAAATTGTGGATGATCACGAGAAACCAGTTTCGGACCAGAGGAGATTGGTGGAATGATGCATTGTCCCAGATGACATCATCAATTTGATCTGCAGCAATAACAATATTACTGAGTTGGTCTAAAAATGCCAGAATGAGAGCTGTATCGTAAGGACCTAAGGTGGCATGGTGGTGGAGGACTATACAGAAAAATATCACATGATTAGAAATGGATCCCAGAGAGTTCTGATGCAGTATATATACTGTGATTTACCAGTTTACTGTAAAAAGAGGAGATGCTGACGAAATGTCCGGATTGCAGATGCCACTGTATATCTGCTGAGGCTTGGCTCCCTCAA
>JBBPCZ010000115.1:909856-926387 GCA_037974445.1 Brycinus macrolepidotus | reverse complement strand
AGTTAGATGGTCTTTGTTCTGCTTGAATGATTCATACTTAGGTCACTGTGTGTCTTAAACAAAATCATTCCTCTGAAACTGGTCAGGTTCAGGGACTGGACTGGAAATGAGAGTCTTTCAAAGTCCTTCAGGAAGCCTGGAGAACTGTTCCTCAAGACTACATAAAAAAAATTCAAGAATGTCTGACCCTTCGAAGAAATGAGGGGGGCCACAAGACTTCTGCACAATGGGATATATATATGTGTGTGTGTGTCTAAAAACTGCCTTAACTGAAAATGTTAATTGTTGCAAAAAATATTGGCCAAATCAAACAGCACAACAAATTTTTGTTTTGACAAAAACATTTTCATTTCTGATGTTAACTTGCCATGAATAAGTATATTATCCTATTACGTTTACACTTGTAAGGCCTAATTTTGTTATTCTTGTAAATTGTCATGAATCATCACATCATGTGAAACTGCCCAAGCTGTGTGTGTCTAACTGGATTTAGCCATCAGTCTTGGGTGTAAAGACTGGCCAAAAATGCGTAGTTAGCAAAAAATAATGTATTTAAGTACACAGATGAGGTATGTATTTACTGAATGTTTTCATGCATTAGTTTAAAAAAGCTTAGTGTGCTCATTTAAAAAAAAAATGAGTGTGTGTTTCTAACAGACATTTCTGAAGAATCAGATTAAAACTGACCACTTAAGACTTTCCACTGTGTGGTTTTAGCACCAGAGCTGGACCGATGACCTGCCCTTGTGCCAGCAGTGTGGGGTGGGCATGGCCCCGAACTGCACATATGGCCCGGATGGCAAAAGCGCACAGAGCCACCCCAATGAGGACGGACACTTCCGCTTCAGGTAAGATCCACTGTCACCTGCAGGGCGAGTCTGTTACTGGCCAAACCAGAAGTAACTACTTTTACTGCCCGCAACACACAACCATGCAAGATTCTCCCTGCTTTCTCTCTGTGTCTCTCTGTGTCTCTCTCTCTCTCTCTCTCTCTCTCTGTGTCTCTGTCTCTCTCTCTCTCTCTGTCTGTCTGTCTGTCTCTCTCTCTCTCTGGATTTTGTTGATCTCTCTCTCTCTATCTCTCTCTCTGTCTTTATCTCTCTCTGGATAGTGTTAATGTGTCTCTCTGTCTCTATCTGGATTGTGTTGATCTCTCTCTCTCTCTCTCTGTCTGTCTGTCTCTCTGTCTCTCTCTGTCTGTCTATCTGGATTGTGTTGATCTCTCTCTCTCTCTCTCTCTCTCTCTCTCTGTCTGTCTGTCTCTCTGTCTCTCTCTGTCTCTCTATCTGGATTGTGTTTATCTCCCTCTCTCTCTGGATTGTGTTAATAATTCAAACTTATAAGAAGCTTGTACTGCAGTATGTTCAGTTGAGCTATGCTATTTTGCTTCTTTTGCCCATTTCTATAGATAATTTCATGTCATACAGTCTTAGAAACCACATCCGTGAGTTTACTTTAATCAGAATCAGAAAACGTTTGCTTATGCTATAAGTGCACAGACAGACAGAGACACAAAGGCAAGAACAATATAAAATATAGTAAAAATAAAACTCTTCAGACAATACTCTGAAAATGCTTAGTACTAAATACACTATGCTGTAAACCCAAAATGCTGTTATTTTACAGTTGTGATTGCTTGTTATCACAGTTGTAAAATCACGGAAGGGCTCCTGACTGACCATCTCAGATTTGGTTAATAGGTTCTGGAAATAAAGTCATGGTGCTCTGTTTAATAGTGTGTGAGTCTTCAGGATTGTATCTTGGTTACATGATAATGATAAGTGTGTGGAGATGCTGGATGATTGATGTCTTCCTCATGCACTAAATGATACATTCTTTTTTCTCGCCTCCCACAGTACGGATTTCTGTTTCCTGTACGGAGTGTTTAATGGTTATGATGGCAGCCGAGTGGCCAATTTCGTGTCTCAGTGTCTGACCGCAGAGCTTCTACTGGGCCAGCTCAACTCCAGCCACTCTGATGCTGATATCCGGCGCATCCTGACTCAGGTAACGGGATGCTTGGATAGCGCTGTTTTACCATCCTCACATGTTCTGGATTAAAGAAATGATTTGACAAGAAATATATTAAATGTATTTATTTATTTTAATGACATTGCTTAATTGCTTTAACTTTGTTGCTTCATTATATTTATAAATATTTTATCTGTTTATGTTGATTTCCAAGCTGCTGTTTTACATCTTTCAAGTTTTACTATGTAAGAATTTAATTAATATACATATTATTCTTTACAAGTTCGGTATATAAAAGAATGATCCCAGTTCTAAGGCCTGACTTCTATTTGTTTTTAGCTATGCTACTTTTACCCATTTCCATAGACAAATGTATGTCATACAGTGTCAGAAATTAAAATACGTAAGTTTACTTTAGATTACATGTCACAAATTGCACAACAAGAAAAAAGCAAGTATTCATCTGCAGACCTGACAGCGAGTCTTTATTCACACAACTTAGAAACAGCGTTAAAGAGCATTTTGAGTGTACTTTAGGCCGATACCTACTTAATATTTCTTAACCCTTAGAACCTTGAGGGTAATTTTACCATTTTTGCATTACTTGTTATTTCCTAATATTTAAACAGTCTTAAACAGTGTGTAATGTTCGAGTGTCTCATGTCTTTTTTTCACCACAGCCTAGTCAGAATGAAATAAGATTATTTGTGTAATTTACATTTATGGCATTTGGCTGATGCGTTTATCCAGAGCAACATACAGCCATTAGTTACAGGGACAGTCTTACAATCATTAGTTACAGGGACAGTCTTACAATCATTAGTTACAGAGACAGTCCCCCCAGAGCAACTGAGGGTTAAGTGTCAAGGACACAATGGTAGAAAGTGGGGGTTTGAACCTGCAACTTTGTGGTCATCGGGTTCAAAGACAAGTGTTTTACACACTAGGCCACTACCACCCCTTAACAGTTGTGTTGAAATTTAACTATTACACAACTGACCAGAACTGATCAGAAAATCTGTTAGAAATTTCTCATTTTTTACTGTAAGAATCCACAAATATACATATTAGGCATTTTGGAAATCTTCAGCATACACAAACATTAGTATTATAATAAAAGATTTTGAAAAAATATTTTTAAAAAATTGAACTATTGTACAACTATTTACAATCACAAGTCTGTCCCACCGTGTTTCGGGTCAGCAATAAGGCACTCGCTGCTTACACCCCTGCAGCCTCTCACACACCCCTTCCGCCCACCCCCGCACTCACACAACAACACATGATTGGGCTTCTCACACCGCATATTTTTTTCTGTTTGTTTTTACTATCCGAAATAAAAATATATGTAGTTATTTTGACTTTTAAATGACACCATTTTTTAAAGTCCCAAACACTGTAAAGTTTATATAAGTAAAAAAATCTCTGATTCTACATGACGTATAATCACGAAACAAAGCTCCCTGTGATGTCTGAAGCGTCTGCCATCGTCCCGAACACACAGAACCTCCAAGTAAGGAAGTGCTTTTGCATAAAATGACGTTTTAGCAGCGTTGTGCTTCTGATGTGCCGACGAGTGCTGAGGGTTAACATTGGCAGAAATCTGTTGTATTAATATTTGTATGGTGCGGATATGTACCAAAATGCTGTGTTCTCTGTCAGTGTTCCCCTCTTTGTCTCTCTGTTCAAGGCTTTTGACGTGGTGGAGAAAAGTTACTTTGAGACCATCGATGACGCACTGGCAGAAAAGGCCAATCTGCAGGCGCAACTTCCTGAGGCAAGAACACACACAGCGAAAGACATGGCTCATAGAAAGACTTTTTCAAGGACTTCTTCTCCCACACACACACCTTCACAGATGAGTTGAATACATGAATAGAAAATTCCTTAGAACCGTTCTGCCCATGAGGGCAGTTTGAGCCGACCGAATCTGCTTTCTGTATGAACCACTTTGCCCCGCGCCTCCATCGCAGAGGCACAGGTCACAGCAAGTGCAGCATTAAAATGCAAATAGTATGCAGGGCCCTTTTTGATTTACCAAGAACCCAGATGCCAAGGGATAATCATCAAGAAGAAGAAAAACAGAAACATCACGGTACAGTTTTATCTAATGAAGGTTACAGGAGAGGTATTTGATATTCCGCTTGACCTTCTTTATTAACCTCTTAAACCACACAGTGCTTTATAACTCAGGCCGTATGTGGGACCACACACCTCACTCTCATAACTATGTATTTATATGCAATCTTATGCAAATGTTTAGGCACCCTGGGTCAAATTGCATGTTTTGTTGGTTTTGAAAATAAGTACACACCCTCTATAATGCACAACCTTTAATTTACATTTTAATTTGCAATTACTGTTTATTTGCTAAATTTAACTTATTCTGAAAAAATATTTAGAAAAAATGTATCCTGTGCAAAAGTCTTGGCTCAGAAAAAACTTTTGCACTACAAAAAATTGTGCACTACAAGTTGTAGAATAATGCCATATATAAGTTAACTTATTTTCACTCCAAAAATGAACAAAAATTCTAACCGGCCGCTTTCAAACCACTGTGTACGTCAGTTTTATAATAGTCACTTTATAGTAGGTATTGAATAATTCGTGGTAATTCCTGATTTATAAACTTAACATTAAGAAATTAGTGTTAGGATATGTAATAAGCCAAATGTCAAGGAGTTTATTGGTTTGTTTCTAAACCATAGTTTCACAGAGACAATCGTTTTAAGCTGACAAAATGAAAAGAAATATTTTAAATTAAGAATTGAAACCAGGCCCCACGGTGGTGTAGTGGGTAGCGCTGTTGTCTCACACCTCCAGGGCTGGAGGTTCGAATCCGGGTCCTGGCCTTGTCGTTGCGGAGTTTGCATGTTCTCCTTGTGGTGGTGTGGGTTTCCTCCGGGGTCTCCGGTTTCTCCCACAGTCCGAAGACATGCGTGTCAGGTGAATTGGGGATTCCAAATTGACCGTAGGTGTGTGTGTGTGTGTGTGTGTGTGTGTGTGTGCCCTGCGGTGGGCTGGTGTCCCGCCCAGGGTGAGTCCCTGCCTCGCACCCATTGGCCCTGGGATAGGCTTCGATTACCTGCGACCCTAGTAAGGAATAAGCGGTTACAGAAAATGAAAGAATGAATGAATGAATGAATTAATTTAAAATATTAAAAGCACCCACATTTTGAGTAGTGACCTTCCTCCCTGTTACCTGTAGGGGGTGCCGTTTCACCAGCTGACTCCTCAGTCTCAGAAAATTGCAGAGAGGCTGAAGACCCTGGAGCAGGAGGTGTCTGGAGGAGCCACAGCAGTCGTTGCCCTAATTCTCAATAACAAGCTGTACATTGCTAATGTGGGTACGTACAGATGCACATGCATACAAACTTGTCATCCTTAACGATTATACGTTGCTGGACACTAGGACTGGAAATGTTGACTGATGTGGATTTTTAAAGTCTGTTTATTTATTTATTTATTTTAAAAATATATTATTCATATGATACACACAGGCATTTCTACCGATTGCAGTATGCCACAGGAAATGTGGGGGTGGTATAGCTTTGTTATGGCTGTGTTACATCACTTATGTCTCGTTCTCTCTCCAGTCTCTCGGTATAAAAGGTGAACTATGAATAAAACAGTTTAAATATTAAAGTCCACAATGACAAACTTTGCTCTTACAAGTTAGAGATTCACAGAGTGCTGTAAAAGCACAGGGATCATGTTAACATCTTGGATTTCATCCATTATTTTGTCTAGTAGAGTTTAGATGGAAGAGCCATATAGGGGATTTATTTATTTATTTTCCCCTGTAGTGCAGACGTGGCTGTATCTACTCAGTGGCTGTTCTTAAATGAATGTGAAAGACCACACAAGTGGCAGTATCAACCATGCAGCCTGACTTAGACTAGAAACAGTTCAGGATAGGACAAACTTCTTCAAATTGACTGTGTCTAAATGTTCGAATCCTCTGCCATATTCCAGTGATGTAAATCTCTGACCTCACAGTGATTCATCTCGAATACGATTCTTTAGGAGAGGATGCAGTGCATCATAAAATCTCAAGATGTGGTTTGAATCAATAATTTTGGTGCAGTTTATGATTTGGTACATAGGATACACATATGGGTGGGATATAGACATTAAAAACACTTTGTATGATTTTATATTTCAGAATATTATTGTGCCACATGTGTCATGATGCTCTCATGCATCTTTACACTGCTGTTGTGAAACTATATGCAGCCCAAAACTTTAGAATGAGCATCCACATTTGAATTCACTTTAAAATCTGCTGAATTATATACTGATACAAATTGGTTCAATATTGATGTATTATTTATATCATTCAAGGACTCCTTGAGTATAAAGATTTGTTTTTCCTGTTTCCTCTTTTCATCTCCCAAAAGCAAGTCTTTGAGGACGAAAATCATTTCTTGTGATTATGATTATAGATCCTGATTTGATTACCTGCATTAACACTATTGTCTGTTCAAGATGCTGCTTTTGTTTTCAGACATCTGATATCACACACCAGACACACACACACACACGCGGACACACACACAACCCGCAGAGACCTTTAGCATTTCAGGCAGGCTGACATTACAAACCCTGTTTGTTGTTGTTTTTGTTGTGGTCTTGGCTCTGTTTTTCGCTCCCTGAAAAGTTCAAGACAGGGTCAAAGTGGCAAATTGCCATAGGTCATGTTGCCCTGGTAATTGCTGAGGCTGACCTGCTAACGCAGCTGTAGTTGAGACGCCAGCGGAGAAGAAAGAAGGAAGCGTTCATTGGTTTCTACCATAGGTGTAGGAGAGCATGTTTTAAAGACCATCTTTTTGAGGGTGTGGTGGGTGGCAGTCTCTGGAGACCCGGTGTTCAGCACGGATTAAAATATACGGACACACTGATGAGAAGTGGGCTTGATTTGTAGCGTGACCTCCCACCGCACAGCTTGGGATGCTCAGTCATACAGCTGATAGATTCCTGTTACAGTGGAGGCCTTGGAGTGATACTCTTTGCTGTTGTTTTTGTTAGTTTGCTGCTTGTTGGTTTATGTGTAGGTCTCCCGAGAGTCCTGTTCCACACAGTCTGGCAAAAGTGTTGGCCATTTAAAGTCTGTATTTGAATGAAAGGTTACTGGGAGTGATCCCGAAGCCTAAAATTAGGAAATGATTAATGAAAGGCATTCATCTTTTATCATGTTAAAACATTAACGTATTAACTTTGACAGTCCTAGTTGCAACATTTTCCTGCTAAAGATTAGGTGTTACGTGTTTTAAAATACCAGTGAGGGTAATGAACTCATAGGTTTAGGACATAGTATGACCATGAGTTAAAAAAATGAACAAAACTTAAGTTCTGTGGTGTTCTAAGCTGTAGTAGTAGAATGTGTTCGAACACCCATTGTCAAGTCTCTGCCAGCTGGATGCAGTTTAAGCAGTTTGAGAAGTTACAGAATAGATTTGGGTGACTGCTGATATTCTTTGCAGAACCGTTCCTTTAATATAATGGGGATCAGTGGAATATGATCCCCATTATACATTTAAGGAATATGTGGAACATAGTGATCAACGCAGCGTCCAGGGTCAGGGAGCACAAAAAGACTAGGCATAACTTTAAGAATCAATGAAAGATTCAAGATTTTATTCCATTCAGACGTTATAAAGTTTGTTGGTGTTTACAGATCATTTATTAATGTATTTACTTTATATTTGTGGCTTTTTAGCTCTTTTTCATGACAGACCTCTTGACCTCTTATTTTGATTGAATGTGCCAAGAGGGAGTTTGTAATTAATTACACTTATGGAATAGAAATTATTGTGCTTTTAGATGTGAATTATGTGTGTTTGTGTGCGTGTGTGTGTGTGCGTGCGTGTGTGTGTGTGTGTGTGTGTGTTGTTTAGGCACCAACCGCGCCCTGCTCTGTAAGTGTACCAGTGACCGGCAGAATCAGGTCATTCAGATCGGTCGCGCTCACACAACGGACAACGAGGAGGAGCTCGCAAGACTGGCACAGCTGGGTGAGTAAATACACACACGCGCACGCACACACACACACTCATCTAAACTGCTTGGATGACTATAAGTAGTAGTCCATACATCCACTCTTTTTATTCAATTACTCTGTCTTAATTTGTAAATCTCTCTCCCTCTGTCTCTTTCTATCTCTCTCTCTCTCTCTCTGTCTCTCTCTCTCTCTCTCTCTGTATCAGGTCTGGATCCTGCTCGGCTGCGACAGACAGGGCAAATAGCAGGTCAGAGCAGTCTGAGGAGGATTGGAGACTACAAGGTCAAATTCAACTACACAGATATTGATGTGCTGAGGTGGGTTCAGACTAAACAAAAACAGTCTAGTTATTTAAAATTACCTGCTTTGATGTTTGGCAGTGCTGTTATTAAGCTTTAATCTCTGTGGGCATGTATTATTTCCGGCTCCGACCCCAAGAGTCACGTTGGTGCACATTTTGTGTATGTTTTTGTTGCGTGCATGTTTTGTGCTGTTGGTTCCATGTATGTCAAGTTTATTTATGATTCACAAAGTTCTTTCAATGTGCTTTACAGGAATTTAAAAAAAAAAAAAAAAAAAAAATCAGTAGGCATAAAAATGTATGTGAAGCTTCAGGCTAGTTTCAGTTCTTAACACATTTCAACCATTTATTATTTATTTCTGACCCTTTTGAATAAGACTGTAGAATGTTTGACCTGTAAGAAAGTCTAAATCCCTCTTTCTCACTCCTTTATCTTCATTTACTAGTCTCAGCCTCATTCTTGCCGTCTGTTTCTCTCTCTCTCTCTCTCTCTCTCTGTCATCCACTGTCCCTGTCATATTAAAGATTTAATAACAAAAAAGACAAGAACATCAGAAATGCATGATTATAAAACAAAGGGCTGCCCTATTTATTCAAAGTAAAAAGTGTTTAGGACAGACTGTATTAAACATAATCTAATACCAGATTAGCAAAAAAAATCTATTATTAATAACTCTATAAGAAGTAGGTATAAAACACTCCCAGCATAACAGGTGTTCTCCCTCCCCCTCTCTCGTTTTTTCCTCTGTAAGCCCCCCTTTTCCTGTTATTGTCTCTGTGAAAATGAAAGTGCCTCTGTGTATCTGTCTCACCCTCTCTTTCTCTATGTGTGTCTCTATCCTGTGGTCTGCTACTCAGCTTGCCTCTTTGACCACAGTCCAGTGGGACTTTTACAGAATTACCACACTAAGCTCTTATAGATGACATTAACTTGCTGCATAAAGACTCACATTTCTTGCCATCTGGAGGTCATGCAGGGACAGCTGTGGATTTTGATATGGCGCAGATGCAGAAAGTGCGTTTAATTTTCCCCGTAGCATAGCAAATCAGTGTTGTTCACAGTGACAAAGGATTAAGCATTTGATGTGAACTGTTGGTTTAGATCAGTGTTTACTACACTTGCTGATTTTTAGTGCGGCCAAGAGCAAGCCGATCGTCGCGGAACCTGAGATTCACGGAGGCCAGTCGTTGGACGGAGTGACGGGTTTTCTGTTGCTGATGTCAGAAGGGCTCATTAAGGCTCTTGAGGCCGCCCATGGCCCTGAGCAGGCCAATCAGGTCTGTTGTTGCGACAGGCACTTGCACCTCATTATGCTCACTATGTAGTGACAAAAAAGGCTTTTACTGAAAATCGAGGCTTTTGACATTTAATTAATACTAGGGAAGTAAAGCTTGAAATTGGTGGAATAATAGAATCAATTATACAATAATCAATTATAACATTCATTAAAGTGTCTGCTCATTTTTTGGCCATCAAACATATCAGACTTTAAAAAAAAAAAAAAAAGGCTTCTTGTATAGGTTTTAATGTTTGTATTTCACTACTTATTTTAACTGTTAACCCAGTGTTATCTGTGTATTCAGTGTATTTTTTTTTTTTTATAATTCTGAATTGAATCGACATAATAGAATTCATTTGTGACAGTAATTAAGATTTCATAATAAGGTGTTACACCCCAAAGCAATACAATAAATAGTAGTTAAATGTAATATAATGCACATTTACTAGATACATTCCATTTTGAAAATGTGCCTTGGCTGACTAAAGACTGACATTTTCACTTGTCACTGTTGCTATAGCAACAGTGCCATCTCAGGATGCCAGTCTCTATAGCAGGGATTTCTGTGCTCGGGCACGGATTTGAGTACCGCTACTGTTGGACTACATTTCCCATGATTCCCCTTTTAGGAGATGGTTGCCATGGTGGCAGCAGAGCTGGCCCAGCAGAGCAGTCTGGAGGCAGTGGCCCAGTCGGTGGTGGAGCGCGTGAAGCGGCTGCATCATGACGCCTACGTCAGTGGCAGGCAGAGAGCGCCACACTGCTCCCGGCACGAGGACATGACCCTCCTTATCCGCACCATTAATTACCCTCTATCAGACGGCTCGCTCACACCCACTCAGGGTAACACTCCTGTTTATGCTTCTCTTTTCTCTCCCTGTGTGTGTGTTGGTGCATTTATGCTGTCTATAAAATGTGCTCTTTCACACTTTCAGACCTTCCTGCTCATTTTGCTATACTGTTTAAATGTAATCACATAATCGCATAATTACATTCTGTATCAACAGATTCTAGTTGCACTTCTGCGTTTTTTTTTTTAAACAAACATATCAAAAAAGATAACTTACTTTTTAAGGAATTTGTGAGAAAATACAATACAATAATCAAAATATTTTTTTTCTGTCAACTTCATCCATATACCTTAAAACTGTTCTTGTCTTTAATCTAGTGTTATTGCCAAAAAAATTACAGTTTAAGCAGTACCAGATTAGCATTTTATCACTGAACGGGGAGGGATGAGAAGTCTAGCTGTTCACTCACAACAGCACAAAACAGTAGAGCAGTTGCTTCTTTATATGTTCGATATTGCGCTAGAATAAGCACTTAATTTGGACTTGAGAATTGAAAAATATGAAATGCATGCAGCAGTGACTAGTAAGTGGCACAACTTAACATTGGCCCTATTGTTATGTGTGCGTCTGGAATAAAATCTTGCTAAAATAATGTACATTAAGATGTTTTTCCGTTTGTTCTAAAGGTACCATTTCAGAAATGTGAGGTTTAACCTGGCTAATGAAAATGTGATTCTGATTGCGACTTTAATTCTGCTGTCTTTCCCAGGTGGTCGTATTTATCCAGTCTCCGTGCCCTACTCCAACAGTCAGAGTACCAGTAAGACCAGTGTAACCCTCTCTCTGGTCATGCCCTGTCAGGGAACGCTCACTAATGGGACCAACACCGCCTCCACCTTGGAAGGAGGCACCCCAACACCGGGGTAATGGTTCTTTCCACTTTCGCACAGCTCTTTGTGGTGGTGTAGTCCAGTTTTCCATTAAGTGTCGCATTAATATTTTATGCAGAAGGCCTTGTAGAGTCGTGATCCAGAATGAAAGCTATGAAAGCTGTGATAGTTGTTGTCTAGTTCTCTTTGTAAGTCAGCAATACTGACATGCATTGCATGCCAGTGCTTTCATTCTATCATTTTATCGTTAAGGTCAAATTTGCAATGCTTATTTGAGAAAGTTCGTAGTTCCACAGGTTAAATGATTAGATTTCTATCAGCACACTTGGAAACCACTTTCTCCTCTACTAGACCACAGATGTGGATATTATTATAGTTGCATAGTCATTTTGGCATGGGTTATGTTTTACATGTACTAATCTATATTATTCTACAGAAAAGTAATATTACAGTGTCGATTATGAAGAACCAAACTAACCATATTCATGCACAGTTGGTGGTTTCCAGGTATTTTTGTCACATGAGAACTGTGAAATGAGGGATTTTGAATGCTTATTTGTAGCCAAAGCTTGTGTGTGACTAGTCTTAAGAAACCCTCACAACAAAATGAGACACTCCCTTTTGACATTTTATAGGTCATGAAGTGAATGTTAACATGCAGACTTGAGTCTACAAACATGCCTAGACCAATCAGTAACATTTTGGGTGAAAACTACATTTGATTATGATAAATTAGATTTCTCGCTTTAAATTTGCCTCACTTCCAAAGCAAAACTTTGCAAAAGAGTTAAAAAAAACAAACACAAAGTTGGCCAAATAATTATTTTATGAATTACCTCGTGAACCGTTTAATGTGCTGAATTGTTGCACCGTAAATCAGCCAATGGGGACGTTTTCCCCTCACCAGGCTGTTAATTAACACATTCATCACAAGCTAAAAACAGTTTAATAATCTATGACAACTCCCCTCCACTCTCTCCCCCTCTTCCTCCCCCCCTCTATACACCTGTAGCCTCATAGCTCCCCTGCGTCCTCTAACAGTAGATGTAGACGTTTTACAGCCGATCAGTGAACTCCCTGTCCCTGTCCCCGTGTGTGTGTCTTCTCCGCCCCACAGGCAAAGTCCCACAGCCACGCTGCAGTCCACCAACACGCAGACGCAGAGCTCCAGCTCCAGCTCGGGCGACGGCAGCCTCTTCCGCCAGCGGGGCAGTCAGGCGGCGCAACCAGACGAGACAGGACGTGTGCCCCCATACGTGGACTTCACTCAGTTTTACAGGCTATGGGGGACGGAGCACAGCGAGGGTCCAGGGCACGGTGTGCTCGGACCCCAGTGAGGGGAGGGGTGGGTAGTGGTCATTAGCCTTCCTCCTAAAGATCTACTTTTTTGCAGAGTTCAGCTTCAGTAACATAAGCAAGTTCCTCTGGGATCAATTAAGTTTTCTGATTCTGATTCAGTTCACATCTAACTTGGACATATAACAATTTTTTCTATCATTGATTAATAATCGATTAATAAACGAATCAAACCGTTTCAGATATCATCTGATATCACCATTTCCTCCACATTGCCCACCATGCTGGTGTACTGCAATCTGCCCAAATGATCATGTTATATGAACATCGTGGCACAGTACATCTAATACACCCGCTCCAGTCAATCTAGGACTTCAAAGTTGGATCAGGTGCAGCAGATCAAACTGAGCTCTGCAGGAAGATAGATCTTTAGGAGGATGATTGGTGACCGCTGGATTTGTGTTAACGTGGAGAATTATGTTTATGGAATGCAGCAGCTTGGAGCAGTACAGACTGCAGCGGAAAGCAATGATTGTAGGGATGAAATCCGGCGTCCAGCGCTCTTCTGCAAACTTACCATCTTCTATAAGGACTATAAAGGCTAGAGATTGTAACATTATTGATCTCCAGCTGACAGTATGGCCTGGACTCAATATCTGCTTTCTCTTCATGTTTTCATGCGAAAGATTCCTCTGAAATTAGTAAATGTATTTCATGCCAATATTACATTTTGGTTACTTTTGGATAACCCTACTGGTCAGAACCAACTGACCTGTCCATGCACTGCTCACAAATGCATTCTTTTGTGGATACTTTTGTTAGATTACAGCATGGCGACAAAAAATAGCATTTAAGATGAAAAGTGAATACGTTTTGGTCAAATATACTACATTCAGAGTGCATTTATAATTTATTATTCATTCATTTATAACATATTTGTATGCATGTGAAAGGTCACACTGCTTGGATAGATTGGATGTTTTAACTAGGGGTCACTCGACACCATGCTTTTATGTCCGATACCTATACTGCAAAACTTAAGTATCTGCCGATACCAATCCGATACCATCTTTTCTGCTCTCTTAAACAACTAAGCTTCTAATAATACATTTGTCTGAGTGCACTTTGCTTAATGAACCTTAACCTGCATTTGAATTCCTACATAGTGCACTATGTAGGGTGTAGGGAGCTATTAGAGACACAGCCTTGCAGTGTAGCTCTCTATTGTATGTTACTCAAAGGTTAGGTAAGCATTTACATGGCAGTCCAATACCTGATCCAGTAATAATACCAGTATTGGGTATCGGATCGGCACATCCCAACACAGTCCAGCTGGGTGAGGTAGCATTTTAAACTGAAACATCAGTGGCATATTCTGGCAAAAACTGAATTTCTCATTGGGTTGTATAGGTTTGCTGGAGTTCTGTGCAACAGTGGCTACGAAAAAAAAGAATTTGGAGGTGGAGCCTGGTTCGATTAATTTGATTCCATTCCACTTAATATCTTGATGAAATTGTAGCAGATCCAGACGTCTTTCTGGAAGTCTTTGTGTGGAATTGGCGCCAGGAGAAGGGTTGGCAGGAAAGCCAGAGTGAAACTGATATGGTTTCTGGTCAGCTTTATAGTCAAGGTACGTGTGAGTGCTTATGGAGCTCCCAGGAGCTGCAGACACCACTGCTGGGGGTCCGCAAGGTAACATTACTTTGTGGGCTGTGGTTGCAGCCTCAGTCTGACTCATAGCAGCTTGAGCTGAATATTAAAAAAGGGAATTTTTTTCAGGCACGTGGAGCACGAACAAGGGACCTGTTTGCCTGCATTTGAATGCAGAAATGTGCTTTTGCCGCTCTGAAGTGATTATAATTTGGGCTCAATTTGAATCATCTGCTAATTATGACTGTTGTTATTGTTATTTTGCAGTTGGCTGGGTCTCGCCGAGGGACTCGAGGGCATTTCTGAAAGCGACTTTACTGAATTCACTTATTACACTTTCCTTTATTAGCAAATGCCATATAAAGTTATGCCCCCTAATACTCCGTAGATTATTTACAGCAGTTTAGCCACCTCTCTCTCTCTCTCTCTCTTTCTCACTCTCCGTCTCTTTTACTTTCTTTCTCTTGCCTCCTTCCATCCTTCTCACGTTTTTCTTTCTCACCTTTTATCACTCTCTCATGTGTTACATTCTTTTTTCTCTAGTCTCCCTTTCTTGCTCTCTCTCTCTCTCTCTCTCCTCCCCTCCCCGTTTCTTGCCAGTATTATTTATCTCTCACCCTGATTCCGCCTGTGTTCTTCTATCCTTCTTTCTTGCCTTCCCTCCCCCCTCCCATCATTGTTGAAAGAGAGAGCTCTAAGAGAGAGTGGTAAAGAGAGACTGTGGCGCTGCTGACTCTACTGTACACTTTATAAAGGGGGTTGAAGTTTTACACTCATGAACATGTGCTTATTTCTGAGCAGATACTTTGTGTGTGTGTGTGTGTGTGTGTGTGTGTGTGTGTGTATGTGTGTATTTTGTTTGTGTGTGTGTCTCCTCTCTGTACTCTTGTTTTTAGTGCCTTGCTGAAATAAACTATAGAACTTGTGACACAGGCTAGACGAGTGTGTTAAGAGTGAAGACGCTGTAGAAGAAGGAACATTGTAGATAAAGGACGTCACTGAGTGAATGCAGGTAGCTAATTTTAAAACAAACCAATAAGGCCGTGTTCAGGCAGGCAGCTCAGGTCCGATTTTTCAGCAAATCCGGTTTGAAAAGAAATCATTTTTTTCAGTTTGTACAGCAAAATGCCACAGGAAATTCAGCTTTTTCAGTCAGATTCAAGCCACATTTGCAGGTGGTTTCAAATCTGATTCAAATTGGATTTCCAGTTGGGTAGAGTATTGAGAACTGATCCTAAACTGGTACCAGTTACTGACTGGTCGGTACTGAAATCTGGAGAATCTCCTGGACAAACGGTGCTGCTATTGGTGTTTATGTAGCATTAATACATTCTAACAGCTGTGTTTTCAAACGGTGGATGCTGGATTGGATCAGTGGAGGGACGGAGCGGCGCTCTGCTCTTCAGCAACACGTTTGTGGATCAGAGCATTTGTAGCGACGCACTCCCTCATTATATAAACAAATTCAAATTCAAATTTTATTTGTCACTTACACAATCATACATAGTATGACATGCAGTGAAATGCTTATTGCTGTATTGTGCCCGACCATAAGGATTAAAAAGAATATTTAAAGGTACAAGTAAAAATTACAATAAACAGAACAGAAACTCAGGACACAGATCCTTATTTCTCCAAAAAAAAAAAAAGTCATAAAAATCTTTTCATGTGATGCATTTATTTTTTGCACCAAATTATGGAACGTAGTATCAATAAAAGTAATGATACGTATTGGTACCAATAAGCTGGATCAGTATCAATATCAGTAAAATCCCAGACATGTAACAGTGTAAGCAGTCAGATTAGATATTTTTATTTAAGAATAAAAAGTCACAAATTTAATTTGAAAGATCTCCAGGCTGTGTATTCCAGTGGAAAAGCTGCATGTATGGATTTTTCCAGTATGAGCACTGACACTTTGCCCCGCCTCACTTTGCTTGTAAGCAAGGTCTCAAAGGAAACCCCAGTGGAGGTCAGTTGCTGTGAGTTTCACTTCTGCTTTTCCGCCTCATGTTGCTTGAAGTAATATATATAATATATGTAGTTCAATGAATGGCAGAAAGGGACCTGAAATACAACTTTTTCTGACTGCAAGACATATGCAGGTGGTTTCAAATCAGATTCAGATTGGATCTCCAGACATGTGACTTAAGTTTAAGCAGTTAGATTTTGTGGGGGAGGGTTTCGCTGTTTCTCTCAGGGTTTCTTGATGTCAGAATGTGAAAGTCGGCGCTGCGTCATATATCATGGAGAGTGCAAACATGAAGAGCTGACAAAACACACTATACAGAAGAAAATACAAAGAAATGAAGGGAAACCCAAGACTTTTTCACACAATTGTACATGTACAT
>JBBPCZ010000115.1:879424-900830 GCA_037974445.1 Brycinus macrolepidotus | reverse complement strand
CAAGTTCTGTAAACACTGCATCATTTCTCTTATTTTGATGTTTTGTCATTTCCTTTAAAATGATGCTTTAAAGAACACTATTTTTATTTGGAAATTAGGAGAAATATTCTCAGCAGTTCTTAAAAACTAAGGCAAAGCTCATGATGGAGTGTCAGATGTTTCCAGAATGACGAAGAACAGAGCCATAGACGATTCCATAATGACTGAGATTTTAATAAAATGAACTTGTATTTGAAAAGTGGTGGCCAGATGTTGTACTAGTGGCAGATTGTTGGTAGCATCATGTGACTGGGGGAGCCCTAGCAAGCAGGTGGCATCGGAATGACTGTTGACCCATGTGACTTGTATTTACACCATTTGGTTCAGTGTTAAACATGTGAGTGTGAACACTTAGGGAAGCAGAACTGAAATGCAACAGTGGATCAGTTTCTGCTTTGGTCTCTTCTGGAGAGTGAGAATAGAGTCAGTTTCAGCGTTGTTCAGACATGGCCCCATTCCCCCCCCCCCCTTTCGAAATAAAACCACAGTTACAAAGACATGAGTCACTTTATGAGACTCTACACTGGCATCGGAGAATCAGCCACAAACGTGCCTGTGCACGCTCCCGAGGGCATGATGTTGTGCTTGATTTGGCTGGCAGCGCTCGGCTGGTTTCAACATGAACTGAAAGCTCTACATAACACCTCACCACCACCCTCCCCTGCAGATGTTTGATAGAGAGAGAGGTGCGAGGAGGGGGTTAAAGCGTGGGTGTTTCGAAACAAGACTGATGGAGTGATAGAGAGCGAGCGAGAGAGAGAACATTAACATTTGTTCCAGTAAAACGTTATTCACTTGAATTGAATTTGATAGTTTCCCAGAAATGAAGTCTCTTAAGGCTCATTTATGCTCCCTTTATTTACGGAAATAAATGTGTCCATTATGTTGGCATGGATGTTAAGCAATGCATCCTCTAGGGGGCGTAATATGTGATGTTTATCCCTGGATCCACGTCATGTAACATCATATATTTGTTTAGAATTCCTTATCAGCTCACACAACATCTTTTCAAAGAGTTCTGCCATTTTTGAGATGTTGGCTACACTGCCCCCGTGATTTTTGGTGGTACTGCTTTGTTTAGTCCGTATGCACAAGCTTTTAGAAAAATGAAATGAATACAGAGGACGGATGGGTGGGTTTGGGTTGGGACGTTAAGCTAAAGAGGATTAAACAAGAATGCACAGTGTCACTAGTGTAAGGCACCACTCTTATGAGGCTTCAACAGCTATATGGTGACTGCTGATGGCGCCCTCTTGTGGAGAATTTTTTGCTCCCGTTACAAGTTTTAAAAATGTACACATTAACCCTAATGGGTTAAAACAAAAAGCACTCTTTCTGATTGTAGCTATTGGAAACAAGTAGAAATTATTGTTAGCGTGTATTGTCTTTTATGTGGAAAGAAAAAAACATGCTTTTACATTTTTGTCACCTTTTTGTCGTTTCTTGCTATTAAAACACAAAATGGAGGCTCTAACCTGTCAATATTGATGCCAAAATGCCAAGGTAGCTAATTCTATAATTTACTACGCAATTAAATATATAAATATGTTATCAGATTTGACATACAGGTGAATTGACAGAATAGTGACCACCGTTATAAAAATATTAAAAAGCTATTGCGACATATCATCTTAAATACATCTTCAGAGTGGTAACTTTTTAATTCTTATAAAAATGAAAATGTTGAATGAAAAGTTATTGTTTTCATAAGTAATTTTGGAACATTTTTTTGTGGTCCATTCATCATGAAAACGCCGCAGTGTGTAAAGACGATGAGAAACTTTCTTTTTTTGCACCACGATGAAATTCTGTTTATATTGTAGTAGAATATATTGATATGCTGATACTGATACTGAGTGCTCTTAAGGAGCTGTGAATAAAAGTACAGTGTGAAAGCTGCAGCACATGTATTGGAACGTGTAAGAGAACAAGCTGTGTGTGTGTGTGTGTGTGTGTGTGTGTGTGTGTGTGTGTGTGTGTGTGTGCGTGCGTGTGTGCGATGTGTGTCTATTACCATTATAAACTTGATAAGAATTTCCTCATATTTTACCACCTCCTCCCCCTAATCATTAAATCAATAATACCGTAATAAATCTCTCATACATTTTAACATCTTATTCTCTGTCCCTGTATTAACCCTGCACATCTGCCACTTATATGATCTAATAAGAGGAAATCACTTTAGTCCAAATAATGCAGGCAGATGTCCCATCAACTCATGTCCCTCATTGGTTCTTAATATATGGAATAGCTTGATTTAGGGATGTTATTGATTGACCCTGTGCAGCCCCCCATGGTAGCAGTGTCAGTGAATGTTGGTGTAGTCCAGAGTTTATGTCGCTAAACTGGGGTGTTGCTGGTGGAGCGTCTCCAAAACATAGTTAAAGGGTCTGTCATTATATTCTAGACTAATTATTCCTTAAAACTATATAATTTCAGGAGTAGCTGAAGTGCTGCATGCTGGTGGGTGCATAGCTTGAGCAGTAGCTAAGTTACTTGTACCTCTTCCACTCTGCTGCACTGGCTGAAAAGCCTGCAGGAGGCTCGTCAGGCTGAGGCTCGTCAGGCTGGGCCCGACTCTACCGCGCCAGAGTCTAACTATTGTCTGCCTTTAGATACACCACTCACACTGCAGTCTGGGAAATAATGACACACCTGGGGACACACTGTAACAAGAACTCTCTAGGCAGTGTGTGCTCATGCGTGTGTGTATATGTGTGTGTGTGTGTGTGTGTGTGTGTGTGTGTGTGTGTCTGTGTGTGTATGTATGTGTATGTGTTTATGTGTGCCAGGGAAGAGAAAAGGTTTTTTTTGCTGAGTGTGTGTGTGTGTGTGTGTGTGTGTGTGTGTGTGTGTGTGTATGTGTGTGTGTGTGAATCAGAGAGAAAAAGACACACCTGGCCACCCACCAGTATGACCATGGTTAATAAGAAAACTCCTCGATATGACTCAGCAGAAAAGAAGCCGCCATTTTCAGTGTGTGTGCGTGTGTGTGTGTGTGTGTGTGTGTGTTTGCATTTCAGTGAGGTCAGCACTTGCGCTCATCCTTTAAGGAATTATTTGTGTGTATCAGGGTAGATCAGGGGCAGGGCTGTGTGTGTGAGAGACTGGAGCTTTGTTCTGTGTGAGTCTAGCATTTAACCAGCAAACCAGCAATTTGCTGTATTGTTTAGGCCTGAGTGAGGATTAGGAAGAAGTGCAATAAGCAGTAAGCGGTATGGCTTTTCTGCAGGAACACACACACACACACACATAGGAATCAGGATGTGGGGTCACAAACCACATGCATTATCTGTAAATTCATACATATAATAATAATTAATGGCCCTTGTGTCCCTCATGAGTTCTTAATATATGGAATATCTTGATTTACTGATGCTACTGTTTGACCCTGTCAGCCCCCCATGGTAGCATAGGAGGCTGACAGAAATATATATATTTGTTTAATTTATCTTATGCCTCATATAATACCCCAATTTACATTTATTCATTCACACGTCTGAGAGACCCTGGAGGAAACCCACGCCCCCACGAGGAGAACATGCAAACTCCACACACACAAGGCCAGGACTCATATTAATTAATTAATTAATTAATTTATGTATGTATGTATGTATGTATGTATGTGTGTATGTCGGGTCCTGGCATTCCTGTGGATGTTATTTTAACACGCACCACCTACCTAAATGTTGTTGCAGACACATTATCATGCAGTTCAGCCCTTCATGGTAATGGTATTCCGTAATGGCAGTGGCCTGTTTCAGCTGGATAATGCCCCCTGCCACACTGCAAACACGGTTCAGGAACGGTTTGAGTGACATGACGAAGAGCATAAGGTGTTGACTTGGCCACCAAACTCCCCAACCTGATCAAGCACAACTTACAGGACTTAAAGGATCTGCTGTAACGTCTTGGTGCAGATACAACAGCGCACCTTCAGAGGTTTTCTGGAGTCCATGCATTAACGGGTCAGAGCTGTTTTAGTGGCGCAAGGTGCTACATATTATTAGGAAGGTGATTATAATGTAATGGCTGGTCGGTGTAAGTGTCTATATGTAATATGAATATTCTAAGTTACCAGAAAGAAACAGTTCTTAAAAACATTTTAAAAGAATGAGACATTGAGCTTTTTGCACATTACAAAGTCAGGACCATTTTGTAAGTCACTATTTTGTTGTTGTTTTCAGGACATTTTTGTGATGACAGTGTACAAAAACATACTACACAGTAGATTCACCCCGCACTTCAGACTAATTCACTGTCAGAGTCGCTCAAATAATTCCAGAAACCGCTCAAGTAATGCCTGGATTCTTCACTGTGCTCATTCTTTCAGAGCATTCAGTGCCTTCAGTACAGAGTGATTGTTTTCTAGCTTCATTCATCTCTCAAACTGTGTGGATTTCTTGGTTTGTCAGGTACAGCCGTGTGGTCGTTGGTTTCCGTCACTAGCTTTTCCACACACACACACCGGGACAGAGCAGTTCTTATAATGTACATGCCGGGAACTCGGAGGAGATCTTTTTCTCCTGGAGCAGCTTAGCTGCATTATTGATGAGGGCATTTAGGTTACTGGGAGGATTGTAGAACTCCATTTCAGAGGAGTCCAGATTTGTTCAGTTTGGCTCTGGGAGACAGGCGATGGCAGTGGACACACACGTCACACACACACACACATACTCGCACACACACACAGATAGATCTATATATGTGAAGCCCAAGCTGCTGTGAGAAATCCTCTCCCCTCTGTCCAGCACACCTCCATTATTGATGAGTACTTCTGCTAGCTAGCCCTCTCCTAACCTCACCTTTTCTTCTCTCCATCTCTCCACCACTGCTCTCATTCCTCTTCTTTCTGCTTTACGTCCTTCTTCCCTTTCTCCCCGTTTAGTCTCCTTGTATTATTCAGCGGGAGCCTGTGCCCAGCTCCATTGTCCGTCTGTCTGCCACCGCTCTGGGGTGTGAAGCAACATGAGGCATGAAACCAGAGAACAGCAAGAGCATCCTGTAATGTGTCCAGCAGACAGAAAGCACACCTCAAAGCCAAACTGCAATGTTTGGCCATTTCCGGTGGCGTGGTGTTTGGGAATCAGAGTTATGTGGGACTCTGGGGTTTGACATTTGTTTGAGATTGTCAAGCAATGGGTGTTGTCATAGATTTAGTTAGATGTGGACTGTAAAACTGCTTCAGGACATACTTCTACATACTTCATCTCCAGCTCCAACCCAGGCTTAACACATCTTAACGAGCATTTGAGGAGTAGAGGTTGGTTATATTTCCCCCAAGACATTAAGAAAAGCAATGCAGTCTTTACTGAAAAGCATATAATGTTGTTTCTGCTGCGACACATCTGTGGCACTAACAAAAACATCACAAGATGACCAGATGGCCTTCAGCAGGGAGAGTCTTAATGAAGCTTGTCGCTAAAACCAGTAGGCGTGTGGGATCGTTAGTGCCGCCGATTGAGCTGATTGTTTAGAATAAAATCAATACTTGTGATTGCAGTGCAAGTGTCAGTGTGTTGATTAGGTGTACAGCCCATCATTGCCTGGTCACGCTTAAAGAGGCTAAAGATGCTGAGAGATTACTGGCCTGCTGTTTGCAGCCCCTGACAATAACGGTGCAATCCTAGAGTACCCTTGTTCTGAACATTTTGGTGATTTCCCTAAACTAAACCATGCTGGTCAAAGGACCAGAATTAAGGAATACTCCAATAAGATTCTGAATAAGAGTGGAGGACGTGGGAAGGACACAGTGGGCATTCTCTGAGTGCGGAGTAGGCAAAAGCCATGAAACTCCAGCTTCTGCTGGGGAACATCATCTGATCTGTTGATGGCCTGCCTGAGTGTTGGGTAACAGATATCGGAGAGGTCAGGGTGTACACGTCCGCAGAGAGCACTGTTCATCCCTGCATCCATAAATAAATCCCAGCTATTTCAGGAACATTCCACCACCCACCGGGGGCCATTGTCTAAGGGCGAGGTCCATGACCTAGTTTCCTGCAGAAAGCCGCCCCTGCTCAAAGAATGGGTTCGTTCTGTTTGCAGTGTGTGCAACATCAAAAATGTCATGGTACATTGAAATGTTCTGGCGTGTTTAGTTGGGAATTCACAAAATTGCCCTGCAGAATCCTGGTGTCCTTTTGTGACCTTCCTGCCCCCGGGTTAACTCTGCAAGTGGCGTTGAATGGATCGTTGTCCTTTGAACCAAGTGTTCCTGTGTGTAAGTGTGTGCTGCTCACAGTGGGACAACTGTGTGTGTGGGTGTGTGTATTTTGTTTGTGTTTGTTGAGAAAGTTTATTGTGTTAAGCCCAATTTTGGCTGCCAGTTGCACCTCCCTCCCACTTCCCTCACAGCTCCCTTGGTTACCCACAATGTTATTCTTGTTGATTTCTGCCTTGCCCTCCCCTGCTGTCAGGGCTGCCAGACAGAACTTCATTAGGAGCAGTGCGCCCCAAACACGCGCCAACACCCAGCATCATTGCATCATGTTCCATCCCCCCCCAGTCTCCCCTTGAACGCGTGACTGTCCAATCACATCTCAGCCTGTCACCACGGGCGTTACGCTCTTGCACTAACTCACCCCCAGCAAGAGCTCTGTTTATCATCAGTGATTCTGCCAAGGCATACAGTCTAAATATTTGGCTTGGTAATTCAACTGGCTCCCAGTTTGGTGTGTCCACAACCTTCTGGCCAATCCTGGGATTTTCTTTTTTCTTAGGTTAATATTATTACAGGCTGCTCTAAAAACAAATAAGCTGCCGGAAGAAGATGCAGAGACTCTTTTGATCTGGGTTACAGCGGAAGGGACAGAGTTGCGTGCTTTTGGGCTGTGTAAACGGATCTGCATGTGCAGCTCTGAAGCCGTGGGTTTGTCAGCAGTTTGTGATGTTTCTTGCCCCGGTCCTGAACCCAGCGATCTTGGCAGCATTGAGAACCCTGGAGCTTTCCGCAGGTCCTGTCAGGAGAAACATAAAAAAAAACCTTAGGACAGTAGGAATGCTTGTCTGTGGGAATTTTATAGTATGCCTGAGGAATATGATTATATGTACTGGGTTGAACACTTTGCTTAATATGAGCATCCAAAAGTAGGCTATCATTCTCAAACTAAGCACACTCTGTGTGTGTGTGTGTCTGTGTGTGTGTGTGTGTGTGTGTGTGCTGTTTCAGGCTATATTTGTCAAAAGATTGAATTAAATCCCCTTTTTTACCTCTGATATCCAATTGAGGATTGCTGTTATCAGCCCAGCACCTATTATCAGATTGGTACCATCTCTAGGTAGAACTGAGCAGCATCTCAGAGGTAAAACGGAAGTAAAACAGGTTCTAGATCAGTACTTGCAATCCTGAAATCCTTCACAAGCATTCTGATCTTCTTGCCGTGCAAGGCTGTGACTTCTGATCACAAACCCAAGATCTGGTAAGAAAGAGAAAAGAGTCTGACAGTGAGTGTTTTCCACCTTTTTCAATTGGCAAATCGCAAGTAGAGCATTCTCAACCTAGCTTACTGAAAAGGGATCCTTGCACAAAGATCATAATAAGCTAGGATGCCAAGTATCACTTAACACTCACTTTTGACATCTCTCTATTCTCAAAGCAGTGCTTTGGCCGATCAAAGCCCCCATTGTATCCATTATTGTAGCCAGCAAGATTATTATAATAACCTTATTAACTTATTATTTCAGCGCCAGGCTTTTTGTCTTTATTTTTAATTTGGCCATGTATTTAAAAACAGGTGCTAACGACTTTTCCTTCGGAGCGTGTTACATTCAGAGCCAGGAGAGGCCTTTTTTATTCATACTGTCATGAATTTTCATTCTTTCCTCTTACACTCTCTCCAAGCCCTTAAACCCCATCCCTGCTGCTTCTGTGCGGAAGGAAGGAAGGAGAAAGAAGAAAGAAAGAAAGAGGGAATGTGGGCAGGAAAAGAAGAATGGGTCAGAGGGAATAAAGAAGTATTGAAAATACTGAAAGAAACAGGAAATCAAGACTCTGGAGAAAGCTCTGTGCAGGAAAAAGCCAATAAACTCTCTCTTTCTCTCTCCCTTCTCTCTCACTTTTTCTTTTTTCCTCTCCTCTGTTTCTTTCTCTGTCTCTCTGCACTGACACATACGGCATGTACAGCTGAGGACGAGCCAGAAGGCTTTTTGACAAGTGCAGGAAGGGTCACACCAGTCACAGTGCTCTTATTCTCATTGTTATTCTTTGTAGAGTCTTATTCTTTGAGAGTCATTCCATGCCTTGTTTTACCTGTTCTCTCTCTCTTTTCATCTTTTTCTCTTATCCTGCTGCGGCAGACCTCACTATGAAATATATGACCTCTCCAGCTTTAGCTGCAAAATGTAGTGCCATGGGCTCTAGGCCAGAGGAACTTGACATTCAGCCTGTGTATCAGATGCTATTACAGCCAGATTGGGTGTCTCTGCGGCTGTCTGATTTTCATGCTCAAGGTGGACAGCAGTTGACGTAGAAGATAAAGATGAACGAGGGATTGGGAGCAAGAGAATTGACCTTAAATGATGCATGTTAGACTTGAGGAAGGCACCAAACAAAGGGGTCCTTTATTACAATAAAGATTTTGTGGATTCATCTACATAATTGATTGCTGGATTTACACTTGGGTAATCACCACTAAATTAGGTTGCAGGGATATGTAAAGGGTCACTTGGCTCAGAGCCTCAAAAAAGAGTGTTTTTAAACCAAGACATTGATTTCTAACTCCCTCTCCTTTACTCTTTTGTGTTACAGGATGAAAATGCGACGTCACAGGGTATTCTTGCTTTGCACCGTGGGGCTTTGTGTCATCTCCTTCCTCCACTACTACAAGGCCCTCCACTACGTCTCTCTGCTACGAGAGCTCTCAGCTCCATACCCCAACATCAAGTCCTTTATCATGGTAACTGGCTTCTTCTGGAGAGAGAGGGCCACTCCACTGACCAGCGCCTCCCCGGAAGAAGCGCCTCCGCCCGTCCTGAGACTGTCTGACACAAGACCCAGGGCTGGGGAGGGAGTCATGGGGATAAGAGGAGGCCTCGAAATTGACAGTGCAGGGGAACCTAAAGCACCACAGCCATGGGCAAAACCTGAAGAACCACAACACAAAGATGGGGATCCTGCTGAGGTAATGTTACAACTTTGTGTCGGTGTGACAACCTACAGAGCCTTCAATTGGATTTTATTAAATGTTACTTTCATAGCTGACAGCCTTTGTATATATTTGAATGTGAACATGTACATTATTGTTTTCTTTTATTGAGTTTTTCTTTTACTTTGTTAAAATGTCTAACTACACCTGTTCTTGTTCTTTACCCCATGCAACAGCAGCAGAATGAAAATATGAAGTTGGTGTGGCACCCCAGTAGCCCAGCCCGACAGAGACCAAACATTCTGCGACAGGTGAATGTAGAACCCAAGCAAGCTTCTACGCCAGACCCCATCACGTTGCTGGGTGACTTACACAAGCGCACGTTCACCCTACATGAGGACCACACACCGTACTTTGTCCGTACCAAAGCTGGAGCCTTGTGCTTCCGGCAAGGAACAGAGGTGGCACCCCCAAGGGATGATGCTGGTACAGCCAAAGGCAGACCAACAGTGACAGGGACACTCCAGCGGAAGATCATGCAAGTTTCTGAGGACTTGAACATTGGAGGAAAAGCACTGGAGGGTTCGAGTGCTCCAAGGCCAAAGCCCAAACGCGGCAAGCGTCTAGTGAAGTGCGTATGCCGGCCTGGTTGGCATGGCCCATACTGTGGTGTGCCCACTATGGTGTACCATTCCAACCTGCCCACGAAGGAGAGACTGATCCCTCGTGAGAAACCACGCAGAGTTATCAATGCCATCAACGTTAACCATGAGTTTGACCTGCTGCATGTTCGCTTCCATGAGCTGGCCAGTGCTGTCGACCTCTTCCTGGTGTGTGAGTCTAACTTCACAGCGTATGGCGAGAGGCGCCCACTGAGCTTCCTGCGCCTGCTGCTCAATGGCACCTATGACTATGTACGGCACAAGATCCTCTACGTGTTCCTGGATCACTTCCCTGATGGTGGACGGCAGGATGGCTGGATTGCCGATGACTACCTGCGTACATTCCTCACACGAGATGGGATGGCCCGGGTACGAGGCCTGCGGCCGGATGATGTCTTCCTCATCAATGATGCTGATGAGATCCCGGCTCAGGAGGGCGTCCTCTTCCTCAAGCTGTTCGATGGCTGGACGGAACCTTTTGCCATCCACATGCGTAAGTCTCTGTACGGATTTTTCTGGAAGCAGCTTGGCTCACTTGAGGTGGTGTCTGGGTGCACAGTGGGGATGCTGAAGGAAGTATATGACAACGATGGGATCCGGCTGCGCCGGCGTGACTACTACACCATGTCTGGGTTCCGCAAATACGAGAATGACACAGGCCACATCCTGGTGCAGTGGTCACTGGGAAGCCCATTCCACTTCGCTGGCTGGCACTGCTCTTGGTGCTTCACACCTGAGGGCATCCACCTCAAACTTATATCTGCCCAGAATGGGGACTTCCCCCGCTGGGGTGACTATGAGGACAAGCGGGACCTTAACTACATCCGTGAGCTGATCCGGACCGGGGGATGGTTTGATGGCTCCGTGCAGGAATATCCACCTTCAGACCCTAAAGAGCACATGTACGCACCCAAGTACATGTTGGACAATTATAAGAACTACCACTACCTACTGGAAAACCCCTATGCCAAGCAACCCACAATGAATGGGGGGTAAGGCGGAGACATGCTGGGTTCTAGTAGTTGATTCAGATAATGAGGGGAAAAAAGGTCCTGGGATTGATTTCAGGGGAGGGAGGGAAAAGACCTCTGCCTACATCCTTTTTCCTCTTTCTCTCTCATTGGACCAGACCCCAAAAGGTCATCCACCGCCATCCAATCATTGGCAGAGGTGTGTGGGACCAGCCATGGCAGTGAACACATCATGCCTTGAGGAGGATCCTGTGGAGAACTTTTTGTTTTCTTTTGATTTTTGTTGCTGTTACTCAGTGAATATACAGAATCTTAAAGGGACTGTGTCAGCCCTTCCGTTTGTGCTGGGTTCACTACTCTCCGTCCCTTTTTCTGTGTGTTGGTGAGAGAGAGAGAGAAAAGGAGAGTGTTATAGAGAGAGTGTGTATGTGAGCATGGTTGGACTTCATGGTCCATAGTGCACTCCTGCATTTCTTGCTTGCACATCAAATTTTGGGGGAAAAAAGGAAATGATTCTTACACATTTAGCTTTTTTTCCTGAGTCAAGAAGTCTCAAATTCACAGGACTCATACGTGTTTGTTCTCGTCAGATAACTGTGTGTATATGTGTCAGGGCAAAAGCTTCTAAAGAGGCTTCTGTGAGGCAACCAGTCAGATTGGGGGATTACTGTACAAAAGAGGGAACGAGAGAGAAAAAGAGACTGTTCTAATTTTGGCCTGATTCATTTGATGCGTTAAGGTTCCCAGCTGCTGCAGGTCTGGAGCAGAGGCACCGTAAGCACTGAGCATGCTGTGTTCTGGTGATTTGCAGGAATTTGGTTAGGATTGCATTCAAAATCCAAATCTATCATGAGATGAAAAGACTCAGCACTCGTATTTTAAGATGCTAGATACACACGGTAGGCATGCAGGAGTCATATCTAAAAGCAGTGCCTCAGATGAGTAGTGGCCAAAGGGAATCTGACCTTGGGTCATCTCTCTTTTTAAAAAAAATGCTTTTGTGCAGCTGCTCTGAGTACGTCCATGCAGCACTTTTGAGCTTGACTCTGACTGCCCAATTGAGCATTGTGCCATGTGCTCCGGGTGCGCAGGGATGGATAGGCTGAAACGACGCAGGTTACCTCAATGAGCAACATCCTTCCAGAATAGGGACAGCAGAGGAAAGGAGAGCAGAGGAAAGGAGGAGGAAGTAGGGGTAGGAAAAGAGGGGCGAGGAGTCGTACTGGGTCCCCTCCCAGAGTACATCAGAATAAATCATGGCTGGTGACAACGTCCTGCACAGCAGGAGACCATTTCAGTTCAAGTGTTAGCCATGAATAAGAGTGTTTAACCATTAAATGCATACATCAGCTTGCAAGCAACCCGTGACCTCTTTTCCATCTCTCTACCTTTTTCTCAGGTCAAATCCAAAAAAAATCAACTTGTAACAGGCTCTATTGGAGAAGCAAAACATCTACATTAATATAAGTATGTTTTATTTATACACAGTATTTTTGTGTATGTATTCATGATGCGTGGACGTTTCTCCAACTTTGTGTTAGAGTCAGAGTTAGCTCGGTGGTGGTGGTGGCCTCGTGGGTAGGATACTTGCCTCTGCACCAAGAGGTCATGGATTTGAATCCTACCTTCAGCTCCACCACTGGGTTCCTGAGCAAGATCCTTAACCCCAAGTTGCTCCAGGGAGACTGTCCCCTGTAGTTAGAGAATGGTAGTCGCTTTGGATAAAAGCATCTGCTAAATGCCATAAATGTAAACAAGGTAAAGCTTTGGGTCACCAGCAGTCCGTCGTATGTACAAACGCTTGATTGAAAGTGTGATAATGAAACAACCATGCATGTTAAGATTCCTCTCTACTTTCCTCGACCCCCTTTTTCCCCATCTCTCTCTTTTTCACGAAGGCACACAGATATCTCAAGCTTGTAGCTAGGCCCACAGGGCCGTGATCTCGTAACGACCAAGGAAATTTGTGGTCTAAATGTGGGACATATTAGGATGGGTACAAACTGAGTGTGAAATCTCCAACTAGGGGGCGATAACACTGTCAAGTCCCTCAGCCCAAGCTAGTGAAGCTGAAAAGCTCCCCTGAAGACCCTGAAGTGGTTTCATTGTATCAAGATGGTATCACGTCTTGGCTGACCAAGCATCCGAAACAGCTTGTGTTATCGACTGTAATGCAGAAGTTGTAAAAGCTCAGAATAGAAGGATTTACAGGAGGGTTCAAGTCGGGGAGCATACCCATGTTAGTGGCAAGTTGAGCAAACTGTCCCGTTTCGAGATCACACCTGATGCTAATCTCAAGCAGCACTGCCACCTGTGTCATTTTCGTCGAGAGCAGAGGATCATTGCAGGAAGAGGAAAAGCTAAATGTTAGCATTCACAGAGTATGCAGGAGTGTTTGTGTGAGTGTGTGTGTCTCAAAGAGAGGCTGTACCCCTCACTTCAACAAAAAACACCTATTTGTGCCAGACAAATGGAGTGAGAGAGGGAACATTTTACATAAATTCGCTTTGCATGTTCTTCTTTTCCTTGAACAAAATATCTCTGCAAGGGGAAGCACAAGGTCACTGCCATGTTTCCTGATCCTGAGTTCATGTTTCCCCTTTCTCTGTTCACTCTCTACACGTCCGCCTCACACACACACATACATACACACACACACACACACACACACACACACACACACGTTCCTTTTCCTTGCCAGCTCCTTGAGGTCTCTCTGACAGGCCAAAAATACTCCCCCCCACATCAGAGGGATCTATTTCTCAAGTCTGGATTTGCCCCCCAACAAAACACACACACACACACACACACACAAAGACAGACATGCGCACACACTGAAGGTTGATGGCACCTGATCAGCTGGCCGTGCCTATCTCTGCTCCGCTGCACCAGGCTGGGCCACAGTTTCCATGGCAATGCCCTACCCTGCCTGTAAAGGCAGCCCATTCGATACAAGTGGCAAGCAGAGCGAGAGACAGAGACAGAGAGGGAGAGAATGATAAGGATAGAGAAAAAGTGGCTATGTGTAGGGCTGTCCTCTCTGTCCCTTTCTAAAGCATACAAATCAGGCTATTGGCCAAATGCACCCTTTCGTAGAGACATTCCACCAATCGAGGACCTTTTTGTCTCAAAACAATATACAAACAGTATGTTTTGAGCTGCTAGACCCTACCGCGAATGATCCACTCATACCAGCGCACCACACTCTAACATGCCACTAGCATGTTGGTAACGTGGTATCACGCAGAGTCAGAGTGGTGGTCCTACGGTAGTGCTTTTCCACTCGTGAATGGGTTTTGGGCGGGGGCATGGTGCAACAGATGGGCTCTAGTCAATAACTGACCCTATAATGTGCACCTTTATTGTGTTTCCGAATAAATGGCCAGTGAGTGTAGACAGGTGTTTCTATACAGTTGAATGCAAAAGTCTTCATTTTCCTGATCAAACAAAATGTTTTTGTTGATTTTCTAAGTGTTATTAAGTGCACATCCTCTACAGAGAACACACTTCACATTTTAATGTGCAATTACTGTTTATTTACTGAAAAAAAGCAAAATGTGCAGGAGTTTTTCACTTTTGATATTTTAGGTTTTATTTTTTGCAATGTGGTAAATTTGGCAAATAAAGAGAAACTGTGCATTAAAATGTGTATAATTAAGTTTCCTGTAGAGGATTTTTGAACTTACATTCACTAAGAAAACGTTTAATTTGGCATGCACACTTTTGCACTCAACTGTGTATAAACCAAGAGTTGAAATGTTATTTTTATGCATGTTTTGGTTGATATACATGTCCTTTAATGGTGAAAATGAATCAAAAATTTTAACCTAAGTCATAGTAATTATGCACTTTTGTCCCAGTGTGTGCGTAACCCCATTTACATGGTTTTGGTAACGGGTTAAATATACTTTGTGAGCATAATTATTATTACCCTTTCTTATTTATTACTTAAAACACTTTAGAAATTCAGAAATTCTATATTGATATTCTTTGCGTCCTTAAAACCGAATGTTGGCACAACATTGGTTCTCCATTGGAGGAATGGCTCCAGAGCTCCTGACCTGACGCAGTTTCATATTTCCCCGAGTGGGTGGGTTTCTCGGCGCGGCAAGAGGATTAAGAACCGCTTTACGGCGGCCTCTTAAGCCGCCGCATTTGGGCTCCGGCTCCAGCCTCCTGTCACATCTGCCCGGGGGGGTCAGTAGGGGTGGGGGGATGTTTCACACCACTGCAGTGCAGCGGTGCTGTGATTCTGGATCTAACACTGTTAGCACACTTTTGAGAGACACACAAACACATGCACTGGATTACTGTTGCAAGCGCACAGCTGGAAATCCACTCAGCGGGTGCTGTGTCAGCCAAGTGAGTCACCTTTGAACGGAACGCAAGTGCAAGGAGGTTTTTATTCATTCCAAAAGAATGAAACCCTTATGGACTTCCTGACGTATCTCGGTTCCAATCGACTCACATGTCTCAAAAGGCATGAGAGCCGGAGCACTAACATGTCCAAGGCTGCAGCCAGCGATTATTTCCTCTGATTGGTCCTTCAAACTCAAAGATAATTGTTTTAGTACTCTTAAGAGTTATTGTTCAATAACTACTATGAAACTTATGTGTACGTTATATAGCCATCAATCAGCAATTTGTGGCTGTTAGAAAACCTTGTATCTCCTAAAAGTAACTTTATAGGAGGAGTAAAACACTTCTTAACTTTTAATCAAATCAAAGGCCCAATTATCATGCAGTTTTAATACAATACTAAAGGCAGCAGGTTCTTTTTATGTTAAAATTATGTCAAAAAGGAAGATACAAGGTTTTGTTCCAACAGCCACAAATTTCTTCTGTCATGGTGCAGTGATGTAATAGAAGCCATATCGCCCCCTGTGCTTCCTGCGGTGTATTGCGATCTGTCGGAATGAATGCGTCATTTGGACATTAAAGTTATATTGAGGAATTCAGCCAAGGGACCCGTCAGCAGGTCCAGACTTCACTTCTTCATTCTTGTGGCTACATAGCTTACACAGTTTCATGTTGGTTATTGAATAATTTATAGTAGTTCCTGGAAAATAAGTCCTAAGATAAGCTTGAATTATAAGTCTGCAGTTTCCAGAAATGGTTCAACTAGGAATCACCATTTGCTACTTCCCCCAATGTAGTTGAAGAGCAAAGACATGTTTGATACCTAAATTTTGCTTCTTTTGTCTAGAACTGGATTTTCTAAGCTAGCCTGCAAACACTAGAACTCTCTAAAAGTCAATTCACCCAAGAGTCAAGAGTCACCCAAACGGTTTCTCCAAAAATGCATCACCAGAGCTTCTCTCAGCTCTTCATTAAGGTGGCAAAGACTTGTCGATGTGGTTTAGGACACAGTATGACTCATGGCGATCTATAAAAATGAACAAAAGAACAAAATATAGCTGAATAATGAGGCAGTCTTTTTAGACGTGTGTTGTGCCGAATTCACGATTCGTTTTTTTATTATTTTTGTACTTTATATTGTGCTTTAAACCTTATTAACTAGTCCGCCACTTTAACAAAGAGCTGTATGTAGTTTGAGTGGATTGTGAGAAGTTTTAGGGAGGTATTTACGGGAAAGATTTGGGTGACTATTGGGTCCTAGTGTTATTAATGTCAGCCTCATAACTCCAGCACTAAAAAAGAAGCAATATTTAAACACCAAATGTGTCTTGGCTGACTGACTATGCAGTTGGAAATGGGTACATGTAATTTTTCGCCCAACCATTCTTTTAAGAGGCATTAAGTAAATGACTCATGATGAATAAAATCACACAGTTGACTTTGGGACAGTTCTTTTTCAGAGGTTCACACTTGGGACAGCAGTGGACAGCCAGCTTTGCACAGTTATGTAGTTACACAGCCAGTCACAGCATCCAAGGAGAAGGGGGCAGGACTTTAGGCCTTGACGTCTCTGGTTTGGAATGCAACCTTCAAGATTGTAGAGTTTGTTTTCCTCTCCAGGGCTTCGAGGTGGGGCGGCATGACAGGGGGGAGGCCTGGCATCACTGATAGCGAGCGAGAGAGGGAGAGAAAGAGGTAGAGCAAGTATACCGTCCAGTACTTGGCAAGGCATCCTCACAGATGAGAGCAAGTGACTTTATTTCCAAAATTTATAACGAAAAAAGAGTTTTTACTCCACATCCGACTCTGTACTTCTCGCAAGAAGTCGCTGTGAGTCGAGGCAGGTTCTCCTTTTTTTGTTTAATGTAATCATTGCCCAGCTGGAGTCGCGAGGTGAAGGAGAAACGGCTCGAGGCTGCTGGCCGCTGCCCAAACCTGCGGTTTCCCCTCGAAAAAACACTTAGAAAATTACTCTTAAACCATAATAAGGGAGGTGCACTGGGGGGTGGGGTATCTCTCGTCCTCCTTCTCTCTGTCTTTCCATTGTTTAGTCTGTGGAGCGTCCTTTTTTGAGGCTTTGTTTTGATATCCTTTTTTTTTTTTTTTTTTTTTTTAAATAATTTTTAAGCTATTTGCTGTTGTAAATGTCTTATTGTTGCTGTTTACATTAAGTTATTGTGATCATATTCCTGAGAATAAAAAGGGAAACATTGTGTGGAGATAGAAAAGGGGGCAGAGACATATGTTAATCTTTATCAGTGATTCTTGTCTTTATTTTTTTCTTCGCTGAAGCACTGTCCCAGTAGCCGTCTACCGGTACTATCGTCCTTCCAGTCTGTTCTTCTTCATGATGCTACTTTACTCTTTGGATGGACATTACTGAAACATATCTGTTGATGCACTTGTTTTTCATTTTTAATGTTCTTTGGGGGTTTGTTTTTGTTTTTGTTTATCTGTGAATTTTTAGGCCCGCTAAATTCCATCAGGGATTCAGATCCACTAAGATACGCCATGTTACGATGCAGCTTTTTTCTGTTACATTTTTCTTTTTTGTTTTTGTTTGGCATTTCACAGTCAAATCCTGTATAAAATATCAGGTATCTTAAACGGGAATTCAACAGATTTTTCAAAAATCCTGCAGAATTCAGTCATTTAGATGACTCAGACTCAGATTTACAATGGTGGTGAATGGAACGTCACAATCCACAACACAAATATAGACATTATGTTTACTCTCCAAACCCATCAGTGAACCTACATGCATCTTCTGACTCTTTATATGTGATGTTGATGGTAAAATAATGGCAAATGTGAAAAAAAAAGGTTTTCGATTTTGCCTCACAACACCCTGCGTGTATCCCTCCGCTGTGGATGTATTTATGTTTTAGGCCATCGTTTCTTTTCCAAAACTATCGTAAAACAATGTCTTAGACATCAGGCAGTGTATTCTTAACCATTTCATGTAATAACTTTCTGTGAATCAGCTTTTAGAGGCAGACGTCTGGTTCCATTCCTCACCTCTGTGAATGATTTTGACACTGATAATTTCTTTAAAACAAAGCATTTCATGCCAAACCACTATGAGTGACTGTGTTCATACTGTAACCATGTCAGTATGCAGAAATTTTGAAAAAGTGGTGAAATTTCCCTTTAAGCCATTTTCAAAGCTGGAGAGGAAATTTAAAGGGTGAATGGAGAGGAGAATGTTTGCGTGTGTGTGTGTGTGTGTGTGTGTGTGTGTGTGTGTGTGTGTGTGTGTGTCCGGGAGTCCATATGCTGTGTCAGAGAGGATCAAAGGCAGTGATGATGCTTATGTACTGAGCGACAGATGGACACACACACACACACACACACACAAACACACACACACACACACACATACACACACACAGTCACACATAGCCAGACAACAGAGCCTGGTTTAAATCATGTTAGCATCCCTTTTCATCTGTGACCATCACATGATGCAAAGTGTAATGTGCGGTGTGTGGTGTGTGTGTGTGTGTGTGTGTGTGTGTGTGTGTAGTTAATGTTTGCAACCTATTACACCCACACACTCACACACACTGGTGTTCTTTGAGCTGAACCTTAGTTTAACAGGGTCATTAGTCAAGGACCTGCTGACCAGGAGAAAACCACAGGGGGGCTAAAAAAGAGAGAGAGAGTGGCCTAATCATGCACTGTTACAATATATTCTCTCAAGCCAGCTTTTTTTTGCATTCAATTTAAACTTCAGGCTAGAAGCCAATTCTGCTATTGTAATTTTTGTTCTTCTTGTTTTTTGTACATATGCAGCTGTGATGTCTCTTCGGCTCCACCTAAGGCAGCTTTTTATTTATTTTTTTCTCTTTCTTTTTCATCTTTCCTTTCTCTTTGCTCCTTAAAACCCAGCTATGCCAATGCCGTTGTCTACAATAGGTTGAATTTTTTCATTATTTGTTAATTCTCAACCTTGGACGTCCAGACGATCTGATCTGAGGTCAGTGTTGCTGTTGGTGCTGCTGAAGATGTGCAGCTCAGCCCGACAGAGCCTGATTTCAGACTTTGACATTTCAGTCTCAGTTTAGAGCTGCAAGGCCTCACTGTTGTCACTAGAGGGCAACAGATGCCTCGGCTGAATCCATGTTCATTCCCTCGTTCGCCTTCTGCCTCATTTGTGACGCCAAAGTGACCTGTTGGTAAATTAGTCGCCATATGATTGACCCTCAGTGTCTGAAATGCTTTACATTTTCCAGCCACCGCTCACCATTGACATAAACACTGATTCAGCAGAGGCCTCTTATCTAGAACCTGACTTGGGCAAAATGGACAAACAGTGGGAGCCAAATGGATATCAAGTGTCCAGAGTATAGATATGGATTTGTGGCCTAAATGACAAGAGATCTAGTTCAGTAAATATGAATGTAGACCCTAAGAAAAATCATAAGTCAATGATATCTTATCTAACAGCACTGAACCCCCTCGCCCCCTTTTTTTCGCAGCAGTGTACTAGATGTGCAACAGTGGTTCTAGGACATGTTGTTGAGTTGTTTTTGCCCAGACAGGATGTGGTTGAGTACACCAACCAGCCTGAATATAACACTGTGTGTGTGTGTGTGTGTGTGTGTGTGTGTGTGTGTGTGTCCTCAGTGGCTTGGCGTCCCCTCTCCTCCTCATATTCTGTCCTATTCAGGGTTCTGACCACTTCACTAAAATATCCTCCCTAGCAGCGGGAGGGAACGGCTAAAGCTGATGTGTTTGCGAGAAAGAGGGCAGAAGTTTTCGAGCAGAAAGTGTTTTTTCCCCCCTCCTCTGTTGGTATTATGAAAGTGTGTACATTTCTGAATAAAATAAAAAGGAAGCCTTTTTTTGTTCTGTATATGAATGGCTCTATGTTAACCTGAACAGAAAAAAATGAATTCTATGACAAAGAAACTATAATAAATTAATTTTAAAATTGTACTATCGCTGGCATTATTTTATTCCAACACTGTGCAGACTCACCTTGTTTTTGGAACATTTGGTGTTCATATTCACTTGAAACCGCAGTGACACCCCTCTTATTGTGACGCTCCATGAATGCAGTAATGCTTAGTGCAGGGGGCCATGCGGTGATGCATCATATTTCCTACTCATTGCAGGCGTGGTCGATCATCCAAGACATGTTTGGCATCCACAGTTTGCCTCTTTATTGTAGAACTGCAGCTATGAGGCTAAAGATGTTAAACACTAGAAGTTAGTACTCACCTAAACAGACTTGTTGATGTGGTTTAGGACATACTATGACTAACTTAGTCTAAAAATGAACAAAAGTTCACTGTGTATCTGAATGCCGTGGGCCTGAGTTCCGCATGGGGAGATGTATTGATTTTGTTGATGGGGGTGGTGTAGGTGGGGTGGAGGCTGAGGTTCAGTTTCGATTTAATGATCCATAAGCCTCATCTCTGAGGTGCTGCACGGCCAGCTGGAGGAGTTATGCAGCTGTTTTTGTGTGCTGACCTAGAATCATTTTTTGTGACAGTAACCATCTGTAATCTGATCAAAGCTCAGTCCTCCTGGTTTGTGAATACCAGCCTAGAGCACTACAGTTTGGTTCCTTTTTATAACTCACAGTAAGTCATACCATGTCCTAAACCACATCCTCAAGTCTACTCCACCTTAATGAAGAACTGGATGCAGTTTGAGCAAGTTGGGAGAAGTTTTGGTGATTTTCTCATGTGATTCCCCTGCTAGAAGTCTCATAGTCCATTCTGCAGCTCTAGTTTGAGTATTCAGATGACTTTAAACAGTTTTTTTATGTTTGGTCTTTATGAACCATGATACATTGTGAGGTAATTTCATGACCTCCTGCTATTGTATGTAGTTAACTCCTTGGAGTTTACACTAGAGGGCAGCATACATTACAAAGGTGTTATACTTGCAACTGGCAAAAGTAGCCCTAAAGTTGTCAGGTTCCAAGATGACTGCTACTACAGATTTTAGCCATGTAACCTACTTTTGCCAACTATATTTGTAGAAAACAGCAAGTCATACAGTCTCAGAAACTTAACAACTCAGTGGACTTTGAGGCTAGTGAGTAATGATGGCATGTGGCCTCCATGATGCTAACTGGCAGCTATATGTTTGTTAGCTACAGTACCATGCAAAAGTCTTAGGCACCTGTGAGGATAATATTTACAAAATGTTTAGATGAGCAGTGAGTGGTTATTCGATATCAGTATTACTAAATATGCTACATAAAACTAAAAAGAATAAATACAAATAACATTCTACAGTAAATAGTGATGTTCTGTTCAGTATATCAGTGTGTTCT
>JBBPCZ010000115.1:855608-879324 GCA_037974445.1 Brycinus macrolepidotus | reverse complement strand
TGAAACTACAGTAATACTGGACTTCCACAAGAACACACTGATATACTGAACAGAACATCACTATTTACTGTAGAATGTTATTTGTATTTATTCTTTTTAGTTTTATTTAGTATCTATTTTTTAAACATTATTTTCACAGGTGCCTATATATACATACATACATATATATATTGCCTAAGACTACTATATGTATATTATATATATTAGGAGCCTAAAATGTGTGTGTGAAAATATGAATACATTCGAATGAATCAAATTTCATGCATTACTCTCAGTGTAGGTACTGAGTAATGAGTCCAAAGTTTAATAAATGAATCATAAACCTCCAGTTTAACCATTAAACTCTTCAATAGATGTTTTTTCATCTGTTATATTTTTATGACTGTTTTGCATGATGTGTAATATTAGATATATTTCTGTATTTCCTACAGAAATTTAGTAATTCTGCGTACATGTTTTACTCAGAAAGCTGAAAGATTCGTTGCACTGGGTTTGCACAGACCCGCTGTTTGGTGGACGGGAGGTTCTCTCTTCCCGACTGTTCTTGCAGTAATAAGTAAGTGGGAAGGCGGCTGTTTTTCTTCTGTGCACTGTACAGTCATTGGTCTGGGCACACCATCCTTTGTCCAAACACAATGATCTGAGACCTGTTTGGGCCAGTTTGTCCTGAGAGCGGCGTGGAGCTCCACCACAGTGTGCTGACCACAAAGCTCCTGCTATGCAGCTTGGCAAAGACGTCCAACTCGGACGGAAGAAAACACGGCTGCGCTTCAGTCCACCCCAGCACCCCACCAGCATCTGGTTTGGTGTTCTGGACATTAGAAAATTTCCATCCTTGTCATTGTTTCTTTTCTTTTTTTTACATCTCATTCTCAGTAACATCTGAGCTCGTTAAAAGTTTGGTTTGGTCTTGGTCCATCCCTAAACTTTCCTTTCTTAAGTGAGGAGTTACTGTGGGGTGCACTGGGGCTGCTGTGGACATTCTTCTACTTATTCTTCCCCTGGAGCCCACTCCCACCGAGCTGCTGGAGGTGTCTGGCTGTGTGAGACTGTGTATTTCCTTCCCTCTGGGTTTCTAGTTCTGTCTTTCCCTCAAACTGTTTGTCTCCCATTGTCTCTCTTTCTGCTATTTCTTTCTGTCTTATTCTCCAGTGTCCTGTTCAGTGTATTTTCTCCAAATGAGCCCCTTTAATTGCAGCCATAGTATATGGTTATTAATCAAAAGGCTTCTTTCAGTAACTCCTGCCGTTTCAAGGGTTAACGGCCCTGACCAGTGACAAGTGACCTGACAGTTAAGGAACTTCATGCAACCCTTAAGAAATGTGTTCCTGAGGCAAAAGATAAAGGTGTATGCCGATTTCTCATAAGAAACACTTAAAGTTTTTTGGTAATGTGATCCTTTCGTTTGACCGAAATGTTCAGTGGGTGAACTCATCTCCCAGCAGTTCCTGGTCCTGGAAAAGTCCTTAATCTGAAGTAAAATCAGCCCAGTTCCTGAGTTTCTGTGGGATAGAAAAGGGCCTGTTCGGCTCCATCTGATAGTGTGCCTGAAGAAACTCTCCTGGAAGCTCTTCTGACTAGAAACAATATTACAGCACTGAGCATAAAAATCTCCAGAGGAACCCAGAATAATGAATTAACAAAATAAACAGACAAATACAGACAGAGACAAGATAAGAGAAATATAGAGACAAAGAGAAGAGGAGAGGAGAGGAGAGAAGAGGGAAAGGAAAAGAAAAGAGAAGAGAAGCGATAGCATTGTTTCTTCATTGTCTCCTTTCTTCTCCTTCTCTTCCTTTTCTTGTCCTTTTTTATCTTCTCTCTTTGGTTGTCTTTGCTCCACTACAGAGAAGAGAAGAGAAGAGAAGAGAAGAGAAGAGAAGAGCAGAGAAGAGAAGAGAAGAGAAGAGCAGAGAAGAGGAGAAGAGCAGAGAAGAGAAGAGAAGAGCAGAGAAGAGCAGAGAAGAGAAGAGAAGAGCAGAGAAGAGAAGAGAAGAGAAGAGAAGAGAAGAGCAGAGAAGAGAAGAGAAGAGAAGAGCAGAGAAGAGAAGAGCAGAGAAGAGAAGAGAAGAGAAGAGCAGAGAAGAGAAGAGAAGAGAAGAGAAGAGAAGAGCAGAGAAGGGAAGAGAAGAGAAGAGAAGAGAAGAGATCAGATCAGATGAGGAGATTCAATTTAACTGAAAAAGGTAGAGGAGAGAAGGGAGAGGAGAAAAGATAAGAAAGGAGAAGATGAGATAGAAGAAAAGAAGAAAAGAAAACAGAAGAGAAAAGAAGAGGAGGTATAGCATTGTTTCTTCTTGTCTCCTTTCTTCTCTTTCTCTTCCTTTTCTTCTCCTCTTTTATCTTCTCTTTCTCTTCCTTTTCTTCTCCTCTTTTATCTTCTCTCTTTGTCTTTCCTCATCCCCTTTTTTCTTCTCATTTCTTTTCTTCTCTTCTACTCTCTTTATTTCTCTTCATTTTTCCTAGTCTTCTTTTCAGTTTTCCTCTCTTCTCATTTCTTCTCTTCTTTCCGCTTGTTTTCTTTTCTTTTCTTATATCTCATCTTATTCTTTCTTATCTTCTCTCCTCTCCCTTCTTCTCTCTTCCTTCTAATCTCTTCTCTTCTCTTCTCTTCTGATCTCTTCTCTTCTCTTCTCAGTGCTGTAATATTGTTTCTAGTCAGAAGAGCTTCCAGGAGAGTTTCTTCAGGCACACTATCAGATGGAGCCGAACAGGCCCTTTTCTATCCCACAGAAACTCAGGATCTGGGCTGATTTTACCCAGAAACTGTTGGGAGGGGAGTTAACCCACCCCACAGTTATCTGATCTGTTCAGTGGTCAGCTCTAACCAGTGACCAGCAGAGTGGTAGTTACCAGCCTAACCTAACGTTCCTGACTTTAGATGTCCCTGGATCAAGTGTGTTGGATTAAACAGAAGGGAGTAATAGAGCTGGAAGCCCCTCAAGTAAAGAAATGCAAGAAATGTCATTAGGAGCAATCTGAACCAGTGGCCTGAGTTTTTGTGGCTCGGTCTGTGCTCTCTCAGGGCAGGGTGGGGTCCTAAACCACACCTCTCTCTCTCTCTGTAATCACAGCCCAGACTGCACACAGGAGAGTAATGTGGCGCTGTGGGGGAATGTTTAGGGGACGTTGCGGGGACATCGTTAGGACATTGACCACCAAAGGCCAGCCCCTTGTCCTTTGAGTGTTTTTCACGCAAAAGAAGCATTTTTATAGCACACCCAGAACACATTAAGCCGACAAAGATGGGCCTACCAGAGAGAATGAGCCACAACAGAGACAGCTGTCTGGAATAAACAAGCTTTAACTTGCCGTTCTCTCCTACTCTGTTCTGGTAGAGAACATGCCGACCACAGTTGTTTTGCTGCTGAATTTAATGCTGATATTTTGTACATTAAAAAAAGAAAAACATAATACAATTATTTACACAATACAAGCAACATTTATATTCACGTATACTGAAAGTGCACCAGTAAACCTGCAGTTTATCACCTGTTTATACTAAAGCACCAATGATGGGACCAGCATCTGAAAAACGTGGAGGAAATTTCTTAAAAAAGGAGAATTTCTCAGGTTCTCTGCAAAAGTCAGTTATTGAGAAATGAACAAAGTCATTTAAAAAATGTTGTGAGGTTCCCAATGGATTCAGAACAGGATCCGGAGCTGGAGTCACAAGGCATCCTGAATCCAGATCCTGAAGTCCATTCCATGGCACAGCATAGCCATAAATTGTTCAGAGCAGAATCACCTGTGTGCTTCGTTATTTAATTGAGAAGAGTATTCCACTCCTTTGCAATGTATAGCTTGTTTTTTCCTAGCAGGCAGAGCTTTAAGGCCTTGTGTCTTCTTTCTCAATCTCTGATTTCTGCCTGTTACTCTGGACCTGCAGTTTGGATTTGATGTGATTTAATATGGATCTTCTGCTTTTGACCTCACTAAATTATTGCTACAACACAAATACAGTCATTTTATTTACCATCCAACTCATGAGTGAACCTTCATGTATCTTTTGAATGTTTATAGAATCAATTTATTTAATTCATTTATGGATTGGGGATACATGCAGAGCACCATAGTAGCTGAAGAAAAGTTTTCCAGATTTACCTTTGGGATGACCTACCATCAACATCGCATATAAGCATTCAAAAGATGCATAAAAGTTAAGAGTAACAGGGAGAAATCAGAGACTGAGAAGGATGAGAGAAATCAGACTGTGACTCTTAACCTGCGATTTGGATTTGATGTGATTTAATGTGGATCTTCTGCTTTTTGATTGTTTACTAGATTATTGCTTCAACACAAATGCAGTCATTTTATTTAACATCCAAACCCACCAGTGAACCTACATCTAGTATCTTTTGAATGTTTATATGTGATGATGATAAAGTAAGTAATTGCAATGGTAAATCTGGAAAACTAAATTTTCTTTGGTTACTATTGTGCTCTGCATGTACCCCCAACCCATAAATGAATTAAATAAATCAATTTTAGACCAAAATCTTCTCAAAATTACTGGAAAACAGTGCTTCAGGCATTGGACAGTGCGTAAAAACTTTCTTTGAGAGAGCTTTTAGAGGCATTAGATTCTTCAGACGTCTGTTTCCATTCACCACCACTGTGAACAACTCTTGAATGATGCATTTCACATCAAATCATTCAGAATGACTTACATCATAATGATGTAAATGTGCAGACATTTTGGAAATTCCCCTGTTTAAAAAAATACAGTTTGGTCATTCAGATCTATGAGACAGTGTCTATATCTGACGGATGCATGAGATTTTCCTGAATGTGGGGATGGTGAAGGCTCAGTGAAGCAGCCTGGCGCGGCAGGTCATTATGACTCTCTCATCAAGTCATAACACTCTAACACACTAATAAAAGCTTTTTACAACATGGACAAATTACGGAGAAGACAATAAACATGAGCTCAGTCTTGAAGTTCTTGTTTAAGTGAGCTCTGAGTCCTCCTGAGGTTCATACTAACATCTGGATTAGATCCAATTAGGCCTTGAAACGAAATGGAATGAACTGTGATTGGGTGACAGATTTGAACAAAAAAAAAATTGACCTGCTCCATGTAGTCTATCATTCTATTTGATCTCACTGAACTGCTGAAGGTAGATTTTATTGTAGGTCAGAAGAGGGTGCTATTTACACTTAAAGCCATAAACAACATTTAAACTCCCATTTATACCTGGTCATTTTATGCAACATCTGGATTGTATGTTGATAAGAATTTATAGATGTTACCTTTTGGTGGTCAAATGTGTCTCTAGATTGAAATTTGAATGCATTGAAGTATGTAATCAGCTCTTAACACAGCAATCAATTTCCTGTTTTGGTTCCTCCTTTATGATTTTCCTGTTTCAATGCAAAAGCCTAAATGTTCTTTGCAATTTTCCATGGTTTAGTCATGGATCATGTGACCTATTACATAATGTATTAGTAGGGCTTTTGGTGGCCAGATGTGCCTGGTAAAAGCCTCAGCTAGATTCATTTCTGTAACTGTTTGTTAATTTCTGTTCAGTATACTCTGCCTGCTTGTTGTATGAAATCTATGCAAGTACTGTAGTAATATTCTTATATATGTTTAAACCAGAATGGACTTAGCACTAACACACCATTAGAAATCCCATACAGGTGCTAGTGGAAATTTGCATTATCAGAGAAGTTTTTTTGTTGATTTTTGATCAGGTTTTGGCATTTATGGCCCAAACTGAAGGCCTGAATGAATGTATTTACCCTTGTATATCATCTGGAGGTGTCTGAAGTGGTTTGAGCATCATTTGATATATCTATATATAATACTGATACTCAAGGACAATCAGGTGTGAACATGGCCTCAGAGTGGCAGATGATCAGGCAGTGCTTTTGTAGGCAATCTACAGTTAAAGACACTGAATCAGCAAGAACTGAGTCCACAAACCCAGGTTAAATAAAGCCAGCGCACAGATGCACCCAGACATAACAGATCCAAACCCAGCAGTATCCTTAAACTCCCAGCAATGCCAGCAAGACCACATCTAGACTGTAGTTTCAGGACTGATGTAACGAGATCCAAATGGAGGGAGTTCTCCTGAGCCCCGCGGATGCTGCCTCACTGACCTGCTCGTAGCCCTCCGCTTAAATGTTTATTCGGTTATAACATCAGTGTTAAATTAACTCCAGTCACTCAGCCACGAGTGGTTTTCTGTGCCCAGAGCTAGCCATTTGAGATGGTAAAAATGGCTTTAATAGCAAAAAGACTCCTCTGACCTCCATGTGCTGGATTTTGGCCGTATTAGTGACTAATATTGGCATTTGCAATAGCGCATCATGTTGAAATGTCCATTTAAAAAGGGCTTGAAAGAGAAAGCTTGGTGTGTAATTTATTTCTTAGCTAATATGAACTCCATTTTATCTATCTCTCTCTCTATCTCTCTCTGTCTCTCTCTCTCTCTCTCTCTCTCTGGTAGTGATTATAGTAAGCTGGTTTGGTTTCCTGTTTCTGGTCTCTATAAAAACAGCAGCTCTAGGCCAGCTGGGTTTCCGTCCACAGACAGATGGGTGGCCTCTTCTACCTCCGCTCCTGATTTCTGATCTTGAACGCCAGTCAGTACTTGTGACTCACTCCAAATTCAACACAGTGTTAATGTAATGTACACACACCCCTTACATCAAATTCATTCAACCAGCCAAGCAGGCCTGGCATCAGGGGGTCATTTAGAGGCTCAACCAACAAGCATGCCCCACTAAACTCACTATTTTGTACATGCTTCTATGGTGGCAAGCAGCAAAATGAAGTAAAACTAAACTCGCCTGGTTGAAAAGGCTGTATTTATTAAAAAAGGAGGGTTTGGAGGCTTTACTCTGTACTGGAATTTTAGGGATGTGCTGCATGGCATGGGAGGATCAGCAGACACATTTTTCTTAAATGGTTTGACCTTTGGTGATATGCAAACAAGTAATGGAAACATATACCCCACAAATTAGCATTATGCTAACTGTGCTAACTGCATGAATAAACCGCATCAAGTATTCTCAGAAAGACTTGCTTATGTGGTTTCTGACATGACTGTTATATGACTAAAAAATGGACCAGTGCAAACTAAAAGAAGCATACTTTATCTACCAAAATTGCCTTGGCTGAGGAACTACACTTGAGGTAGGGGAAAAATTGTACATTTTACATTTCTGGCCAAACTATCACTTTGGGTATCATTTATAGTTATGGTGGTTTGTATTAACCAATATAACCACGGCCATTGGGAAACATTTTAAGACAAGTCAGAAAAATAGACAGTTGTATCTGAAAGTTTGGCAGACCTGGTGAATGTGTGCCATGTTTCTTTTCACTGTCAAAAAAAACTGTCACTGTCAATATAACTGTATATAATATATTATCATGGGAAGTATGGCCCCTTTTGGGAAGAGCCAAAATCCTGAAAAAAGTAATGCACTGAACTGACTGGAGTAAAAGCACCATTTACACATAAATAACATATTACATCAACACAGTATGTGAACTAAAAGACAAAACTGTGTTGATATATCTTTCATTTATATAGACGTCAACTCAATGCATCCTTTTTTCAGTGCAGTTTGATTGACCCTGAGTTATGCTCTTGGGGGAAGGTTATTAATCATAACTGAGTGTGCAGTCAAATGAATTCCCCAGCAAACATCTTAACACACAGGGTGTTTTCACTGGGTGATGTAAGACTAAGTCAGTGAAATATGTCACAGGAGCAAGACAGCAGGACCAGGTCAGTTTGTGGTTCTCGGCTGAGAAAATTGCCGTTAATGGCAGTGAGAGGCCCATCCAGCTGGATCACCAAACACCTCGGCAGATGCTCGCTCTCACTCAGGCTGGGCTGGTTTTAGACATGGCAATTGTGATGGCTGAGGCCAAATGCTGATGTAAGTCTAGAGTATTTTCCAGTGACCCCAACTCCCCTTTGAGGAGGAAAAACAGACCCCAACCAATCACTGGTACTAAGAAGCAGACTAAAAAGATGCTCTAAAAGTTGGTCTTGTATGCAATGTTGCGCTCAGAAAAGTCCTAAAATGCTCATAGAGTGTTCTAAGGTTGTTTTGTACATCTCTTAAGTTTTACTTGTTGATAAGTTAGTGAGGCCGCTCTGCAGCCAGCCAAATAATATAACTATAAAAATTATTATAGTTCACCAGACTGAATTTTATATAACAAGAGGTTGAAAGCTTAGCTGAATAGGTCAGCAAACAATCACATTTACATACTTTTCCACTTACACTAGATGTAGCCAAGACATGTCTGGTGTCCAAATTTTACTTCTTTAGTTTAGAACTAGAGGTGAATGTTGCTAGAAGTCAATAGTCACCTGTATCCATAAATACATCCTTAAAAATTCTCTCAATTGCCTCAAGCCACATCCAGGTCTTCATAAAGGTGGTGCATACTTGTGTCTGTGGTATAGGACCCTGTATGACTTATGAACTTTGAAAATAAACAAAGATGACACATGGCTACACCTAGTTCTTCTGGCTATTGCACAGAAAAGAGGTTGGGGTTTTCATGCTTGTGGCCAAACCAAAAAGCCAATTGGATCTTTTCACTAAGGGATAGGACCCTGTAAACAAACGTCATGTTGAGTGTTACCCATGAAGTGTTCCCATTCATTTTTCAACCACTGAATGTTCTCCTACTCTATAATGTCTCTGGTTAAGTCTGTGCCACCCTAATGAAAAGCTGGATGTGGTTTGAGCGGGATGAGAAAAGTTTTGGGGATGTATTTATGAAAACAAGTTGGTTGACTATTGACTTCTGGTATATGAGCAACATTTGTTTGCAGCTTCAGTTCTAAGTTAAAGAAACAAAGTTTAATGCTAAAAACATCTTGACAGATCGACTGCATCTGGGGTAAGTGGTAAATTGTGATGTTTTGCCAAACTGTTCCTTAAATGGTCAAAGCCTACAGCCATACCTGGCAGGTGATCTGGTCATAAGTGGACAGCATTAAGCACCAGTGTGAATGGGATCCAGTGCATCCTGGAGATGCATTGTAATCCAATTCGCAAGCCAAGTTCAGAGGTTTTCAGGTATGCATGTATCCACCTAACATTTGTAAAGTGCTCTGATGCAACAACAGCGATGAGACAAAAGCAGCCATAAAGTTCTTAATTTAAAGTTCTTCTACATTTGTTTATAGCTATCTATGCAATCTCAACACATGCAACAGTCGGTATGTGTACAAGAACAAGGACTTGTGCCACATTTCACTCTTAGCAACAAATGCCTGATGTGTCTTAGGTGCTGGAGAAGCACTTGAGATCCATTAAATGCTGTAAGTAAACAGATTTACATCTCTGCCCACTTGTGATCAGATCACCCATGAGGAATGTTAATGCCAGGTATGCAGCAGTACCCCAAACCAGTTCTTGATGAGTCAACCCTGTTTAGCACCAGTATGTTCATAAAATTGGATTTGATCATGGCTAAATATACCCAATGAAAGACTTGGTTTTGTTTGTGTTCTCTCCAGAGAACACTATCCATTAACATCTTCCCTGAGAGAACCCGAAAGCCACCTTCATCCTCTTTGGATGTCTGGAAAAAAATTGTGTGAGGCTGTTTCTAAACTGCAGGAGCCACCAGGTAGCCGTTGAAGGTGATGTAGATATCCACATTGTCACTGTAGATGGCGTTCTCACGCTCACGCTTGTAGAGGCGCACCCAGACCTCATCGTTGAGCTCCAGGTTCAGCATGACGCTCTGGCTCTGCATGATCGACCGGTCGCTGGGCTGGGCGTACAGGATCACCTGCTCTTTCTCGTTGTGCATCAAGTGCAGGTACGTCTCCTTGAAGTTCCAGGTGTGGATGTTGATGTTGAAAAAGTAGACCCCTGGCACGTAGCAGTAGAACTTGCCCTTGAACATGTTGAAGTGTTCACCAAGGTTGGCAAAGACGGTGTCGAAGAGCATTGACTGGTAGTAATCCACGCTGTGGAGGGCCTTCCGGCGGCCCACTGAGAAGGCGGAGTGCTGAGTCTTGCAGGGGTCTCCAGGCGCTCCTGCCTGACCTTTGCTGCCTTTAGGGCCCACAGTTCCTCTGGAACCTGGAGGGCCATCAGCTCCTGCCTTACCAGGAGTACCCCTCTCACCTCGATCTCCTTTATCTCCTGTGGAAGAGAAATAGATGAATGAATTAAGGGATGAAAGCATGAGTGGATAGGTAGATGGATGTAAATGGATAGATGGATGAATGAAGGAATGGATGTGTAAGTGAGTGAATTTTTGGATGGATGGATGGAAAGATGGATGGACGGATGGATGAATGAATGGATGGATGGATGAGTGAATAACAAATGTGTAAATGAGTGAACTGCTGAATGGATGGATGATGAATGGATGGATGGAATGCAGGAACACAGGAAACTCGCCTATATGGAATTAAAAGTGACTGCATAGCTGGATGGATGGATGAATTGACCGATGTGTGGATTTTCCAGATAAACAACTGGTTGAAGGAATTATTATGTAAGTGGGTAAATGGATTGAGACAGATGAATGGATGTGTAGATGATTGAATGCAGAGAGATGCATGACTAGTGAAAAGATGTATATATTTATGTAGCCTATTTATGGACGAATAAATGAATGGAAGTGAGAGTGAGGGAGCGGATGAGCTAAAAACCTCAAACTCCACCTGGTTCGGGTTATGCAATCCGACTACAGTTCTGCCCTTATACAGCTCTAATTAAAGAAGAACCAAGCCATGCTTAACGCACCGTGACCAACAGAGCAGCATTACAGTTGGTTTCTTCTCAGTTTGAACACTTTGAACTGCCCTAATAAGGACATGCTGTGTGTACAGTATGGAAAAGAATGAACCGGCTGGAGGATTAGAGAGGTTGCTATGATGCATTTAAGAAGCCTCATTTTCTGAGGGTTCGTGTTGCTCTGTACTATGTCTAAACACACTCTGTTATTGTTACCACACTCAGCTGTTCCAGTTAACCCCCAGGACGGCTTCAGTTAAGCTCTGAGTAAGCGCAGGCTGTCTCTAGAGCAGGTCTGGATAGAGCCTCGCACGCTCTGGCTGTAATCTCAGAATGCGAGCAAACAGAACACACATGCTGCCGCTTGTAGTTTACTGCCACATCGGCAAGTTTCCTGCCAGATCTTTATGCCTCTAGAGCCTGCTGTTGCTTTTCAGGGTGAACTCCACAGCACTGCTCTGGTTTCCCTGACGAAGACAGCGGAGAGAAGACCAAAACTGTGGTCTTCATGCAGAGGGGCTGAGGTTATGGCCAGTGACGAGCAGCTTTTTCCACTGCGGTGGAGGCCGTTCACATTCTTTAACTGCTCCCCAAAATGTGTGTGTATGGGACACAGTACTGTGCAAAAGTCTTGGGCACCTATTCAAATTGTTTTAAGCCATTTTTCTGTCTTTCTGTTAGCAAAGTTAACAATAGAATAAATGCAATCAAACAAGAAAGCAGTAAAAAGTATCAGGATTTGTTCTGTGTGTAAAAGTAGTTGATATTGTGTGAGCTGGTGAGAAGAACACAGGTTCGGTTCCAGATTCCTCCTCGGTTCCTCCAGCCGTTGTTTGGATTTGTGAAACTCCATCAGCAGCTCCTGATTTAATTTAATGAAGGACTGATCGAGTCAAACCAGGTTCACGCCAGGTGAGCAGTTTTTAAATATTATTTTAAATGTTGCACAGTACTGTACATTCGTGTACGTATGTGTGGCATGCTGATGTGGTTGTTTTTGAGAAAATTATTTAAGGATCTACTCAGAGGCAACATTCATAAAGATACACGTCAACTACATAAGCCTTTAATGACATCTGACATGAACCTATATAAACTTTTCTAAAGTCTTATTCCATCATGTGGCAGATTTGTTTTCATTTAATCTTAGCCAGTGTTAACTGATGCTTGTTGGAATAAGCCTTTAGAAGCGTTTATGTAGACTTCTGTCACTTATCATGAAAGGCTTATGTAGCTTTATAAACGCTGACCTTCAGTAAAGTGTTACCAATAATTATAATGATCTAAAGTTACTGAAAGGTTTGTCTTGTTTGTTAAGAAAAAACCCTTTACGTTTCCAGTGATGCTTTAATAAAAGGCAGTATTTGTACGACTATGTAACACCTACATGAACCTCTTATGTCAACTCACAGAGACCTACATTAACATTTATAAAGGTTTACAACATTCACTAGTTTCCATTAAGGCGTAAGCATTTCTAAACGTTTATGTAGGTTTATGTAAGAGGCTTACGTAGGTTTATGAATGCTGACCTTCAGTAAAGCGTTGCCAAAAATTCAAAAAATTTCAATTGTTAGAAAGCTAAAATCAAAGATAGGCACCAGCAAGAAAAAGTTGTATCTAAGTGTAAGTGAGGTAACTGATGGACAGATAGATGGGTGAAGAAATGAATGGAAAGTGAGCACTGATGGATGGTGGATGTAAAGATGGATGGATGGATGCATGAAAGAATGGAGATCGATGGATGACTGGTGGAAAGATGTATATATTTATGTAGCCTATATTTGGACATGACTGAATGAAAGTGAGATTGAGTGAGCGGGCGAGTTAAAAACCTCAAACTCCACCTGGTTCGGGTTATGCAATCTGAATACAGTTCTGCCCTTATACAGCTCTAATTAAAGAAGAACTAAGCCATGCTTAACGCACCGTGACCAACAGAGCAGCATTACAGTTGGTTTTTTCTCGGTTGTTACACTTTGAACTGCCCTAATAAGCGCAAGAAAAAGCTGTATCTAAAAGTCATTAATATATATATATATATTAAAATGACTAATATGATGAGTGATTAGATGTTTTTAATTGTAGTGTAACAGAGAGAGAGAGTGAAGGGGTCGTCTCTGGGTTACGCCTGACTAAGGACCCCCCCCCACCATTACTCTCGGATCAAAGACCCAAAATGAAGCAATGAAAGACACATGGCCTGGGTGCATCTGGGCTTTAATTAGACACACACACACACACACACACACACACATACACATGCACACACACACGCACACATAGGCTTTCTATGCCATGTGTTATGGAAAAGAACTTTTGAGATCAGTCATTAGCTGAATGGATTTAGAGAGAAACCAGAATGTGTCTAAGATGAGACGCCACATAAACACCAGGATATAAACCAGTGAGGTTGATTGACACTTGAAATTTATTGTTTGCATAACAAAAAATCCTACCTGTTGGTGACAAAATGTTGTAACGAACAGACCAATTGAAACATAAAAATCTGGTTATATTAACGTGCATTGAAAATTAAGTTTTTTTCCTTCTCCTGTAACTTTTTTGGAGATGTTTTGTCCCAACAATTCACCGACTCTACAGGCAAAAAATGAAATGTTAAATTTACTTAGAATTACTAATCACCCAACAGTGGCCAAAATCGAATTAATGTTATAATGTATTACTCCCACATACAACTTACAGGAATAGTTCCTTTAATGGCTCACAGTAGTCCAGACGCCCTCCTAAACCTGCTCCACCTTAATGAGGAGATGGATGTGGTTTGAGCCAGTTGGGAGAAGTTTTGGGGACGAATTTCCAAAAAAAGATTTGGGTGACTATTGACTTATAGTTAGCAATGTAGCTCCAGCTCCACACTAAAAAAGCAACATTTGGACTCTAAACATGTCGTGGCTGATCGTCTACATCGTAAGTGGAAACTGTCGGTTTGATTTTATACTACACTTTGCACACTTTTTACACTACACTTAGTTTCCTTTCTAAGAGTAAAGAATCTGTAACAGTGCAGGTCTGACTCCTATTAACTGGTGGTGTGGTGATGCAGAGTCCAATTCTAGACTGTCCTTTAACTTTAAGTGCTTTTGTTCACTGTTTCAGCACTTAATAGCTCCTTAAATATCTAACACTGGTCTGGTGATCCACATGATAATTATAATTATATTAGGTGACTTTTTATAGGTCAGTAGTGATAAATAAAAAATATTTTCTGGCTAATAAAGGAACTCAAATGTTGAACATACTGTAAATTTATTTGTTAGCAAAGAATACTGAGTATATTTTAGTAAATATTAAGTGAGTAACAGGCAAATGTAGAAAATCTCAGTGTGTGCCAAAACTTTTGACACTCCCTGGCACTACAGATATATAGTATATATACTTGCAAATGTTAAACACTGCTGTCTACTATGCACTTTATTATTTTACTAATATTTTACTATTTTTAGTTTATTCTACTTAAATGTTAAATGTTCTTTTACTGTGCAAACTTTGGTGGCTTTGAGTTTCAAGAGTTTTATTCCTGGTAATGATGTTCCATTGTCTTCTGTAGATGACAACAAACCTGAAGCTTGAAACTTGATCAAAATGGCTTTTGGTAACATGCAAATGTAGAAAATCTCAGTGTGTGCAAAAACTTTTGACTGGTAATGTACCTCAATCCTTAAACATGTTTTATGTTTAACTAGTGAAAGTAAAGGAAGCAACATGGGTTATAGGTTTAGGTTAGATGCATGTGACTGGGTTTTTCCTGGACCACTGTTAACCAAGGTGTATAAGAAAGATGCACATAAAGTAGGTCAAGGGAAAAACAGCATACTGGAGGTGAAGAAAAGAGTATGCAAATTGGGGATGCCAACAGCCAATGGGAAAGGGAGAATTTTACTGATCAAGCTTGTCCAGTATCCTCATCTTCGCCTTACCTTTGAGAATGGTCATGTTAATGAAGGTGCGAACCTCCGGCGCCTGATAGGCCACTGGTCTGGAGGAGGAGCTGAGGGGCGGCTCCAGGTGATCGCAGCACCTGCGGCAGTATTTGGGTGGCGGCCTGGAGGGGGATGGGATAGCGGCCGCCAGGGGGAGGAGCAACAGCACAGGTAGAAAGAATCCAGACATGACAGCACCTGGAGAGAGAGAGAGATAAAGAGAGAGAGATAAAGAGACAGAAAGAGGAGGGGGCAGTGGGAGAAAATGAGACGGGGGATGTTTGAGTTAATCTTCCACGAGGCAGAGAGGGAAAGTAATGAACTCTTTGTTGATAATGGCTGCTCTCCGTGTTGGTGGAGCCTCCGGCTAATTGTAGCAGATGCTTGTTTAATATGTATTCATTAGGAATAGACCATTGCAAATAAATCAGGCTATATCCAATAACAGCACTAACTGCAGCTCCTCCGGACCCCTGCGAGACAGCACGAGCGAATTAGAGCGCCGGAGGAGGCAAGGCATTCGATACCGAGTCTGTCGTCTTGTTATCCACTCCCTTATCCGGCCTGCTAACGAAGAGACGCTGCGGATTTGCCTCTGAACACTTAGTAAATTGAGGCTGTCGGTTTGACAAAAGCATGTTTATATAACATATCAGTTATTTCTCACCCACAGTTAATGGAAACAAGCTGAAAATTTCTGTCAAAGGTGTGGATTCCGAACTTTCAACCCGAGCCATATCTGTTTTTCCGCGTAGAAGAGAAATTTTTTATTATCATTTGAATTTGATGACACAGCAGTTGTGTCCATTTACATTTTTGGAATTCATAAAGCCACATGGCACCAACATAAAACTGTTATGACCACTGAAATCTCAACTCTTTAAAATTTATATGGGTTTATTCCAACAATCATTATGTTGCTTTGGTCCATTTCACCCCAGTAAGTGTAAAAGCCCTTATAAATGTTTACATGGGTTTACGTTAGTCATGAGTATCATGCTGCCCTGCACTAAAGAGGATAAAAGAAGAAGGGCATCCTCGAACCTGTCGATACAAAATGCAAACTGAATGTAAATGTAATTAATTATGTAAATAATTACGTAATTACAATACTGTGAGACCTGTGTAGCTAAGAAAACCGTTTAAAGAGCCCCTTTGAAAGAAAGGCAGTCTTAAGAAGCACAGATAAATAAAACTTACATTTTATTTAAGATGTTCTCTTTCATTCAAGTAAAGTAAATGGAATGCATGTGTCAATGATAACCCTTAGAAATCTAAGGGTTAAACAGAAAACCAAACATCTGGTCATTAGCCAGATAACCTCAGGCTCAGTTTAAGGTAGAACTCAAGACTACCTTTATGAAACCTGTTTGCTCTCTCTCCAGTCAGTCCAGCTTCACACTCGCCCCCCTCCAGGTGTGTGGCGGAGACAAATGACAGCATGCCAAAAATACCACTATTTTTATAGTGACTGCATTTAATTCGGCAGCAAATCTGCCATAAATCAGGGTTTTTCTCTGGAGACAGGGTCCCAAAGCAGCCCCCGGGGCAGCGGTGGAGATTTGAGAAAAACCAGAGTGGGAAGAAAAACTGTGAGCATAATGTCTTTTGACAAGCGAAGAAATAGAGATCAAATTTTTACCAACCGCGCTAAACAAAAACGAGAGAGAGAGAGAGAGTGAGTGAGAGAGAGAGAGAGAAAGACAGGAGGGAGAGAGAGAGAAAGACAGGAGGGAGAGAGAGAGAGGGGGTGGAACAGAGACTTTGAGAGCAGGCCCTGTAGGCTATGTTGTTTTTGGCAGTAGTGCTGCTTGTTCACTGAGTTTTACTATTACACACACACACACACACACACACACACGAATCAATGCTGATTTACAAATTGATCCAATTACCAAATGGACTAAAGTTCACAGATGGTACATGAAAGCCTCTGGTATTTGCAAAAGTTTGAAGACCCCCGGTCAAACGTTTGGTTACTGAGAGCACACTTCTGCACATCTTTATGCACAATTCCTGTTTATTTGCTGCATTAAACACGCTGGGACAAAGCAAAATGTGACTTAAAATACCTTTTTCTGTTTGTCAGTGGGTTGGTGTGTCAGGTTTAGATGTATATTTTCATCCCTCACCACATTATAGCTCGTTATGAGACGTTCAGTTACTATAAATTATCTAAAAAATGTAAATGTATATCACCTTCCATGACGTGTACTTGCTTCTTAAAACTGCATCACACAAAAAACTGCTCTCCTACATTTTCTCAATCAAAACTTGACTGCCTGATTCAGTCACCTCTGACACAGAACTTCAATCCAGATCCTGAAGGCCTGACCAATGGGAGAGCTCGCTTAGCTACATCTACCTCAGTACCACAGAGAGAAACTCCTGATTGGGTCAATTTTCGATTGAGTGTTTCAAGAATTTAGCCATTTTGTTTCCAATCAAAATATAATAATGATCTAAGAGTAGAACTGGAGACTTCATTAGATCTTCTCTGAAGGCCAAGAAGGTCCTGTGGATCCTCCTGTGGTTACTGTATGAGAAGACCTTTTGGCTGCTTATTTAACGCTTTGGAAACCTCCAAAAATGGGTGAGAGAGAGAGAGGAAGAGAGAGAAAATGAGAGAGAGAGAGAAAGCAAGTACAGAGTGTTTAAGAAAGTTACAGGAATGTTAAACAGTCTTGAGGAAGCTTCACAACCCCATTTTTCAGAAGTGGCAGTTTTTTGGGTTCCTCTGGGTGATTAAACACACTGTCAGGCTCTTTTCCGTTTCTGCTACCCCGCTGCTTGTCCTGCGCTGCTAATCTTTAATGATGCAATGACTCATTTAAAATGAGACAAAGGTTTATTTGAGTCATCTTTCCCTTGCTTGCTCTGCATTTTTCCTCCCATCTTCCTCCACCACATCCAGCATCCATTCATTTTTCGGTTTATTCCAGTGCTGAACGAGTTCTTCTGATTTATACCCCTCGATGAAAAAGTCCAGTACACTTATTAACACTCCACCAATCATTATAAATAGTCCCTGAGCTTTTTTGGACACATCTGACAGCATAAAACACTCATATAAATATGTCAGAACCCTTCCAAAAGCACTTACTCTTCAGCCTTATAAATAAGTTCCTAAATGCTTCCTGGCCTGGCCATTCAGTTTGAGGAAAAAATATGAAATTGATATACAGCCCTTACATAATGTGGACACTGTATAAAGGACACTGATTCAACTATGTACTCTCATGTAAAAAAACCAGCATCTCTTTCATAGACAGTGGGTTTTGTTTTGAGGGTGACATGATATTACAGAAATGTAGCTCGGCAATACTTATGCTGACATGTTTTATTCACATGGGGCTTAAAGTCGTATGCAAACATTTGAAAACCCCTGTCAAATGATTTTTTTTTTCCAAAGGCACCTACTGTTCAGCCTTACAAATAAGTTCCTAAATGTTTCCTGGACTGGCCATTCAGTTTGAGGAAAAATATGAAATTGATAAACAACCCTTATATAATGTGGACACTTTTTAATATTTAAAAATCTTCTCCATTTAGGCATTGGTCTAATGGCCAAGAGAACCGAGTTGGTCCCTCACTGGGTGGGTAGGATGACCACTGAATTGGCTAAGAGAGTTGGGCTTTAGTGTTCTCCTCCAAGCGTGTTGAGGGGATGTTGTGGTGGCTCGATGCAGTGGCTCAAAATAAGCACATACTAGCCCCCCCCCCCCCCAGCATGGTAGCATCATGTACCACCTTGCTTGGAGGTGAAACTGGACATGACGAAGCTGAGGAGAAACATGAATAATACATGCACATCTCATTTACAAAAGTCCATAAGAGGTTCTTTAAAGAACCAAAAGTGGTTCTTCTATGGCATCATCCCATAGAATCTTTTTTTTTTAGTTTTAATATAAACAACACCGACCAGTGATTGCTTCAGCAGACGTCTTGAGCCCCAGGCCTTTTCAGTGTTTCCTCTCTGAGGCTGCAGAGTGATTAATTGAAGTGTAACTGTAAAGCCTGTATCTTTTCCAAATCCAGATGTTTTAGTTCTTGGGGGAGGAGAGAAAAAAAATGGACAAAGAGCCACGTCCTCACTGTAAGTTTAATAATGGCTGTGGAACTGGAGGCTAAAGGCAGATATTTCATTACATAGGAAATCACACTAACACACATCTGCCAACTCAGCAAATCAGATCAACCCCCCCACTGGGTCAGAGAGAGGCGGGGGGATACAGATACAGAGAGAGAGGGAGAGAGAGTGAGAGAAAGAGAGAGAGAGAGAGAGACAGAGACAGAGAGACAGTGAGAGAGAGAGAGAGAGAGAGGGAGAGAGAGAGAGAGGGAGAGAGAGAGATGCATGAACCGTAATCACAGTCTGTCATTCAGAATAAGGTTGGAACGTTCGTTTGTTTGTTTGCTGACGTGTCGCGCACGTGCATGCCATTTCTCTCGCGCGCGAAGAATAAAGCTGCGAAAGTTGTGATACAGATACAGATCGATAATGATCGATTAGCCCGGACTGATCAGGTTTAATGAAGCGTTACTGACTCACCGGTGTGTCCTCATGCAGCCCAGCCGCTCCAACTGCAGGAGTCCAGAGACTGAGAACCGAACTATGCTCTCTCTCTCTCTCTCTCTCTCTCTCTCTCTCTTCGTCTCGCTCTCTCTCTCTCCTTTTTTTGTTTCTCTTTATATATCTATATCTTTTTCTCTCTCTTTCTCCCTCCTCTCCTCTTCCTCTTCCTCTGTACCCCCCTGTCTCTCTCTCTCTCTCCTCCTCTTCTCTCTCTCCCCTATCTCTCGTCCTCTTCCCTTTCTCACTCCCTCCTCTCTTTTTCTTCCTTTGCTTTTTTGCTTCTCTCTCTCTCTCTCTCTCTCTCTCTCTCTCTCTCTCTCTCTCTCCCCTCTGCTTTTTCCTCTCTCTCTCTCTCTCTCCTCTTCTCACTCCCCCATATTTCTTCTCCTTCCCCTTCTTTCTCTCTCTCCCTCTTTTCCCCTTTGCTTTTTGCTTCTTTCTCTCTCTCTCTCTCTCTCTCTCCCTCCCTCCTCCTCCCCCACTCTCTGTTTTTTTGAGTTCCCTTATGAACGCTCAACATCATGTTTTCACTCCTCCTCCACTTCTCTCCAGCACTGTAGTTCATTCTCCTCTTTTTCCCCTTTGTCCTCTTTTTCTCACTTTCTCACACCCTTCCATTCCCTGAGGACGTCTCAGCTGTAAGTGCAGTTTTGCTGGACGCTGTTTGGAGTTGGTCCTGACCTAAACTGTGCTGCCTTGGACCTTCAGCCTCAGTCTGGAAGAGCACCTAATCTCCAGAAGATCTAGTGAGTCCTTGTAACGTCATCCAGAGGAGATTTTAACCCCTTTCTGGCCACATTACTCTGGTCCATATCTTCACTGAGCTTCACTGAACACAAGTCCTTTTTTCAAACTGTGAATAAAAGTACAATTATGCGTATTAAAAATGTTAAAAGTTTGTTGTCCCTAAAGGTCTAAAACCCTTAAATTTCTGTTACATTTCATCACTTGACACCAATCAGAACAAGGTCTATGACGTTTTTCTTCATCCTACCAAATGTATTTGCAGAAAACATTACTTAAAAAATAAAAACAAAGAGACCTTTGTTTTCCAGATAAGGCTGTCAGAGCAAAGCCTTGAATCTTCAGAAAGGTAACTTTACAGGACACAGATAAAACATCCCTAACCCTTAATGTAACTTAATATAAAAAGGTTTTATTAATGTATGATTTTCTGTGTACTTGGTGAAGTCTCATACGGTATGAATTACTATCTCATTCACCACAACAGAAATGGACCAAAATGACTTGGAATGAAGGACACTGGTTCAAAAATGTACTCTCATGTAAAAAAAGAACATCCTTTCTCTTATAAAGTTACTCTTTTATTACATTACATTATATTACATTATAATCATTCGGCAGATGCTTTTATCCAAAGCGACTAACAATATGAGGACACATTCGAGTTTCAGGACAGTATGAGAACCAGAGGAGAGTACTGAGTACTAATCTTTATGCGAGAGTAGTGCAAGGAGATAGATAGAGCATCAGGAGAGGAGCTGCTCTCTGAACAGAGGAGTCTTCAGGAGGTTTTTGAAGATAGAGAGGGATTCTGCTGCTCTGGTCGGTTTAAGCAGCTCATTCCACCAGCGGGGAACCAGAATGAAACCAGTCTGGACTGGGAACCAGAATGAGACCAGTGGAGGGAGCGAGTAGGCCCATAAGTCCAGAAGTCCAGTTCCAGCCATGATCTGCAAAACCTGCTCTGGTTAACGGGCTTCTTCAGAAGTCCCTGACAGGCTGGAGCGCTGGAATAAGTGCAGGTTGGAGCTAAACAAGGCAGGAAAGTAGATCTCCAGGAGGAGGCTGGGTGACTACTGATCACTGATACAGGAGACAAACTTTTAGTGTGATGCTTTTCTACAAATTTGAGCGCACGGAATCCATTTATTTGAGTTCAAACATGTGCCATAAAGCCCAGGTTTTTTACTAGTGCATTAAATGCAGCACATAATATACAACAATTGTTGTGCATTAAAATGTGCAGTTTTCACATAGAAAAACAACAGAGCATGTCATTTAACCAGGGGTGTCTAAACTTTTGCATATGACACCATGCACATTTGGATTAAAGTACAGTCCTCAGTGCATGTCTATGGGATTATAACATTATATATGACAAATGAGTTGATGGCTACTTGCTGTACTTCTCCACTCAAACAGATCTCAGTGTTGATATTAATACAGATGGAAGAGCTGAAGGTTTGAATCCTTATTATTAATTCAGATTTTCTAAACATGAGTCTGCAGAGTTTATCCTGTAGCTCCCGGTCAGTGGTGATGAGTAACAGGACTGCCTGCAGCCAGCTTTAGTGCTCGCAGCCTGACTGGACACAGCATGCTGGTTCCAGTCAGAATCATTCACTGCCAGAAGCGAATGTATATCGGAGCTTTGCAGCTAATTGGCACTGAAACATATGGATCTCGCCGTTAATGATCTTTCATTATACTTAATGAGACCGTCTGCTTCGTCAAATGTGCGCATGGTAAACAACACATGGTGTGATGAGTAAACAGCTTCTAGTAGTACACTTCACTGGTGGGGCAGCATGGTGGGGGGATGCCAAAAATGAAGCTAAAGTGAATGTTGCTGCTCTGTTTAGCTGCCAGGAGAATGACAGAAAAAAATGGAAATCACTAGTGTTGACCTTTAATCTGTTTCAGAACAGGTGAAACTGTGAAGGTGTTAGTGCTGATCTGAGACCAGTATTACACACATACACACACACACACACACACACACACTCTTACTCACCAAACAGCAAAATCTCGAATCAACACTCTGTCTCAATAAACATGAAATTAGTAGGTGTTCATTCAACATTATTTTGCATAATAACAACAACAACAACGACAATAATAATAATATATTTATTGGTCTGGATCACAGGTTTGAAGCCAATATATATACACACACACACACACATACAAACCAATAATAATAAAAATGTTATATGACCTTTTCTAACCCAAAGACGCTTTCAGCAACAGTTCAGCGAACGACACATACACAGTGTGTCAGTTGGATAGACTCCTTTATCCTAGTCAAACCATGCAGACAGTTGTGGACTAACGGAGCCAGTCTTTCAGGCGTGCATTAAAAAGGGGTCTAATTATTCCGGTATATTCTAGATTCCCTATACTCCAGGGGTCAGAGTCTGTCCAGAACACTGCCTTATCAAGGACAAGTACCCCCACCTCTGAACTGATCTCCTGTTCTGCCCCTTCAAACCACATGTGTTTTGCATTAGGCTGCATGCGAAAGTTTCCATACACTCATGGCCAGTGGTGCATAACAGCAGATACGTTTTTGTCAGTTCAGTGTAAGGTTGGAAAAAAACACAAATACACAAGTTAGCTACTCTATTCACTACACTTACAATCACAAATGCACTCAGTAACACAGGGGTGGATGCTGAGCGCAGCGCTGAGTTATGATGAGTTAGCGCCCTTCTGGCGACAGATTGGCTTTGTTCCGCTCACAGCTGCTAAATCTGAAGCATGGATAGCTAAAGACAGATGTGTGAGCGTGTGAGAATGAGAGAAGAGATATGAGAGTCATGTAAGATGACAACCAACCTAAACAGCTAAGAGTTTCAAAGAATAAAACATCATACTCACCTCACTCAGCCATCCAGTCCGAACATGTGCTTTACACTGACAACTTTTGTATTCAATCCACTGATATTAGCATTCAAATGTTTGCGATCACAGGTTTGACGCCAATGTTTTCAGTCATTTAAAATGCTAGTCCTATGTATCTTCAGTTTTAAGCTATTAGTAAGCTATACAAGTTGAGTATTTTAATGTAGGTTTTTAGTGTAGCTGGTAATACGACTGCTCCTCAAACAGCAGACACAGGTTCGATTCCCCATTCAAGCAGGCATAACGCATAACGCTGTCCAGGTCTGGTCCTGGAGGGTCGGTGGTTTTGAGGAGGGGAACAACCAAACTGTGCTGGACACCGACCCTCAAGGACCATTTCTATAGGCCCTTGCACCACACCAGGAGTCCTTGGGCAAGACTCCTAACGCTACATTTATTTACATCTGTAACATGGTTAAACCAAAGGTTATTAACCAAAAGATGCTTTCAGTGGATCTTTATCTGAAAAAAAAAAAAACATTTTTGTAGATAGATAGATAGATAGATAGATAGATAGATCCCCACATTTTTTCACTGTAAACCTGCTTTACTGCCTTGAAATGTGTGTGTGTGCGTGTGTGTGTGTATGTGTGTGTGTGTGTGTGTATGTATGTATGTGTGAGTGTGTTTGTGTGTGTGTGTATGGGTGAGTGGAGCTCCTGCTCTCTCTGTTTGAGAGTGTGTGTGTGTGTGTGTGTATGTATGTATGTACGTGAGTGTGTGTGTGTGTGTGTGTGTGTGTATGTATGTATGTACGTGCGTGTGTGTGTGTGTGTGTGTGTATATGTATATATGTGCGTGTGTGTGT
>JBBPCZ010000115.1:843326-855508 GCA_037974445.1 Brycinus macrolepidotus | reverse complement strand
GGCTTCAAGAAGCGTCTCACTGCAGTTATTTCAGCCAAAGGGGGTTAACACTAACTATTAGGTGGTAGGGTGTCCTAGCTTTTTCCTCAGTTAGAATACACATTTTTGTTGATATCTTTTGTAAAAAAAAGGTTCATTTTTGTTGTTTACCTTCAATTAAATCACATTCTTTTCCAGAGATAAAAAAAAAAACAAGATTAGACACTGATATGTGAAAATTTCTTAATAAAGATCTGAATATTTAATGGGATGTCCTAATTTTTTCACATGACTGTACGTCTCTTATGTGTTGTCCTAGAGGGAGAATACTGTGCTCCGGAGTGCTGAGGGGTCTCTGACACTGCAGACCCTCAGTGAAGCTATAAACTCCAACAGCCAGACGATTGTAATGGAAAGGCAAATAGTTACTGAGAGAGTGAGTAGAGACACTGTTCTCCACTGCACCCTAAAAATAAAGGTGCCAGAAAGGTTCCATTCTCCTTTCTCCGCTGCTTCGCTTGGTGAATGGGTTGAATGCAGAGAAAGAATTTCACACTGTGTGCTGTGCTGTGGTGTGTTCATGTGTGACTATTAGGGGCCACTTTACTTTACTTTAACTTTTGGTTCCCTAAAGAATCCTTCTATAGATTGTTCTTCAAAAAGCCATTTTTGTATATTAGATATGTGAGTGTGAAGAATGTTTTAAGTTTAAAGAGCCCCTACATAAGGTAAAGTTTACATACCAAGTAATGTTTTATTCCTAGAACTGTTTCTCTAAACCAAGGACCATTTGCTTGCAAGAGTGAGCTGGTCATTGGAGTGATTTGGTGTCTCTTTTTCATGATGAGGTTCTGTGTTTCTAGGTAATTGTGACTCAGAGGTCTCTGGATGAGCCTTTTCAGAGGCGTTTGGCCTTAAAACATCTTGAGACCACAAAAAAACTGCCTGATTACAAGACAAACTCGTCTACTCCTTGGAAAAGCTTCAGTAGATGCATATCAGAGCCAGAGGTAAGAAAATGTGAAAGGTCTCACCAGTGGAATATCTCTAACAACAATAGTACATAAACAACGCAGTACCAAAAGACCTGGCAAATGAGGCCCATATTCTCACCCAGCCACTGTTTAATTTTTGAAAAAATGTTAAAGTTAACCTCCAGAAGATTATGTATTTCCTAATAGCTTTTCCAACAATGATAACAATTTTATAACATTAATGACAAGCAGTACAAGCATCATAAAAGCTATTTGTCTGTCAATGGCGCCCCTTGTGGATTCTTTTAGCCTGCTAAATGTGAGCAACTGAGTGAGCACATGAGCTACAAGCCAGTTCCAGTTCCACAACCTGAATTTTCCTCCTTCTGTCATGCTGATGAAGACCTGATGGAATGGTGGCGCACAGTGAAACGTAAGAATTGCACCTAATATTATATTAGGTTGATTAAATTAGTGTCTCGAACACACTCATCTTTGGTTTTTCCACTGCACCAGTATTCTTTCATGTGCAGCACTCAGACCTCTCAGGACAGTAAAATATCTCTTGGTTACTTGTAGCTACTCACCAGAATGAAAATATTTGGCTAAAACCAAAGCTGAAATTCACTAGAATTCCTCTGAGAGCCGAAACAGAAAACCAATTTTAAAAAGCAGACAGTCAATAAAAACAGCTTACATGAAAACAAATACAATATGTGCCACGAATTCCAGCGTCCTCTACAATGGAGAACAGTTGGTCAATCAATGCTATAAATTCCATTATTTTTCAGTAATACTTTGCACTTCGGATCAGGAGTTTCTGATTATTTTCATTATTTCAAAAAAAATGAAAGCGGACCCTTCAGATAGAAACACAATTTTAATAGCAAATAACAAAACTCTATTCATTCTCAGCATGGGAGGAACTTTCTAATGATCACTACCTACTGACGAAAAAAGCACCAATGTAAGTGTGAATTTTTATGCATTACTGACTCCACCTCTATACGAATGAGTACAATTTGTGATACATGTTGTGTTTCTCTCCCCACCAGAGAATTCGCAGAGAAAGCCCGACGTGTGAAAAAAGCATTTCTCCTTTATGAATATCTCCTGTCCGATCGTGGGTCTATCCTTCAGAACCTGATTCTTGAACTGCTGGAGATCTCTGATAACCTGAACAAGGTGTTTAAAGGGTCGAAGATAGCAGGAATCACTGGGGGTGCGGCGGGGGCGGCAGGAGTGGCGGCTGCTGTGGGAGGTGTGTTACTTGCCCCCCTGACCATGGGTGCTTCATTAGCGGTGGCCGCAGTTGGGGTCGGCGTAGCAGCCGCTGGAGGGGTCACAGGAGCCTCGGCCGCCATCACCAATAAGGTCAACACCACCATGGACAGAAAGAAGGTGGAGAAAATCCTCCAAGACTACATGGCCCAGATGGAGGATATTGAAAGGTGTGTAGAGTTTATCAACACAGGCGTGGAGCACCTGAAGAGTTATAACCTGTCCAAGCTGCACGGGGTGGACAGGGAGGCGGTGAAAATGGCAAGAGTGGCCAAGGTGGCATGGGGCACTGTTGGAGCCATCAGCGCCATCAGCAAGTCCTCAGGTCTGATCCAAGGCTTTTCAGTGAGCTTGGACATCTACTTCACCAAGAAAGACAAGGAGAAGCTGAAGAGAGGTTCAGAGGCTAAATTTGCCAAGCAAATCCGACAGGTGGCCGAGCAGATGCAAGCCAACCTTGATGAACTGATGAAGGTCAAGGTAGAGCTGGAATTAGAAGACATATAGAACATCATCTCGGTATATAATTAATATTTGAGTTAAATGGGGTTTCATGTTCTGTGTGTTTACAGTGATTAAAACAACCCCATAGGGGTGTAAATCCAGTCTGAATCACTCTTCTGTTATGTCAGGGAAAGGAGCTAGAGGGCAGGCCTGCCCCACTCAATACTGTTGTGTTGAACTCCAGCTGAGGCCACCAGGCTGTGACTACATTACAAAAGAAATGTGAATTGCCACAGAGTTCTCTTATTTTAACAGTTTAATCTGAATTACTATTGAATGAGAATGGTTATCAGGTGTGGGGGAAATATAATAAAATCTAAGACCTGTCCCTTGTTTCTGTGTTCATTTGTAAACTGAATTAATTGCCACTAAATCTTCAGGAATAGTAATGCAGCCCAAATGTACCATTTTTTTTGCCTTGCCAATGAAGCACTGAGTGTATTTTAACACTTTACATATATATAAGATAAGATAATCCTTTCTTAGTCCCACAAGTGGGAAATTTGCATTGTTACTCCAGCAACTGGACACTGTGTGTGTGTATATATATATATATATATATATATATATATATACACACACAATCATATTAATTGTTAACACTCCGAGTGCTTTATTGGCTAATCTTCTTTCATAACATCAGGGAATAATAAAGTATAAGAGGAAACTAAGGACAATACAGACGACAAAATGTGCTTTCTTCAAGTCTGTTTTGGGACCTAACTTTCGACGTAATACGCCCCAGTCCTGACATCCAATCAAAAATGTCTATGACTGGCGGAGCGCTACGAGAATGTTTTGCTGGCGGAGGGTTACGTGTGGGTGTAGTACGGGAGTATATAAGGTCATGTGATTCGATCACGACTGTTTTCCTCCTGCGTTGTTTAAGTGTGTAGATATAGTGTTGAGCTCAAGGCTCCCTGCTCAAAATGGCAGTGTAGCGGCTTGCAGCGGCAAAACTTGCAGCGGCAGATCCTGCAGTGCAACGGCTAATTGCACTGATTCTATTTGGCAAAATGGCGTAAGTAAAATCTTACATCTTTGTCGTGAGTGTTTTGGGTGAGGAAAGGTGGCTTAACCGGTCAGAAACCGCGTTTTCATATCTTGTACTCGGATTCTTTGTCACATAGTTAGCTATATAAGAACGACATGTAATTAGATGTATCCCTGAATCGATCATTTGTAGACCGTAGTTTACAAATTTACGAGCTCTAAGAAATTTGGAAAGACTTTAAACTGCTGTAAGAAAATATACACAGAGAAAACATAATAAAAATAGACCTAAATGAACTATAAACATAAATGTAATAATGTTTGGTTATTTTTTTGTATGTAATGGAAGAAAAACGACAGACATGATCTCGAAAATCTCTAAAAGAAGTGATGCTAACGTTAGCCGTATTAGCCGCATCCGCCATTGTCTTTCGAGCGGTTTTGAGTGTTTTTCTGAGTGTCTGGTCAGTTAAAGGCCGGTCTGAGAGAGTTTATGCGTTCTGCTGGGCTGTGAGGGTGGACAGGCTCGGGTAAAGGGTGAGGACGGGCTCAGGCTGGTCCTGAAAAATAAAAACAATAACAGCACTGTCCGCCATGAACCGGGCAACGTGGCAGTGCTCAAAATGGCGCGCTCTCCTCGTGCGCGCGGTGTTGTGAAAATGGCGCGGGCGCAAAGGGCACGGCCGGCGAGGGGCGGGGTTATGGGCATTCGATGACCAAATTAGGACATTTTGTGACATCATGGGCGGGGCTTTCCTGGCAAGCCATCCCACAGTTAAGAGATTTACAAAATGAGCCTCGTGGCTTTGATGAGTAAATATTTGTTCATTTATCTCCCCTTCTAATAAAATAAGTTATGTTGAAACATGTAGTGAAATGTGTCCCTAAATCGTCCGTTTGTAGCCTGTGTAGTTAGTTTACAAAGATAAACTTGAGAAGGCTTTTAAACTAAGGTAACAAAATATATACAGAGAAGACGCGCTTCAAACTAACATGCACAAGATCAGATAATCCTTTATTAGTCCCACAAGTGGGAAATTTGCATTGTCAAGGCAGAAAGTGGACAGAACAAGATACGAGCAGTAAAAATTTAAAATAGAATAAAAACTATACCAACAGTACAGTATAAAAAGTACACTATACAAACAATCTGTAAAAAAATAAATATGGATGAATGTATTTAAAAATAATTGCACCGTAAACATCGTCAGGTTTCATCATAATTCATAATAATTGGTAAATACTTATTTTATTTCTTCATCACACAACAAGAACTGTAGAATTTTCTAGGTCTATACTGTATGAGGTTTTCTAATTGCTAGCGAACATTTATCACATTATTTTAATATCTTTTGCCATATTTAAACTCAATTTAAAAGTAGTTTTTACATATAGTCTACCTTTAAATTCTGATTTTAGTAGATTTGGGGATCACACAGCAATAAGCTTGTCACTGCCTGTCAATACTATGTATGATTGTTTATGAGAGAAATACAATTGGAATTTGAGCTGTTTAACACTACCCTATAATTTTCTGGTCCTCAAATTTAAGGCAGCAATTAACAATTTCAGTAAAAGTCCTCATTTATGATCATCAGATTTTAAACTTAAGACAATGGCAGTAGGTGTGCCTTGGTGAAACCTGATCTCTGGTGTTTGAAGAATGTTCATTTGCCTAGTAAAGTGCCTCAAGCAGCAGTGAGCTGCCTAAGCGGGTTTTACCTGAATTGGTCATTCGTTTCCTTTTTTCCACCACATATTAAAGAGTAACTTCCTTATTTCAATGTAAAGCCACAGAATTAGGCGGCTTGCCTAAACACATAGTCAGATCATCCATGTTTTACTACGCCACTTTAAATACAACATGTGAAAGGAGAATGCAGGACGCTCATGTGAAAAATGTTGTGCTTAATTGTTTTATCTTTAAACCCTTACCATTCATTTTTGTGTTTTCAGGTCCTTTGAGGCAACCACCCTCAGCTTTGCTGCCGTCGACAGCATAAACACCCTGCTCGACTCGTCGTCAGAACTCCTGTTCGTTTCGACTCTGTCCATATCCCTGACCAGCCACCATGTCTCTGAGCTCACAGATGTGCGTGGAGGACGTAGGGGCCCTGCTCTTGGGGCCCTCGACTCTGATGGCTGACCCCTTCGGGCCCCTTCTGGACGAAGATGAAGAGAGAGCTCTTTCCGAGGGGTCGTCTTCACCCCTCTCCTTCTCTTCATACTCTGATTCTTACACCACCTCCCCGTTCTCCCCCTTCTCGGCCCCTGCTCCTCTAGAGTGTAAAGTTGGGTCTGACCTGCTGCCGCTCCCCTGGCTGTCTGCTGGTGAGCAGATTGATGCTCACATTGGAGCAGATCAGAAAGAAGGTGAGGTTGACTAAGTTGTAAATTTAAGCACACTAGTGCAGACAGATTAAGATTGTCTCAAGAAATGTTCAGTACTTTAGGATACTGGTGATTAAAACAAATGAATCTGCCTCAGAAGTCAGGGAGATGGGACAGTTAGGAGTGTGCAGTGAGGCTGGAAATCAATTAAAACAATGTGTTTTCCGTCGCAGGGGATGCGTTTTCTGGCATGGAATGGATGACTGAGAAGATCGACCTTAGCGATTTCGACCTGGACTCACTCATTGGGTCTTGTGATTTAGATGAGCCCCCCAGTTCACCAGAAGAGCTGCTGGCTTCCTTGGAGTCCCAAATGGATCTGGACCTGGCTCCTCTTCCATTCCCCCCGTCGTCGTCATCCTCCTCCTCCTCCTCCTCTGACACTGAAGAGCTTGACCTGCCATCTCTTCCCCTTGACCTCCCACTCCCAGAGCCACCGGCAGACCCAGAGATCTGCCCGGAGCCCGTTTCTGTTGAGATCAAATCTGAGCCACTTTCTCCTGCGTTCACCCTGGAACTGGGCAGTGAGGTGGACATCTCAGAGCTGGAGAAGGCTGTGTCCAAGGCCAGCAGTGAACAGCAGACCCCCAGCATTGTGCTCTCCCTCTCCCCCGCCCACATTGTGGTGGTTCTTGCTCCCAAAGAAGAGGTGAGTGTTGTGTCCAGCTCCTGTGCAGACCAGTCTGACAGTGGCATTGAATCCATCTCTGGTTCTCCTCCTCACAACCCAAGTCCTGCACCATCTCCCAAGCCTGTGGGTGCCTCCAGAACCAAGCCGTACTCCAAGCCAGACCCAGATGCAGGCCAGACCGTTGCTGGTAAAGTGAAGACTGTCTCTGGGACGACAAAAACCGCAGACAAGAAGCTGAAGAAGATGGAGCAGAATAAGACAGCAGCCACCCGCTACCGGCAGAAGAAAAGGGTAGAGCAGGAGTCCCTGAATACAGAGTGTTCAGAGCTGGAAAAGAGGAATCGTGAGCTGACGGAGAAGGCCGACTCAATAAGTCGGGAGATCCAGTACCTGAAGGATCTCATCGAGGAGGTCCGGTCTGCCAAGAACCGCAAGAGCAAGGCTAAGGCTGAATCTCCCTGAGATGGCAGCAGAGGTGCCGTTAATGAAGATGAGTTCTAACAAAATATGAATGGCACTGAGTATCTCAGTTTCTCACCACCCCTCACAATTCACAAACCCTCAATATTCATAGCATGTCCTTGTCAGAATACATAATTAACTGTAGCTTGTAGTTAAAGTGTAGTAGTACTATAAAAGGCAAGTAGAAGAGAAGTTATAAACTAACTTGTGCGCACAAAGAAAACGAACCTGAACAGTGAAATGTTTCCACCCCACATCTCTATCCCTGTCTCATGTTTCTCTTCTCTTAACATTGTCCAGTAAGGGGCCTGATATTTACAATGATTTGTTACACTGAATCCTTTGCTCATGCATGTAAATAGCTTCAGCCGTGCTCTTTATTTAAAACGAAGGTGTTTGGTTTGCAGTTTTAGTATGGCATTGTCTTGTAAAACTCTTGTCTGTTTTCTATTAAAGCTTTGATGAAACCAAACAGCAGTCGGTTGTTTTCAGTAATGAACTCCTTTGAGCCACCCTAGGAAGGTGGAGGTGTCTGGTTTTTCAGGTCCGGTAAATCCTGACAAGGTGGAGTAGGCAGACGGTAATGAAACTTGGAACCAAGACAGATGTTTGCCCTCCAGACTTCTCAAATCACAAACAGAATGTGTTTATGGGGCATTTCCACAGAAGTCTAAAGGCAGTAAAGGGTGGGAGGGGAAAGTACAGCTGTGTAAATATAGTCTTAGAAGATGTCATTGCTCTTAAAGCACAAACTCCAGGCCTCTGCTCCATAAATACTCTACCAACTGGATGTGTATTGAGCTCAAGTAGAAGAAGAGAACATAACTGGACACAATGTTGAGTAAAAGTATTTGTACTAAACTAGAGGAATGGTACAAAAGTATTAATGTCCAAAAAATACAGAAATGGGCAAAACTAATTGGAAATTCTAGTCCAAGTTTCTTCCAAGCAACTTTGGGGCATTTCTAATGGATCATTCATTATGAAAGTTTCCAATGAAACCACATGTTGTAAATAACAGCTGCTGCTTTCCCATGATGTAGGAAAGAAGTACTGAGAGTTACACATTACTTTGATAAACAATGGGCAGCTGATAATGTTCATGTCTGAGAGCCATGCTGGTCTACTTGATGGACATTTTTGTGAGGTTTCTAATGTAAAAAAAAAAAACCCTCAAAGTACAGAGAAGTGAGAGCAACTCTGAGTCATTCCCCCATGGTGGTGTGTTCAATAGTATGTAAAAGGCAGTCACTGCCTCTGAATCAGCCCTGTAAGACACTTCAGAACTTGCAGGCCCTGGACAGGCCTGCCACAAGGCCACCCTTGTTCAGTGCCTCATGTGTGCTGAATGCCTTCTGCAGCAGATGGTTTCCAAATTGGATCAAATGAGCACGTGGCCTCTTCTTACTGTACATAGTAGTACATGGGCCTATGCCAGCACAGGCACGGCTATATTTGCCACTACCAATATGGGCTGCAAGCGCCATAGATAACTCACTCACTCGTGTTTTGAATTACACCAACAGCACGGAACGAAGTCCACTAGTTATTGGCATCCGCTTTCAAACAGGACAGGACAAGATCTACAAGAGAGCACCTGAAAGAGGCGTTTGGCCTAATCGGGGGGATTAAATTTAGTCCTTTAATCAGCTCAGTCTGCTGAAGCTGGTTACCTCAGTGGTTGGAACTTCAAAGCTTGGAGAGGAAACATGAAATTTGACTGCCCTGCTCTCACACACACACACACACACACACACAACATCCCAAGGCACAGCAGCTGTGAATGGGAACAGCCCTACTGGATTCATCATCAGTCCTGTAATCCCATATCTCTTTACCACCAACACTAAAACTCATTTTGCATCCATGTATAGGGATGCTATTTTTAAATCAAACAATTCAGACATTCTGTGTGTCTATCTATCTATACTACACTATACTATACTATATGGACAAAAGTATTGGGACACCTGACCATTACACAAACAGGGACTTTATTGACATTGCTTTTAATCCATAGCCTTTAATATGGAGTTGGTCCTCTTTTGCAGCTATAACAGCTTCCACTCTTCTTGGAGGGCTTTCCACAAGATTTTGGAGTTTCTGTGGGAATTTGTGCTCATTCATTCTGTAGAGTATTTATGAGGTCAGACACTGATGTTGGACGAGAAGGCCTGGCTCACAATCTCCGTTCCAGTTCATCCTAAAGGTGTTGGATGGGGTTGGACAGGGGGCTAGTCAAGTTCTTCCACACCAAGCTCATCCAACCATGTCTTGATGGACCTTGCTTTGTGCACTGTATGTGTATGGGGGTACTTATGCAGACCTAGAAATGATAATAACAATAATAATTATTATTATTATTATTATACAAAAATTAAAAGCAATGCAACCTAAAGTTGAGGTTCAAGGTCAAAGTCATCACACCAGTGCTTTTTTGAGGCCTGTTGTTTTAATCTGACCACTCTTGTGGAGTTGTTGGAAATTGTTGAGCTGACTTTCTTCATTCTGTTACAGACAATAAGCATTTGTTCTTGGTTTTTCATGCAGGGATTTCACACAGAAAAAGAAAGTTATCAGAATCCAGGAATTTGGCTCTGAAACCCCCTGAAAACCCCCAAAACCTCAGTCAGCCTCTCGGATAGGGAAAAATCTGTGGATTCAGAGATCTCAGAGGAGACTCTGTTTATCAGAGCAGTTTGTGTAAGTGTTTTAAAACCATATCTGTGTATTAAACACCTATAAACCCAGTCTGTGTTGAGGTCTTTTTAAAAACCTGATCCGTGTATTGAACACTTGTGTATTAAACAGACACACAAACTCCTCTGATTGACAGGGTCTCCCCTGAGGCCTCTGAATCCAGGGTTGACTGAGGTTTCGGGGAGTTTTCAGGAGGTTTCAGAGCCAAAAATTCCTGCATTCTGACCATTTTCTCATTTTCTGTGTGAAATCACAGCATGAAAAACCAAGAACAAATGCTTATTGTCTGTAACAGTAATGAAGAAAGTAGGCTCAACAACTCCACAAGAGTGGTCAGATTAAAGTAACAGCCCTAAAAAAAAGTGCTGGTGTGATGACTTCGACCTTGAACCTCAACTTTAGGTTGCATTATATAGATTGTTGTATTATTAGTAGTAGTAGTATGAATTCCACGTCTGTGTATTGAACACTTACAGGCCCTACTGAGGTCTGAGTCATCCCGGCCGGGCGGAGCAGGAGCAGGCCAGTTCAAACCGGATCGGGCTGGATGTGTCGAGAGGGAGAACTAGGAACTCAAAGTAAAGACAACCGCTGAAGCGAAAGACTTTCTTTTTGGAATTTCACCGAATTTTATATTCTTAAACGAAAATTTAGGAACTCTAGGTAACCCTTTTTGGTTTTGAAGACTGACTTTTTCAAAATATTTGGATAATATTAAGTATTTCTAAAAATACTGCTTTGCCGTTTTTCTCCCCTTGCTCTTTGTATTTGCTGTCCTATTCGTTAAAAATAAATAAATAAATACATAATAATAATAATAATAATAATAATAATAATAAAATGTTTATTTTTACAGTTACGGATCAAAGCAAAATGAGCGTTTCTTACAGTCAAAGTAAATACATCCGATAAAGCTGAAGACTTTGTTTTTGGGATTTTTGACTAAAATTTCGCCAGATTTTATATTCTTAAATGTAAATTTAGGAACTGTAGATCCCTCCTTTCGGTTTTGAAGACCGACTTTTTCCAAATTGTTTGGTTAATATTAAGTATTTCTAAAAATACTAAGGCTACTTTGCTGTTTTTTTCCCTCCTTTTTTTTGTATTTGTTGTTCTGTTGGATAATAAATAAATAAAATACCTAAAGCCAAGGTTTTTTTTTGTTGTTGTCGTTTTGTTTTGTTTTTTTGTTTTTTTACAGTTACGGATCACTTAAAAGCAAAATGAACGTTTCTTACAATCAGTTACAAGCAGAAACATATAATACATATAATATTTACTTCTTTGCTAGTCGTGTGACAGTCTTTTATGTTTTATTTTCTGGTTTCAAATAAAATTTAAAATCCTGCCCAGACTTCATGAAATGCCGGACGCCTCTTTTTTCTTTTCTGAAGGTTTCCGGTTCATTTCAGTCCAGCGATATTTTTTATTTATTTATTTTATTCACTGTATTTTAAAGCTGTTGAGCCCTCTTGTGGGACAGAGACAGAAACACAGGCGTCCTGGTGGAGCTCCAGACCTGCAGGAGAGGCTGTTTCCCTGGCTGTTTCCAGTCACACAGAGAAGCAGAAGTTTTCCAAGGCAGGAGAAAGTAGCAGCATGTCTCACTTTACTGTTGTTTTCTCGTTTTAACGCTCCTGTCTGGCTTCATGAACCGCAGGTTTAGAAGATCAGCCTTCTGGTGTCTTGTACTTGCCAGTGTTTTACGCAGGTGAGCTTCGTTTTTAAATAAAACTCTGATTCTAACAGCACTGACTTACAGCTGCTGTGTTCATCACTCATAAACTTCTTCTGGACAGTTTCAGAATTTTATTTTCAATATTTTAAGCGTTTTATATATTTGTTTTCAGTAACTTTTCCAACCTGTTAGAGTGTCTTACATTTATTCACTGACCATATATTCTTGTGTCTCCATCTGCTCTGGGACTAACTGTGCACTGTCTGTCTGTTCGTTTGTCTGCCTATCTTTCTGTTTATCTGTCTGTCTGTCTATCCGTCTGTTTATCTGTTCGTCTATCCGTCTGTCTATCCATCTACCTGTCTATCCAACTCTCTATTTATCCATCTGTCTGTCTATTCATCTGTCTGTCTATCCGTCAGTCTATCTGTCTGTCTTTTCGTCTGTCTGTCTTTTCGTCTGTCTGTCTTTCCGTCTGTCTGTCTTTCCGTCTGTCTGTCTGTCTGTCCGTCCGTCCGTCAGTCTGTCTGTCTATCTGTATGTCTGTCTGTCTATCTGTATGTCTGTCTGTCTATCTGTATGTCTGTCT
>JBBPCZ010000115.1:782717-793532 GCA_037974445.1 Brycinus macrolepidotus | reverse complement strand
TGTGTGTGTGTGTGTGTGTGTGTGTGTGTGTGTGTGTGTGTGTGTGTGTGTGTGTGTGTGTGTGTGTGTGTCCACAGGATATGTTCCTAGTGTTAACTGAGTGAATGTTACTTAAAAAACTGAAAAATTATTAACGGGAAAACTAATGTACTAATGGATATTTATGTGTATGAGCCAGATTTCTTCTACATAAAGGGTTGTAACATGTGAGTCAGGGGTCTCAACCAGAAGCATTGTGAAATACAGCCCCACTACTCGCGAGTCCCAACCAGGTGAAAACGAAACTCACAGTCTCATAACTGTGGCCTTATCAGCTTAAAAGTGCATTAAAAGCGAGAGAAATGAGGCTCTTCTGTACACAAGGCTGTAAAATGGTCATTTCACATCTGTCGTCCACTGAAACGGCTGTTATTTTAGTTAGTGTGTTTACCACTATACACATCACACACTGTACACATCACACATACACCTCACTCACACACACACTATACACACATCTCTCATATACACACATTATACACATCACACATGCACACACATACTATAAGCATATCACATATACACACACTATATAGATTTCACATGCATGCACAATACACATCACATGCACACACAGTATACACAAATCACATACACAAACACTATATACATCTCACATGCACACGCACTATATGCATCACATGCACACACTACACATATCACACATACACACACTATGTACATCTCACATATACACACTACACATCTCACATACTGCAGGTATCACACATACACACACATACACACACACACACACACACACACACACACACACACACACACACACACACATCATGCATGCACATATGTCACAGAAACACACACACACACACAGTACACATCACAAGCTGATATTTTATTTTCACTGAGGAATATTAAAATAACTGGTGGCCAAATTATCAGGGAGATCGACTCAATATAAATAGTCATTAAAGAAAAGATCTCAACAACCAGTCCGGAATCACACTTTACGTTTCCATAAAAATGCAGAGATTTTACTGTAGTTAACATCAGCAGTCCAGCATACTGTCACTGTGCAAAAATACATTTCTGACATCATTTGATCACGGCAGCTGTCCTTCATATTGTGTGAAAATTGAACGATGAATGAACCAATAGAAATGCTCCAAAAGCACTTGTTTAAAAAAAAAAAAACTCTTTACATTCACTCACTTTAGAAGTGAAGGACATTTGTACCCTCTTCTGTAAAGTCAGCATTTTTAATCTGACAGCTGCGTTATCCTACCTAATCATAATGACTGGGTCATTTACAAAAGCTCAAGGGTCAGATCGGTATCGTACTCTGATCAGACCACGGGCCAAAACCCTGGATCAGGACGTACCTAGCCACGAGGCTAATGCTAGCACGGTGCAAACAGAATCTACCAAATCATTACACACCTCAAATACCAAAACACTCCTCACACCGCGCGGAGCTGGTAAGGAGCATCCAATCGACTTGCTCATAAGGCTGCACCATATAATAATATCTGCTAATCATTATTGCAGTATCTGCAATGCTGATATTGCAAAAAGGCTGCAATATTCAAATGAGTCTCTAACCAATCACAGTGTTTCTGACAGGCTGACCAATCACAGCTCCAGGTGAGTTACTGGGTGTTCTGATGAATCGAGGTCTTCATGTAATCCAATAAAGGTCTAATCTTTAACCGTTAAAGGTGTTGATGAATCACTGCATGAATGGGCGGAGCTAAACTGCTGTAGCCAGAATAAGGAGATATATTTACATGTGTTGGTTCTGAGACATCACAAAAATTATGATTGGAACACGGGCTGCTTTTGTAGCTTATTTTCCACATTTGAACTGTATGACAGGGTTGGGGTCAATTCAGGAATGAACTCAACCGTTCCAATTCAAACAGGAAAATGGAATTGGAATTCAACAACAACCTCAGGAAACTGAATTGGAATTAAATTGGAATGTCAGGAAGTGGAATTCCATGCCAAATTCCATGTATTACTGTTTCTGAGCGTGTATTTGGGGTTACAAGTAGTGTCATGCACTGGAACTTTAATTAAAAAAAAAAAAATAGTTGATGAAACATAAGTAAATAAAACATAGAACTGTATGTGAACAACTGATAAATGAAGACGGACACTGGCCGTAAGTATCTGAATGTACTGTTAAAACCAGTATATTTTTACCAGTTTAGTGTGATAAATGCAACGTGTGCTAATTGGCTTTCATTTATTCTTAGAGGTCATGAAGTCCACCTTGCATGGAACTCTGGGAAACATTGTTTTAGTCTAATTCAGGAAAATGTTGTTGCATATGAGACAAACAGTTCATATTTTACTTATTATTAATAACAGCAATTTGTAAAATTAACATGTATAATGTATAAAACATACATTACTCTTTCTTCAATATTTCTTTTCTGTGTTTGATTTATGTGATTCATAATAATTAATGTACTATAGACTATTTAACATATCAAGTCAAATTCTTAGGAAGTGGAATTTTGTGGAATTTATTTGAGTTCAGCTGTGTTTCCTGACATTCCAATTTGATTCCAATTCCACTTCCCTTCAGCTGCGTGCAATTCTAATTCCAGGAAGTGAATTGGAATTCAATCCATGAATGGCCCCGACCCTGCTGTGTGGATAGGGGGAATGTACCATTTCAAACAATATTTACAGACTTTGAGCCTTTTTAATTCCGGAAAAGTGATGATATGGGCCCTTTAATATCTTGAAAGGCTTCTCAGGTGCGATATGTTGCAGTAAAATGGCAATACTGATATTTTGTTCATATTCTGCAGCCCTGCTTGTTTGTGTGTCGGCTGTATGTTGTGCTGTATTTTCCATTCCTTTAAACCCTCCAGTAAAATCATGTATGTGAATAAAAGACCTAAATCTGCTTCTGGTCTCTCCTCCCCCGCAGCAGTTGTCCGACGGATCGCCCCAGGCTGAGGGCCAGTGTGTGTCTGGTGGGGGTTCGGGCGTATCTGGGGCTGAAGACTCTGCGGATGGCAAAGTCACCCCGAAACGTCTCCACGTCTCCAACATCCCCTTCCGCTTCAGAGATCCTGACCTGCGGCAAATGTTCGGGGTAGGGGCCTAGTGCTTACCAAGCTTTTTTTTTCTCTTTTTTTTAATTTTCCCGGATGTTTTTAGGTGCATTGGACAGAATCTGAAAGGACAAAGACAAACTGGGAGGGGAGGGTTAATGGGTCGAGCACGGAACTATTCTGCCCCCTAGTGGTGGTGACTAGTATTGATTTGAGCTAGTGCTGCAGTATGAGTGGTGGTGTTGGTTTTTATATTAGTACTAATACTGTTGTTTGTTAATAATTATTATTGGCCTTAGTAGAGTTTATAAATAAGCTTTTGAACAAATTATATTTATTTTAATGCTTGTCCTGACCGACCACTATAATAAAGGACCTGTCACCAGTGTTTATTGCAATAATAATATGAAGCAATGTCATTTAGTCTGTATTTTACAGGCCTTATTCATGCATAATTAAGAGTGACGGCATTTGACATCACACCCTGTACTATTTTGTAAATTATTGTTTGGCTTTCTAATGTATACTTTTTTATTTCCTCTAGCAATTTGGAAAGATCCTGGACGTAGAGATCATTTTCAACGAGAGAGGCTCCAAGGTATGAGGCCCCCCCCACCCCTCCTCGCGCTGTGGTTTGTAGCGGTAACCGAGGATGTTATGTAAAAATGTAAAAGCGAGTTTAAAATTCCTGCTTCGTCTCTTAGGTTGCGCTCAGGCCGTGCACTGCTACATCTGAAACGAAGCCCCCACTCCCACTCCCACACACTTTGCAAACATTTAGCTCAAACAAAAGTACATTTCTCTCGCCCGCTCACTGCAGGGATCTCTTAGCTGTACCGTTTGGCTTGGTGCTTCAATACAGATGACTAAACGTTTCATTGACTTCCGTTCCTCCTGCATGCTGGAGTAGCTTCCACTTTGTGTCCACAAGATACAGGCAGGAGAAAATGGATTGATTCAATTAATTCGACTGTGCTGGAGTTAGGGGGATGAGGAGTATTGGCTGTCTTCCTGACTGAAGGGTCCCTTTAGCTAAATGGAGCGACAAACTGCAGTGGTTCCACAGGCTGTGGTTGCTCGTGCTGAAGGAAGCAGACAGAGAAAGATCATCGAAATGAGAGGGTCTGTGTGTCAAACTGACTGATGCACAGATGGACAGATGGTCTGTGTGTGTGCATGTTTGGGTTTTCAGCATTTTTAATGTAAAAGCGTCCAGACTTAGTAGGAAAACCCGTGTGTGCGTGTGCGTGTGCGTGTGCGTGTGCACACACTACCAGTCACAACACAGTTTGTGCACACCACAGGTTTTCCGCCTAAACTTTGGAAAGTTGTTGAGTGAACAGCTGTAAATGCAAACATGTCAAACCTGTTTCCTTTCTAAGATGGGACGAGTCTGTAACAGTGCATGTCTGACATTGTGGTAGCTGGTTGTGTGGTGATGCAAATTCCAGACTGTCCTTTAACGTTAAATGCATTAGTTAACCGTCTCATCCCATTGTGGCTGTGACTTAATAGCTTTTTAAATATCAAACACTTGTCTGTTGATCCATATTATAATTTATTACATAAGGTGAATTTTTATCGGCCAGTAGTGACGAATAAATAAATGTTTTCTGGCTAGTAAAGGAACTCAGATGGTGAACATACTGTACATTTATTTGTTAGTAAAGAATATTGAGTGTATTTTTAGTAAATATTAAGTGAGTGATGTGCAAATGTAGAAAATCAGTGTGTGCCAAAATCTTTGACTGGTAGTGGATGTTTGCGTATGTATGTATGAGTATCAAAATCAAAGTGAACTTTATTGTCTCAACCACATACAAGTATACATGTATATGTGTGTGTGTGTATATGTATATGTATAAATATACACAAATATACACACACACACACACACGCAAAATAGACTCTGATTCTGCACGGCACTGCGAGAGTAGGAGTGTGTCTGCGTGTGTGAGACTGAAACACTGCAGAATGAGACAGTCTTTTAAAGATTAGCTTGGTGTAATTACTGCTCAAACGTGCTACGCTGTCATTCACTTCGCCGCCTTTCAGTCCTGCAGAACGAGCTCCTGTGTGGACGGTAAACCCCCGGAATAATCAGCATTTACTGTCAGTCACATCGTCCATTCAGGAGCAGGTCCGCACTCGGCTCGTATTTCAGCCTCACTGACCGTTACCTGGCTGGTGTTTCAGAGCGTCACCTCTTCCCCCTCGACAGGAGCACGCATCTGAAATGGTCGCTCACATCTACACACACACGCACACACACACACACGCACATTCACCTACATGGCCTAAAAATGATGGGCTGAATGAAGGCAGATGGATAACAGCTGTCCTTTAGTGGGATCTTGTATATTTTAACATCTTTAGATGCTCCGCCAATGCAGTTTAATGAGATTCTCCAGATTTGAGAGAGTTTGCAAGTGCTTATGTTCTGTTGCCATGGAAATGCATGCTGGTGCTTCAGCAACCGCTGAGGCCTTGGGCACATGAATACATTAAATATATTGACGTGAGTAAATAAATATAAACTACAGAAGCAGCCCTTCTAAATCAGATCCCAGAAGCTCTCAAAGTGCATTATTTTAGGCCAGATTTGATGCAGGATCTGGTCAGAGTCACTTTCCAATATCCGCTCCAGCATGTTCTGCTGAATTAGGAGAACACTGGTGTGGGAGTTGTGGACCGATATCTGATATTTCATTGAAGCATCAAGCATTGCATGTAGGAGCGAAACTATACATTCAAGTCATACTACGGTTTGATAGACGTTTTAGGGTTTGATTCTAATGATATTTGCAACAGAGTGAGACTCAGTATTCAGTATAATAGTATTCAGTTCACTATGCAATATTTATGCTATATTTCAGTATACAATATTTAATATACAATATTCAGACTTTAATCTGAATAAAGGAAAATGATGACTCTATTCGATTCTGGCACAATTTACTAATAAGACTAGAGCTGGAAGGTGGGACCTCTGCTTTAACGCTTTAAACAAGGCAGTTACATCCAGTATCATAATTAATAGACAGTTAATAGGTATTCTTACCAGTGTGTATTGTTGCATTTTTGTATTGTGATATCAGAAAGTTTCGATGCATCATTACACCCCTACTCTTTCAGAATAAATCTAAAGTGCTGTCTGATGCCCATGTTTTGTGGCGGTGCCAGTATTCTGATATCACTGATCATCTTTAAGTGAAGTGCAGCTGAAGGTTCTCTCCCATTAAATTAGTACAAGTTGCAAAGAGCACCTTTAATGCAGGTTCCGGCTGCTCTGTAGTTTGGGGTGTTTTGTACGCAGTGTTCTGATCTCGCTGTGTGATTGCTGTGTCTGATCGATGATGTCACTCTGGGCCCCCAGGGCTTCGGCTTCGTGACGTTCGAGAGCAGCGCGGACGCGGAGAAGGCCCGAGAGAGGCTGCACGGCACCATCGTGGAGGGCAGGAAGATCGAAGTGAGTCTCTCTCTCTTTCTCTTTCTCTCTCTCTTTCTCTTTCTCTCTCTCTCTCTCTCTCTGTATCTCTCTCTCTCTCTCTCTCTCTCTCTCTCTGTATCTCCCTCTCTCTCTCTCTCTCTTTCTCTCTTTCTCTCTCTCTCTCTCTCGATGTCCTCACATCTATCACGTCACCGCTGCTGCGAGAATGTGCCTTGTATTGCTTGTGCTTCTCTAGTCCAACTGTGTGCATGTGTGTGTGCGTGCGTGCGTGCGTGCGTGTGTGTGTGTACGCGCGTGCGGATGAAGACGCGAGGCATGTCTGAAGTGTTTGGCATGTTAATCTTCAGTCGAAAACAAACTGCATGGCAGAATGTGGATGTTTTGTTCTTACCGTTAGGGCTGCAACGAATTTTAAACAGTTAATCTTTCATAGAAATGAATTATAATTAAACTACCTGAAAACCATGCACTTCTGCGTGGAAACAAACGTTAGTTTGGTGCTAATAAAGACACCTGTGCTCTCCTGCACCTGCACTCACTTCTACTCAGAGGCAGCAACTTGTTCAGGGTTGCCAGATTGGGCAGGATTCCAGGATTGGTGTCTTGCACTTTGCTATGAAAACAAGTGTTAGTGATGTTTTTTCATAATCTTGTAGTGTTTTGTTTAGTTTTATAAATATATAAATAGATTAGAACTTACTGAATAGTAAAAAAATGTATCATAATAGTAATAATAATAGTAAAAATAATCTTTCCCACTCCACCATTAAAAAGGAATAATGTGATTAAGGGTGGTTTGATGTGAAATTAGGGCTGCACAGTATATATTGTCTTTTAATTGTCATTCAGTGCTAATATCTCAGAAATCTGCATTATGCAAAGGAGCGTCTGACCAATCACAGTGTTTCTGACAGGGCGACCAATCACAGCTCCAGGTGAGTTACTGGGTGTTCTGATGAATCGAGGTCTTCATGTAATCTAACAAAAATCTAGTTATTTTAATCTTTTAACCCTTAAAGGTGTTGGCGAATCAGTGCATGAATGGGCGGGGCTAAACTGCTGTAGAATAAGGAGATCTATTTAATTGTGTTGGTTTTGTGACAAAAACTGTGATTTAAAAACGGACTGTTTTTGTATCTTATTTTCCATATATGAACGGTATGGATGGAGTAAATGTACCGTTTGAACCAGTATTTACAGACTTTAATCCTTTTCAATTGCAGAAAAGTGATGATATGGGCCCTTTAATATCACGAAATTGCAGCAGTAAAATCATAATACTGTCCATATTTTGCAGCTCTATCAATAACCATACTCACTAACCACTTTCCGTGGGAGCTTTTAGAGGCATTAAACTCTTTAGACGTCTGGTTCCATTACCTTTGCAAGTAATTATAACAAGGTACATTTCGGTGCATTTCACATCAGACCACTCTATCTACAACTCAACCACTTAATTAATCTGAAATATAGGAAATTGGAGGGAATACCCTTTAAAAGTGTAAGTCAATGTAATATACATCTGAAAATAGAAAAAAATGATAGTTGCATCCCTAATTTCCAGTATGTTTTGGGGTCTTTTGGGGTCCTTTTTCTTGGCTGCTGGGTTCGGTCCCCTGCTGGAGGGCTGCGAACGTCTTGGTCAGAACGCATGCGTGGTTTGCTTCTCCTCTTTAAAAACACAGTCGCATGCTAATGGAGCTGCTGGCCAATCACGTTCCTGGACTTGACCTGTTCCTCGCTCTGTTCTTTACTGCGGCACGGCGTTGATTATTGATCTACCTATTGTTGTTTGTTTGGCTGTTTGTTTGTTTATGAATGTCTATTAGCTTGATTTATATAGAATGTAGTCAGTGTATGTGTCTTCTATGTTTCTTTTCCTTTATTTTGAACTAGTTCACTCTGCACCCGATTTGTTCTCCACTGCTGTGGGCGGTGCAGTAATGCTGTAATGCTGGTTGGTTGTTTTTATTTAATGCTCGTTTGAGTTTGGATCTTCTTTTGTGGACTTTTTAGAGGGTAGCCCCCTTTTTTTTGCTTGTACTGTGTGCGTGTGAGAATGTGCGTGTGTATGTGAGTGTGTGTGTGTGTTCCTTTCTCCATCTTATTGACTTGTTAACGCATGGAGGTCGTGTGTGTGTGTGTGTGTGTGTGTGTGTGTGTGTGTGTGTGCGCGTGAAAATGGATCCTTTCCTCTCCTCTCATGAACTTTTGGGTTGTTTCACATGAGACGTTTAGCGCTTTAGGAGTGTGTCTGCCTTTTTCTTTTTTTCTTTTTTTTCCTCTCCTTTCAAGCTCACCTGAATACTTTTCCCCAGAATGCCCTCTCTGCATGGTGTATTCTAGAGGCTGTGTGTGTGTGTGTGTGTGTGTGTGTGTGGAGCACTGGGAGAGGGTGAGGAATGTAGTCGTGCATTTAGTTGAGCGGCTGGTATTTGATATTTTTGTGTTTCTTTTTTATTTTTTTGACGAGACGGTGAAGATGATGATGTTTAAGTGCATGATGCCTGGAGATGCCTCTCTAGCTCCCCCTACTGTCTGTGGCTGCTTGTGTTGGCTGTAGCTAGCATGGGTCTCAGACTCTTTCTCCTTTTTTACCCGTCCTTCTCCTCACTGGAGCATCTCCACGGCTCATGGGGGGGAGGCAGTGCTCATGTTGGAGCTGAGCGTGGGTGTGTGTGTGTGGGTGTGTGTGCTGTTTTGTTTTTGTTTTTTGCATGACTATTTTTGTTGTAGCTCCAGTAGAAACCCTTAGAGTAAGATCTGATTTGTTGGAAATGTTCCTGACCAGGTCCAGTCCATTCCTGTGCTTAGATCAGTGAGAGATGATTGACGTTCAGTCACATTTCCTCTGTTTCTGTTGTTTTTGTGTTGTTTTCATGGTTTTCATCTGAACATGTTTTATTTTCCTATAGAGAGAGAAGATCAGACAACCAAATTTTCTCATATCTGTCCTTTCTTTCTTTCTTTTTTCTTTTTCTTTTATGCTTGTTTGCATTATTACTTTTCCTTTTTGCTTGTTTTTCTTTCCTTTCCTTCTTTCCTTCATTCCTTTTTCTTGTCCTAGCTTGTTTTTTTCTTACATTTTCTTTTTTCTTTTGTTTTTCTTTCTTCCTTCCTTGCTTGCTTTCTTTCTTTGATTTTTTTCTTTTCTTTTTTCTTATCTTTTTCTTTCTTTTTTTGCTTTCTTGCTTTCTCTTGCTTTCATTTGTATTGTCTGTCTGTCTGTTTCTCTCTCTCTCTCTCTCTCTCTTTCTCCCCTCCATGTCTGTCTAGTTCTTTTCCTGTCTCTTGCATCACTTCCTGCTCTCTTTTTTTTTTTTTAGCCTGTGATGTGACCATCTGAGCCCCTCCCTCCAGTGATGTCATTCATTGGCATGATGAGGATGACTTGCACTTAAGTGTCCATTATGTTGCTTTCCATTGTTTTTTTTGTTTTTTTTAAAATTGTGTGTGTGCAGTCGCTTCACCGTCGCTCCTCCAGTAGATCCACCAGTAGATCCACCAGTAGATCCACCAGTAGATCCACCAGTAGATCCACCAGTAGATTCATCAGTAGATCCATCAGTAGATCCATGATTCAGATCCATCAGTAGATCCATCTGGTAGAGCAGAGGCTGCTGTGTAGTGCATTCGGACCCCTGTCAGAGTTTTGAGGGTCCTAAAAGACCGCTTCAGACGCATTCCTGATTCCAGAGCCGTCTCTCACCAGACTAACACGCTGCCTGTTTATTCTTTAGCCTCCCTGCTCTAAAACACTGGACGGTGGCCAGTTAGCGTGAGACTTCAGGACCCCTTCTTTTTTTTTTTTTGATCCTCCAGCCTGTGCTTGCGTTCCCCTCCTCCTTTTCCCGACTTCTCCTTTCCACCGCAGTTTCCTTCCCACCTAAATTTGACTTTTTCCATTCCTCTCCTCCTCCTCCTCCTCCTCCTCCTCCTCTCTCTAGGGCCTGGTTGTTTTTCTCTCATTATTTGTTATATTAGGCTTTATTTATTTATTTGTTTGTTTGTTTGTTTATTTATATATTGTTTTCTTTTTTGGCCATTAGCCTTATTCTGTTCATTTTTTTTTTTATCCTATGATTTATTTTCTTTCTGTTTCCCTGACGACTTCTGTGTGTTGTTGTTATTGTTGTTATCGTTGTCAGTCTCCACGGTAACCGCTCGCGTGTCGTCATGCCGTTTCCTGGCACATGGTAAGTGTGTGTATGTACGGCTTCATTCCTGAACCAACCCACATACTGCAAATTCAACCGAAGGGGGGGGGGGGGGGGGGGGGGGGGGGGGGGGGGG
>JBBPCZ010000115.1:735893-747135 GCA_037974445.1 Brycinus macrolepidotus | reverse complement strand
GCAGTGTTTTTATACTTTTCCTCATTAAATAAGATGTGATTCAGGTGATCACTAATCAGTACCTCATAAAGCAGAATATAATATATAATATATATATATTTACTGCCAAAAGACAAAATAACAAAATAATACTAACAAAGTAACAAAATAATTATGTTGATGTGAAATGCTTTTTTAGTACTTCTTATGATAGACAATTATCAGCACTAAATTTCTGGACTAAATCAGTACTCAGTACTAAATCAGTACTCAGTATCTCCATCATGTGCAAAATTCAAGTTTCTTCTGCATCTCTGTCTCTTTTGTAGAATGTTTTGATTTATTTGCTTGAGGTCAGTTGATAGTTTAGAACTGCGTTTGTCGGCGAATCAGAAAGCCATAAATTCATAATGCGATTTATTATGAAGACAGTCTTCCAGTTAGTCGAGCTGTGAGTGAATAATCTGTTTATGTCATAAGCAGCGTAGTCGAGTCACTTGTTTTTCTTTGTGAAGGAACAACTGGATCTTTTGTCTGCAAACCGCATGTTCGGTCCTGTTGTTGGTGCAGATATAGGAAAGTGTCCTGGCCAAGGAAACAGCATCATAGCTTCCTGAGGAGTCTGCCAACACTCATGCATGAATCAAGGAACCGTTGAGTATTTCTGACAGCCTCACTATTCACCAAAGCACAGTGAGCACTGGTACAGCTGTGTAAGCGCTAAATTACTCCAGATCACACAGTAGACCAGACTTTCAAACACCCAGCTGGGATGATTCTCACCATCCTCCCCAGAACCTCAAGGATGGCTGTTCAGTATCTTGGTCTAGGAGATGCCGTCCCAGTAGTTTGGCACTAATAAGTTGCATTTTTGCCTCCAAAAAGGACATTGTGACTTCAAAACAGCTGGAGGAACACCAGAGGCTCACTAGTCCTGCAGATAAAATACTTTGTTGCGCTCCAGGACGGACTGGACAGGCTGCTGGTATTTTATCTGGGATGTTTTGGAGCATTCATTTAATTGTGCTTAGAAGAAACTCGAACATGCTGTAATAACATTTTTATATTAGATTAGTGCTGTCATGTCAAAAGCTCACTGTTTGTTTACACCATTTTACAGCTTTACACTGTATGAACATTTACTAATTTACGAATGAAAATGGCCCAAAATGACTACAGAAGAATAAAGCTGCCGTTTCAGACCTGCAAAGTTTTATTACAACAGCTGTGATGCGTCATGGTAAGATTATCCACCGTTTTCTTAAAGTTTGACCGACTTCCTGTAGGACTGAATAGTGTCTAGGGTTCATGTGTCAGATGTTGACTGGACAACACATCTGGGTTCTAATATGTATATGTTGAGGATACCTCTCTCCAAAAACGACTTGAAATGCTAAAAACAGCTGGAGGAACATCAGGGAATCACTAGACATGGAGGTAAAAGATCTAGTGGGTGGATGATGAGGGACCTGAGACTTTGTTGAGCAACAATCTAATAAAACATCTTATCTAATGAGGGAAGATGTTTCAGCCAAACAGAAAGTTAGTCTGCTGGTATTTTATCTAGGATGTTTTGGGGCCTTAACATCTGAGCTCAGCCTGTGCCTAGAAGAAACAGTAATAACGTTACTGTTTTTATATCAGTCATTGCTGTCATATGAGAAACTCTTATTGTTTGTTAACACCATTTAAACACACCAGCTTTGCACCATGTGAGCGTTTAATGACGGGCCTGTGCTAATGACAATGGCTCAAAATGACTACAAAACAGCGACAAAGTGTCATATTAAGATGATCCACTATTTGCCCAACTGTAGGACTGAATAGTGTCCAGTGTTCATGAGTATGAGATGTTGACTGGATAGCACAACATCTGGGTTCTTATATGTAAACACTGGGGTCCGAAGGTCTGAGACCATTAGTGAACATCCTTTTGAATTATTTTCTAATTTAATAGCTCTTTTATATATATTATCAGACACTTTCTGAAGTTTTCCACAGAAATGGGTGGAAGCCTTTCTGTTAAAAGGCCTTAACGTGACCAGTGTCCCAAATTTGCTTCAGTTTAAACAATGACAAAGAGACAGAATCTGGAATATTTCTTCATCATTTTACTGATCCGAACGTATCTTCAAAAAGGTAAAGCCCTAAAAATAGCAGGAGGAACAGCAGAGAATCACTAGACGTGCAGATCAAAGATCTAGTGTGTGGACGATGAGGGACCTGAGCTACAGGACGGACTGCATTTTAGCAACAAAGAACTTCTTATGAGAAAAGACAGTGATTCAACCAAACAGCCGGTTCGGCTGCATGTATTTTATATGGGAACAATGGGTAAAACTATCTTGGGCATCAGGCAGTGTATTCATAACCATTTTAGAGGCATTAAACTCTTCAGACATCTGAATTACAGAGACATTCTGAAAAACGGTTGGACTTTCTGGGGTTGTGAGCTTTTAGTAATGAAACAGAGCAGTGCTGGTATATCATCCCGCAGACCTTCAGACCTTCTCTTGCTTTAGTGCGAGCAGTCTTAACACTTTTCTGCCCCTCACTTCTTTAAATGCAGCTCAGAGTAAGACCATAGCTCCTCCTGCAATAGCCTGTCCAGCTTTCCTTGATTAAACAATCATTGACCAGATGGATGAACCCTCAGAATAGACTCACTACTTACTACAATCTAAAAGTCCATCTTATATAGTATAATATATAGTGAAATCTCATCCCATCTGTTTTTTCACAAACATATCACGTGGTTTAGGCCAGACAAACCAGTTGAAATGCTATGGGTTTTAACTCAAATGATAGAACAGAAACCACTAGTAGGCAGCAATGGGACTGAATTCTGTACAACATACAGTGAGAGAAAATGAATACCCTTCCTTCAAAGATTTTGCTGATATAATTCTTTTCAAATTCCCTTTTGCATTGTAACATGCATCAGTTCTGAAGATTTATGGATGGTGACTATTTCTATGTTGCGTTTGTGGACTGCTTTTAAAACTCAAATGTTTTTTTCTAATGTCATTTTTATCCAAAATTATCTAATTTATCAAAATAAAAAAAAGAAGCTTTGTGTCATCAGAGATACATGGCATAAACTAACACAAAGATTTGTTACTAATTTCTTCATTGTTTTATTTAAAAAAGGTGAAATAAGTGCATTTATCAAAAATGTACAGATATTAAACATTTGCATCATTTCAAATTGCATTTGTTAATGTTATAATGCAGGCCAAAAAAGGTCTACATACATACACACACACACACACACACACACACACATATATACACACACTCACTCCTACACTCACACCTTGCTATTCAGTACAGAGCACTGACTGGGTCCAGTAAAACAGTAACAAGTGCATGTTTCTTCACAGCCCAGAGTCCCACTGAGCTTCTCATTAAAAAGTGCTAGACTGATATTAGAGAACCGATAAAAAACATAGAACAATTACAGAGAGTATGTACAACATAACCACAGTATTTCCTTAGACTTAAGGATACATGTGCTAAAAATGTGCGTTTAAGAAATTTGCATCAGGCTGGAAGTGTACAGAGAATTTTTCTGGATCCTGGAGTCCTGAAGTGGGAAACTGTACAATAACCGTTAAAAAAATATACAGTACTTTCCATGTACAGCCATGCGCTGCTTAAAATGCATAGACTCCCATGCCGACCGCCAGAGCCACACACACTCCGAGGAGCATCCTGAGCAGCTGAGAGCTGGAGGCCAGAGAGGAGGGCAGCGCTAAAGATGAAGATTTGGCTTCTGCAGAACAACAGAGAGAGAAAGAGAAAAAACAGAGAGGTGTAAAAATGTGTCCATGCATCAATTTGCAGATGAAAAATTGCATGCATTGACTGAACATTAAAATAACCGATAACTGATACTACTCTATATATAATACTATATATATATAATACTGATAATACTATATATATAACTATTCAAAAATATTTCAGCTATATATATATGAATATATACCATAAAGATTGTTGCATTGTTTTTAGATCCTGTTTTAATCCTGATTTTCAGGGCCTAACAATTTTTGTTGCTGATACTTTATTGCAACACCGGGGGAGGAGCTACCCAGAGTTCTTCAATGATCTTAAAGTATTTTTCATTAAAAGGAATATTTTCTGTTAGAATCAGCATTCTGCATTAAGTAATGAATGAATTAATTATTGCTGAATTTCCACATCCTGCGTGTGTTTCTACCTGGAGTCTTTGGGCTGGGTGATTTGTGTCTCTGCCTGAGCTCGTTCTCCTCTGAGAGGTTCTCTGAGATGTTCAGCAAGTTCTGTAGTTCATCAAACACCTGAAAAGTAAGAAGCAAAAGGTGTCATACTGGCAGTTCCTTCAAGCGTGTTTAGGCTGTCTAGGCTGTTTATTTGTAGTGATTACTGAATCATTTGCAGTAGTTACTGAATCATTTGCAGTAGTTACTGATTCATTTGCAGTAGTTACTGATTCATTTGCAGTAGTTTCTGATTCATTTACAGTAGTTTCTGATTCATTTACAGTAGTTTCTGAATCCTAACATCAATAACCGAATGCTAAGCCTCGGTTTGAAGGGTTAGCGTGAGCGTTCGAACCTCGATGTTGAGCTGGAAGGCTCTGATGGCCTCCTGAAGAACTTGCTGTCTCTGCTCTCCTGTCAGCTCGATGCTGTTCATCCTGCTCCTGTAAAGCTGCTTGAACAGATTCGGGCTGCTGACGCCTGGGAACGAGAAGAACGCCAGGCCGTCTCCATTCTTCAGCCCCAAAGACTTCTGGGTAATGCGACCCAACACCTGGCCGCCCGACAGGTCGCCTAGGTAACGAGTGTAAGCGTGTGCCACCAGGTACTCGGGGTGGTCCTCGCCAATCTGAGAAGGGAGAAAACAAGGAGATCAAGTTGTGTATTAAAAAGCATTACATCTGGGATCAAATGATTATTGATTAAATCATTGCAGTTTCTTGTGATTAGGAACAGATGCAGGTACAATTCTGGGCCATGTTCTCAGGTCCATTCGGTTCTTTAAATTTTTCAGTGAAATGCTTGAACTAACTCATAAATTAATCTTTTCGTGCAATGTTTACTCCCACATTCCAGATTGAAGAAGTTTTTAACAAATCTCTACACATACATTTTCCCACAAATTTAACTATAAATTACTCTGGATAAAAGAATTTGTTCAGTATATGGACGCATGCTTTAAATGTCAATAAACGTAAATGATTTAAATGTCTAAATTAAAAGCTTGAAATGCAAATAAGGAGCTTGATTTACTTCACAAAGTGGGAGGAACTTTATGTAAGCAATTACAAGTTTTCTTTTGGAAGAATAATCCACAAAACTTAGCATCTCAAATCTATAAATGTCTCATAAACACACAGGTGTATCATAATGACACTATATCGTGGGGTATGCAGCGATTCCCACCCCTAGTTTTACCTTTGAATCAGCTGGTTTTGTTCGTTAAAACAGGTGGTTTGAATGAATTGGTTTGGTTTAAGGCACCTGCTCCTTTTTTGGCTCAACAATTATAAAGCACTTTATTAGCTGAATCAAGAGTGTGTGCAGGACTTTATCTGGTACCTCTCTCAGTCTCTGAGCGTATCTCAGCGCAGCGGCCGGTACGACGAGCTTCTCTCTCCAGTTCTGACCATAGAAGTGCTCCAGATCCTTCCTGAGGGACCCCAGTCTGGCCAGTTCCTGTGGGAAGTAAATCGGTGCGACGCTGTCGTGGGAGCAGTTCCTGTCCAGTTCCTCTTCCAAAGCCTCGTAGATTTTGTACAAAGAGCAGAGCAGGAGCTGAGGAAAGAGATTATGTTTAATTCTGTTTTTTTATTCTTTTAAAGAAGCGTGAAGTAGCTGTGATGCTGATCTGTGGTCCAGGCTGATGACTGACCTTGTACTGCTGCAGAGTGACCTGTCCCCTCTGGTAGGCCAGCATCAGCTGCGTGTTCTCAGCCCTGGTGTGGCTTTCCTTAGTCACTGCTTTGATCTGCTCGGACAGATCACTGTGGAAGGAAGCCCAAAGTCATGTTAACATCAGTGTAAGAGCATGGAAACTTTTTAACATTGTTTCACTCCTCCAGTGGGGTCCAAAAGTCCAGTAGAGACCCCTAGTGATGCCACAGCCTTTAGTGCACAGAGTTTAACATGTTGGGGAAAAATAAAATAAAATTGGAAGTTCAGCTTTTTATGTTCTATTTTTTTTAGCAATGCATTAAATTCAGCAAATAAATTGTAGTAACATTAATCTGTGCAGTGTGTTCTCCAGGGGAAGTGTAACTATTTACACTTTAAAAAATCAATCAGAATCTTCAAAAACACGCCCTTTGACTGGGGTGCCCAAACTTTTGCATAGTCGTAACTTGTAGCAATTCTCTCTATTACTTCACTTCAGTATTATGTGGCATAATAAACTCCTGAATGTGTCACAGCCTATACTGTCATATTTAACAGGCTCACTGTAAAGTTCTTTATGCACATATAGTCCATGCATGTGTTCTAACTAATTTGGCACTTACGCGTCTGTGATCTGGGTCTTCTCGGCCTGCAGGCTCTTCTTATCTGCTTCCATTTTCTGTGAAGGAAACCAAGATTAGCCACTCAAAACTGCTTCACTGGGTGATCTGTGCCTAATCTCAGTATTGCAGCACACAGTGATTCTACAGTGATTCTACATGAGAGTTTTCAGTAAGTCACAGAGTCCAAAGCTCACATTAAAATGAATCAGTAAAATCAGTAATAAAGAAGTCTGAAGGAATCCATTGATCTGAAGTCAGAAGTTCATACGTACTCAGTCTGCAGGTCGTGCTCTGGATGAGTTGTGTGGCTGTCCTCTGAGATCAGATCCTCTGAGTTTGGAATACGGCGAGCTGCTCTCTCTTTTATACCCCCTCTCTCTTCCGCTCCTCCCTCCCTCTCTGCCTGCTCAGCTGAGAGAAACAGGATGTGGCTCTGAGGCCAGGACAAAGAGAGGGAGGGCCCACGACTAAACATGACACTGCAGGCCGAGAACAGAGGAAGGGAAGAAGCAGAGAGAGAGAGAGAGGGAGGGAGGGATCAGAACTAACCATGACACAGAACACTCTGCAGACAGAAGCACGAGGGCAGTCACTGGGCGGGCCAAAGACTAACCATGACACAGTACATTCTCTAGCCTGCCTTTCTTTCTTTCTTTCTTTCTTTCTTTCATTCTCTCTTTCTTCCCTTCTTTCTATCTATCAAGAATAATTTGTATATATTAAATACCTACAAACCAACTATTAAAAGGGAATTCCATACATTTTTTTAATTTTCAAACTTACCAGGTCAGAATTTTTCACAGTGGTGGTGAATGGAACCAGATGTCTGAAGACTTTAATGCCTCTCTCGCAGAAAGTTATTACATGAAATGGTTATGAATACACTGTCTGATGCATGAAAGACTTGACAGAATGTTTTGGACTAAAATTTATTTATTCATGATGAAGAGGCACATGCATGCGGGTGGTCTAATAAAGACATCGAGACCCCTGGTTCCATTTACCACCACAGTAAAGGAATCTGAGTCATTAGGTTTCCCTACAATTAACTGTTTCACACCAACCCACTTTAAATGACTGTTTACAAACAGACATTTCACAAAATCGGTGGAGTTCTCCTTTAATGAGCTTTAAGAAAGAATTTGGTGATTATGTATTTGGAGCTAATGATGTATTCTTCCTTCTCTAGCCCTTTTTATTTGTATTTTTTTGTAGGAGGGAGAGTTGAAATCATGACTAGCATGACCTTAACTGCTCAGCAAAGTTGGTGTATGGCGTGGAAAAGTACACATGTGGTGACCAGCATGAACTGTGCACACAAATAAAAAGGTAGATGTATTTGACCTTATTGTGTTTACTGGAGCCGATTTGATCATGCATTCACCAGCGGTCTGTCGAATGGTAGGCAGAGTCCATTTGGCAGCCAGTTTGGCACAGGAGGGAAAGCTTACACTATGACCACCTAAAGTAACGAGGCTTTTGGCATTAAAACCTGAAACACTTGGCTGCCTGGAGTTCACGTGTAATGACTAGCATGCTGCTATCAAACCCTGCTGTTATGTTCCTCAAACCATTCCTGAACAGTGTTTGCAGTGAGGGGGCCGTATTGTCCTGCTGAAAGAGGCCGCTGCCATTAGAGAATTCCGTTGCCATGAAGGGTGAACTTGGTCTTCAACCATGTAGGTGGTCCGTGTCTAAGTAATGTCCACATGAATGCAGGACTCAAGGTTTCCCAGCAGAACATTATCCAGAGCATCACACTGCCTCCACCACTTCACCTTCTTCCCATAGTGCTTTCTGGTGCCACCTCTTCCTCGGGTAAGTGACTCATACACACCCGACCGTCCACATGATGGAACAGGATTCATCAAACCAGGCCACCTTCTTCCATTGACACATGGCCCAGTTCTTATGCTCATCTAGGTGCTTTCAGCAGTATACAGGGGTCAGCATGGGCACTCTGACTGGTCTGCAGCTACACAGTCCCATACAAAGCAAGCTGTGATGCACTGTGCCTTCATTCCCCATGCATATCAGTGAGCCTTATGACCCAGTTCACTGGTTGTCCTTCCTTGTGCCGCTTTTGATAGTACTGGCCTCTGCATACCAGGAACTCTCCACAAGACCAGCTGTTTTGGAGAAGTTCTAATCCAGACATCACAGTTTGGCCTTACATCTAGTCAAATTTGACTAAATCATTCAGATCCTCACGCTCCACATTTTTCCTGCTTCCAACACATTGACTTCAAGAACTGACCATTCACTGCCTGATATATCCCATCCCTTGAAAGGTCCCACTGTAATGAGATGATCAATGTTATTGACTTCACCTGATTTTAATGTTATGGCTGATCTGTGTATATACAAATGACCTCCATTTTGACTGGCTGCCCTGTATTATGCCTGATTCAGATTAAGTCACTCCTTATGACTTCACTGTAAATGGGCGGGGGTAAACACCTCTAGGCTGAATATCATGGTAACACTGAATTCAAAACAGTTTTGTAGCTTTCCATAAATGTACCCCATGGACTGAGATGTACTTTAATTTTATAAAACCAAGGCCTTTATAAGGGCCCTTTAAGCATATTGCATCAATAAAATTTCATTATACTTGTTGAAAGCAAATACAGCCTATAATAAATGTCCTCTTTCCTTACATAATAACCCGTTTGTTAGAATGAGTCACTGCCTGCTCCTTGAGTCCTGAGTCGTGATTTGAGTGCTCTGAGATAAGACTGTTTCTTTAAATCTGGACCGTGACTCAGCGAAACACCCTGCAGCAGCAGCAGCAGCAGCTGGGGCAACATGGAAACCATTAGACGGCATTCTGGCCGGCAGAGGGAGGGCAAGTGGAGCAGCTAAACATGAGTCAGTGGAACCTTCTCAGTAAACATGAGCAAGGGGGTTTCAAATAGCAGACTGGCTGTGAAAGGACACTGCCTCTTGTGTACTGTTTACAAAGGCTAAAGACAGTGAAGCCTATAGCAGCGCTGCCTTTCGGGCCTGTGGTGTGGCTGAATGATGCCTGAATGAGGCCTCAGTGTGTATCAAAAGGCAAAAGAAAAACATACAAACAACAGCATTCAGCCTGGATTTTGAACCTGCCAGCTTGCGCTGCACACTGACCCCACTAGACACACACAAACAAAACACTAGTGCATTTACACACACCTCTTCAGTCACGGCACATTGATTACAATCCACAGTCTAAAAAGCAAAGACCCTTGATGAGTCTTCTGGGTCCTAATGAAATCAAATGAAAAGATTCAGAAGGACAAGTAAAATGAAGGTGGACAAAAGATAAAAAGTGCCTATAACGTTCACTGTAAGATCTGTTAAAGTGAAAAAAAGTTGGGACCTGCATTTTTCAAGCAGCCCAGGGAGCTCGGGCTTAGAGGCGATTACAAAAATCCCATAAAAATGAAAGGCTGTGTTCATTCTGCTTCAACATTAAACAACTCAACACAGATTCACTGGTGGGTTTGCATAGTAAATAAACTTGCTATATTTGTGTTGGAGACGTCTGGTTCCATTAACATCCACTGTAGAGAAATCTGAGTCTGTACAATGAACTATTTTCACACCAAACCCACTCTGAATGACTGTTTTCATCTAAGGCACTGGATTACGATATTTTTCACAAACCAAGATTTCTGATTAAGCCAGATCACCACAGATAACTTAAGGACAAAGTTGAGAATTGTCCAGAAGGAATGTCCAGTTCTATTGGACAGACTTGGACTTAAGTTATCAGGCTAAAGCGAGATTTCCTGTTTTGTGAAATACATCCCAGCACTAGACCTATTCTGCTTTCAAGCCTCCAACCCAAATTGGGACTTCTGACGTCCTGGAAAACAGCTTGGAAAACAATTTAAGTGACTCTCAGTGACATCTTCACACTTTGGTGTTTTCTGCGCCAGAAACACATGAACAAGTTGAGGCAGCTGCTTACTGTGGTTGAGCAAGACTGAAAATGTGAGTTATATCAATAACCGATCATGTTCATCTCAATGAAGCTCAACTACACTTGTGCACTGATGTCAATTATTATAAAAAACTGTGACGCTGCAACTTCACTAATATAGTAAGGCTGCAAACATATTGTCTGCAATAGTAATGCAACACCATACGATAACCAGGGGTCCCAGCTCCAGTCCTGGAGGGCCGGTGTGATTTTATAGCACAGATATTCCTATTCTTTTACATTTTGCAAACTGTACAGATCTTGCTTCTGTTTGTAATGTTTGTAATATTTGTTTAGTTGGAATATTCTTTTTTCTGTGTATTTTATTACCTTAGTTCAGCCTTTCCGAATTTCTCTTTAATATAATGTCAAATATTTTATAACTTTATTGCACAGTCCTATGGGTCAACTCAGGAGCAACATTTCAGTAGACGTTGTACTTGTATAACTGTAGCTGTGACAAATAAAGAATCTTGAATCTTGATTTCCCTGTTCAAACACCTGTTAATTGTCTTGTTTAGTGAGTGTGTTTGGGAGCGGAACTGCCAAACTGTGCTGAACATTGACCCTCGAGGACTCGGGACTGATTCTGTTTAATCTTCAACATGTCATCAATGCAATAACAATCCCTGGATGAATCTGAATCGTCTCCATATTCCTATATAGTGTGCCATGTTGTTATAAAAATTTAATTTTTACATCTACAGCTCTGGAAAAAAACAAGAGAGCACTGCAATTTCTTTTTAAATCCGCATCTCTATGAGTATGAG
>JBBPCZ010000115.1:721645-735793 GCA_037974445.1 Brycinus macrolepidotus | reverse complement strand
TGCTTTAAAGAACAATATTTTTATTTGGAAATGAGGAGAAATATTGTCATCAGTTCTTAAAAACTAAGGCAAAGCTGTTCAGTTCAATACTTGCACCAATAAAAGATAAAACCAGAGAAACTGAACATTCTTGCAGTGCTCTCTTATTTTTATCCAGAGCTGTAAATATTTATTATAGTACAATTTGTCCAGTGTGGAATTGTGCATGCATGGATGAATCACCAATAGACATTTACCTAAATATACAGGCTCATGCACACAAATACAGCATAATATGCCATTTGTTAGACATAGTATAGACAAGCACTATTTAGAGCTGCACAATGTATCATCTCGTTATCACAATATTGGTCTCTTATACTGGACCGATATATCTTGGAAACTGATATTGAAAAAGGCTGCAATATGCAAATGAGCCCCTAACCAATCACAGTGTTTCTGACAGGGTGGCCAATCACAGTTCCAGGTGAGTTACTGGGTGTTCTGATGAATCGAGGTCTTCGTGTAGTCCAACAAAAGTTTAATTATTTTAGTCTTTAACCATTAAAGGTGTTGATGAATCTGTGCAATAATGGGCGGGGATAAACCGCGTAAGGAGATATATCTAAAGGTGTTGGTTTTGTGACATCACAAAAGCTATGATTTGAAAATGGGCTGTTTTTGTAGCTTATTTTCCATTTATTGACAGGATGGATGGGGGAAGTAAATGTACCATTTGAAACAGCAAATAAAGAAAGAGGCAGTTAGTGGTCTGGTGGTTAGGGAATTGCCACTGCAATCAGAAAGTCATGGGTTTGAATCCCAGGACTGCCGCTGGCACCACTGAGGTACCCTGGAACAAGGTACTGCTCCCCGGGCGCTGTGTTGCTGGCTGCCTGCTGCTTCACTTGGTGAATGGGTTAAATACAGAGAAAGAATTTCACACTGTTCACACTGTGTGCTGTGGTGTGTTCATGTGTGACTATAAGGGCCACTTTACATAAAATACTGACAGACTTTAAGCCTAGATAAGATAAACATTTATTAATCCCACAAGTGGAAAATTTGCATTGTTATGGCAGCAAGTGGACAGAACAAGAGTTAGAGTAGCATTAGTGTAAAATGACAATTTGTCATACGTGAACACACCACACAGTGTGAAATTCTTTTCTCTGCATTTAACCCATTCACCAAGTGAAGCAGCAGGCAGCCAGGAACACAGCACCCGGGGAGCAGCGTGTGAGGACCATGGTGAGGACGGTACCTTGCTCAAGAGCACCTCAGTGGTGCCCCTAGCAGTCATAGAATTTGTACTCACGACCTTCTGCTCACAGAACCAACTCCCTAACCACTAGACCACCAGCTGCCCTATTATATATAAACAATAGAATAAAAGAAATGAATTCCAGAAAAGTGATGATATGGGTCCTTTAATATCTTGAAAAGCATTGCAATCGCAATATGTGGCAATAACATCGCAAAACTGATATTTTGTTCCTATCGTGCAGCCATACAATTTAGTGCACTATGTAGGGAGCAGCGAGGAGTGTGAGACACCCCAGCCCTGAGCCCCCTGCTGCAGTTCTCGCCCCGGCCGCTGGAGGCGCTGTTGCTGTTGAGTCTATGTAGCATCGAGCTGGGATCAAGATGGCCTTGAAGCTAGCCTGAAGTTTCCGAATGGTATCTAACGGTAACTATGCTGTTTACTGCATAAAATGAGAGCCTGAGCGAACAGCAGGTGACAGTCGAACCGTGTACTTTTATACTCATTTTATACTCAAAAGAGCCGGGTGTGTGGTTATAATAGGAGCTGGCGGCTTTGGAATTTAGCCTGCTAGCCGGCTAGTTAGCTTGTTTGGTGCTAAACTCAGGCTTTATCCAGCAGGTTAGACAACTGGCTGGATAAGTGTGAACAAGCTAACTCATATTTACCTCCCGGCTCTGAAAAGACCCTGAAAACATCATGAAGTGGTGAATAAGAAGAGAAGTTGGATTAGCATGCTGGCTAACTAGCTAGGTAGCTAACTGGCTAACTGAACGTAAACAAAGCTTTCCCGCCTGGGTTTGAACCCCCTCACACAGTCCACACTCTCCTCACACACAGCAGAACTGCTGCACAGGTGTTTCTGGAGCTTTGATCAGACTCACGGTTTAATAAGAAAGTACCTGAGACTTTGTTTTTGTTGCTCTTGTATCGGTTAGAGTGGAATCATGCTTTAAAGTGGTTCCTCAGCTCTATCATCATGATAGTTGCAAAGTTGTGACATATGGAAATTACATGCATATTTTGTTTGGGAGTAAAATGTAAACACCCTCACAGTTCACATTCTCCTCACCCACAGCAGAACTGCTGGACAGGTGTTTCAGGAGCTTTGATCAGACTCATGTTTAATAAGAAAGTACCTGACACTTTGTTTCTGTGGCACTTTTACTTGGTTAGAGTGGAATAATGTTTTAAAGCGGTTCTTCAGCTCCGCTATCATCATCATCACTGGTAAAATTAATGAAGTTCAATTGTAGCAAAGTTGTGACATATATGAATAGCGTGCATAGGTTATTTGGTAGTAAAATATAAAATGGGAAGTGGTTTTTTTTTTGAGAAGATGCTGGTCTTTGCATCCAGAGGTACAGAGACTGATTCCTGCTCTGGACGCAAACCTTAAACACTTTCCTCTGGGATCAATAAAGTTTTCTGATTCTGACTGAAGTGGACTGCCAGGTTTTTTTTTCTAACTTTAGACTGTGTTTCAGATGGAGGGTGAGGTGAGCCTGGTGGCAGGCCGCAGTCAGAGAGAGAAGAGGAGATCTTACAAAGACCTCCTGCGAGAAGAAGAGATCATCGATGCAGAGGTTCGGAAGTCCTCGAAGAAACGTCCGAAGGTGAGGAGGCGAGGTCACTGTGTGTTAGTTAGGTGCTGACCTGGCCTTGCTGTAGCTCTCGGATCTCCTTAAAAAAAGGATCCTTCCTGCCCTGTCTCTATTCTGTGATCACCTTCACTGCAAATGCTTTTAAACCTTTTGAATGTGGGCATATGTGCGTAACATATTACATTTATGGCTGCACAATATTTTGTCTGTTAATTGTTATTACAATATCGGTCTCTGCAATACTGATATTGCAAAAGGCTGCAATATGCAAATGAGCCTCTAACCAATTACAGTGTTTCTGACAGGACGACCAATCACAGCTCCAGGTGAGTTACTGGTTGTTCTGATGACTCAAGGTTTTCATGTAATCCAACAAAAGTCTAATCATTTTAATCTTAGTTTATTTTCCATATATGGACTTATGTGGATGGGGGGAGTAAATGTACCATTTGAAATAATATTTACAGACTTAAAGCCTTTTTGCTTCCAGGAAAGTGGACCTTTAATATCATGAAAGGCACCACAATCGCAATATGTAGCAGTAAAATTGATATACTGAAATTTTGTCCATATTGCGGGCTCTAATTACATCTTTAATTGTATGCGTTATTCCTGTGTACTTTGATTTACATAACTTGTACAACTTAAGTGTTACTGTAAATTTGTGTGATGTTAACATTTTTCATATGACTGGTACATAATGGTGAACTAATCCTGAATATTTGTGGCCGACTCTGTTTCTCGATTCTTAGACAAATTGGCAAAAAACTGATTTTCATTATTTATATATCTTTATATAATATATACCTTTGTATTTTGTTGTATATGCTCCCTTTTAGTTGGATTTAAATTGTATTCTGGTTCTTATTCCCCAAGGATGCAGAGGGGCCCATAGCAAGCAGTGAATTTCACAAGAAGAAAAAGAAGAAGCATGATGATGATGAGTATCACTACAAAGGTGAGCAAGATAGTGAGTTCTAACAAAACAAAGAGTGCTGCTAACAAGATAAATCAATGATGAATGAATTTACTTGTTAATGATTGTGTTATTATAATGTGTATAATCAGGTATTGCAACAGTTCTGTCTCTTTTGCCCCAAAGATCACGGCTCTGGGTCACATCATAAAAAGAAGAAAAGACTATTGGAGAGCCATGGTACGTCCATGTCCTCCTCCAGCTCTCCACACACTGGTGTGACTGCCATGGGCCTCCTCCAAGCCATCACCTCTCCCACGGCTGTTGGTTCTGAGCCCAGCCCCTCCTTCCCCAAGAAGCCCATGTACCCCTCCCACCACATAGTTAAGGAGCGAAAGAAAGAGAGTATGGGGATGCCCAAGCCCGCCAAGAAGCAGCAGCCTCAGCCTCAGCAGCAGCAGCAGCAGCAGCAGCACCACATAGTGCGAGAGGCACTGCCTGTGGTTGGAGAGGAAGTGGAGCTGGAAGGTGAGCAGTAGATGCCTGCGATTTAAAATGCACAGATATGGAATTTTGATATGGAATGTGATTTGAAATGCACAGATATGGAATTTTTATGGCTAATTGACAATTTGTGGCAGTTGTGGCAGATACTGGTATTACTAACTGCTAATCATTTTTTGCATTAAAAAGTTCAAACAGTAATTAATAAATAAAGTGCGTTCTGCTTAAGACATGTTAAAAATGTGTCATTGCTTATTTTTAGGGAGCGTTTATATTTGTAGTTCAGTTCCCTTGGTCTGGACCAGAGCAAAAAATGATGCATTGTTGCATTTTTGTTCCGGTTTGCTTTGTGTCCAAACTGACATGTCCGACATAGAACTGAGATGTAAACAGAAGCATTATAACTTGCATAATATCCAACAATCTTAGGGGTTTAATTTATTTTTTGTTTTACAGTATCTCGTCACATTCTAAAGCAAAACACTATTAGTTACCATAATCTTACCAGTTCCAAAAATGGGGTGCAGTCCAAAAATGGGGTACCACACAGCCTCAGGTGGCTAACTGCTTTTCCAAAATGGTGATAACCTGGCACATGAATACATATATGTTTGGCTGGTGTTGGCAATATAACTGTTTATCATTATTGTGATTAATAATGATGCATTATGTATGACATCATATGTCTTATATGTATTACTGAGCATATCATCAGAACACTTATCAGTTGCATGTTTTATTACATAAAGAGCATAATTACTCCAGTTTCATTAGTTTTTATGCAGTGTGTAATAGGTTGAGAGGTATCATTGTAGGCATAGCCTTTGAAAGTATTTTTTTTTAATTAAGCGCTTTTTTCTGTTCTAACATGCCAAACTACAGAAAACTGATTATTGTTATGCATATTACCCACCCTTAGTATTTGGTCATGTATTTCTTAATGGTTTTAAATGTGTCTGCGCTTTGGTTTTAAAATTGGAACTATTGGTTTTATAATTACAGGTTCAGAACTCTAATACTAAAATATACAAAATGTCAAAACAGCATCAGAAACATATCTGTTGCACATATAAAGGAAGGTCTGCAGAACAGTTAATTCCATCTGTTTTGCATGCATACAACATACCACACTTTAGGGGTCTCGGTCTTGTCCACATTTATACAAGGGTTTAACTAGCCACGCTCTTTCTTGTAGTATCAACTTGCACTAATAGAGCAGTCACACTAGGGTTTATTCTAATTGACCCAAACTATTGAAAATAGCCATGACATGTAAGTTAACACCAAAAGCCGTTTACAGTGACAGCTGACTGTTAGGTTAGGAGTGTAGGCCTTGCAGTCTTAGTTCCATTTATGTGATTTCCCCTTCACCACAGGTCATTATGGGGGATCGTACGACTTTCCAGATGATGACAGCTCCTCTTCGGGAGATGACACGGATAATGGGCAGCTTGTCATTGACGACTCATTCGCTCCACACAGCAAAAAAAGCAAAAAGAGCAAGAAAAGCAAGAAGAAGAAAGATAAAGATAGGGAGCGGAGGCACAGCAGCAAAAGCACGAAAAAAAACACAGGTAAGTTTAGAATTCAGCGATCATTGTGTTTTTGTGTTAGAACTGAACATTGTAATCATATGTTCTCTGCACTGAAAAACTTCTGTATAGTTCTTTGTGTCTGAACTTTCTCTTGCTCTCATACTTTAGCCAATGGCAGCTCAGATGGTGGATTATACCCTGGAGGACGATCAGGATCTCACAGTGAGAAGAAGAGAAAGAAAGAAGAGAAAGCTAGATTAAAGGCTGAGAAGGTAAAACTACTCAGTTGATCATTTTTGGACCATTAACCATGAGCCTTTCAGCCAGTTAGTGCTGGGTGATATGTCGTTTTACTAGTGTTTACCTATTGCTCTCACAGCAATATTCAATTTTATTTCTACTTATTGATAGAAAAACTTTACTGGGTGCTTACAGAAACAAAACAAAAAATACACTAAACCTAAATATGTCTCATACTGTCCATACTCCCCTGCTAATTAGTGAAGTGGTGAATTGGGCTGTTACTGTTGCACCCATACAGTTTGTATAATCTCCTGGGATAAGTTCTGCCAATAAAAAGGGACTCTGCAGAAGCGAAAATGACTCCAGGGCTACAGAGAGTTGGCGAGAGGAGTTTAAAGCATTGTAGTTTCTCTGTGAGATCAGACCAGAAGAGCTAGCCCTTGATCATCACCCACATCAGCGACACTTGGGCACCTATGACCTTGTCTCCAGTTCATTGTTTGAACCAACAGCAAGGTTCATCATCTGATAAAATCCTGGTGATGTTTTGCCAGCATTCCTCAGCGATATGAAAAGTCCCAACTTCCATTCCGTTCCATTGCTCCAGTAACTTAACAGTAACTCAGTCGATTTGCATTATTTTCCATGCAGTTTCTGAATAAAAAGCCTCGGGATTTGGCACTGTGCACAAGACATGTTAAAAATGGGTCATTGCTTAATTCGAAGGACTATTTGTATTTGTAGTTCATTGCTGCCTTGTAGTGTTCACTTAGTGCTCAGTGTTCACACTGACATATTTGACACAGAAGTGAGAAGTAAACAGAAGCATTATTTGGCGACAATAACTGGGACAGTATTCACCAAACTTTCTGAGGCCTGTTCTCCAGCCAAGCTGAGCTCGTGGGTTGTATGATTTTCTTGTCATATTTAAAAGCAAAATGCAGTGTGCATTAAAATAATTTTATTTTAATAATGCCAAAGAGGGGTGTACTGTGCAGCCTGACTTACTGCTTTTAGAAAATTTTTATATTAATACATAATATAATTGAGGTGACTATGTTTAGTGTAATTGTAATAAATTGTCACATTACATTATATGTGACATCATATGTATTATCTGTATTCCTGAACATATTGTGGATATGCATGCATCATTTCATTGTAAGTATAGTTAGTCGAGATTAGATTTAGTGCAATGTGTGATCAGTCATGGGGAACATGGATGTCTGTGAAGTGTACAGTTAAAGGAGAATCAAAGGAAGGAAAAAAAAAAGAAACTATATATAATGTTAGTCAACTTTAACTTTTTTTTCTCCCTCTCGCTTTCTCTCCCTCTCTTTGTTTCTCCCATAGGCAAAGAAGAAAGTTCTCACAGCATACCAGATCTTCTGTAAGGAGTACAGGTTGAGCATCTTGGAAGAACAACCTGGTCTAGGTAAGTAGAATTACACTCAGTCATTTAACAGACTCCAGACCGAGCTAAAGGAGATTGCAAATGGAAAAAATAATATACAAAATCAATGTTCATAACCTGTAGGACAAGACTAATGTCCTGTCTTGCATGAAGACCTATTACTGGGACAGCCTGAACATGTGGCTTATTACAACACAGTGAATTTGATAATACATGTTCATATGGGACCCATGAGAAGGTGTCGGTGTAGTTTTCTATTTAAAGTGCAGGATGTGGGATTTTGAAGTTTATTGTATTTCAGTTGGAAACATTTCAGGGTCCACTGACTGACTGACATTTAGTACAATAGATCTTGTTTCTAATTCGTCTTCCAAAGGTCACCCCCTTATCAAATTCATAATAATAAGCTCTAAAAATAGTAATAACATAAGAAACTTCTCTACACAATTCAAGTGCCATTGTGTTGTGGATCATAATGTTTTTAAACATGAATGTTTGAATGTTTACCTTGTTATTGGTTTTGTGATGCAGATTTTGGAGATTTGAGTAAAAAATTGGCAGATGCTTGGAAACAGCTACCAGAAGGAGACAAACAGGTAGTGTTACTATTGATTTTACTACACTGCTTTAATTAATTAGTGTAATTTACATTTAATCTAGACTGTGTTTTACATATCAGCCTTTATTATATTCTTAAGACATTGTGTAGAACACATTTGCTCTGGTCGTTTTGATACCTTCTGCTTGAAGACGTGCAGATGATTCTTTGTTTCCAGAAATCTGTTGTTTCCATGTGGTAAGATGTGCATTACATGTTAGTAATGAAGGCCTTACTGAGTGCGTTCTTCTGCTTTGTCTTAGGTGTGGAGGGAGAGGGCGGAGTATCTTCAACACAAGCGAATGAAGGCAGAATCTAGTACAAGCAAACACAGCAAACACAGCCAGCCCAAACCTGCCAAAGACACCAGCAAATCTAAAGGTAGTCCCACCGCGGCCCTGCAACTCTGACACTATAACCCAGTGTTTCCTGTTCGCATTCCTGGTCCTGTGCCCTGCACATTTTTGTGTTTTCCTGCTTTAACACACCCACATCAGCTCAGCGAGGGGTTGTTAATGAGCTGATTAGTTGGGTCTTGTGTTTTGGGAGCTGGGAAAAGCCTAAAATGTGCAGGGCAGTGGGCCTCGAGGAGCAGGATTGGGAAACATTAACCCTGAAGTTCCCAACCCCTGCACTGCACATTTTTGTGCATTTCCTGCTTCCACCATGTCTCATCTAACAGTTCAGCTATATTATTATTATTATTATTATTATTATTATTATAGTAAGAATAATAATGCAATAATCTTGTGTTTTAATTCAAACACCAGAAGTTTAAAGTTGTTTACATTTTCTTCCAGGCTGAACTATGAAAAAGGTGATGGGTTGGTTAACAAAATTGTTCAATGTGATTTTAACGACTGTGTAAAGAAAACTGTAAAATTATTAATTAAACAAAACCTAAAGGACATCTCAAGGATGCTGATAAACGTGAAGAGTGTTGGAAAATATACCCAAATGTTTTATTAAAGCATTCCTGACTACAATTTTGGTTCTCCCAAAATTGCAGACTAGTTCTGAAAGTCAAACACTGCTTGGAAACTTTTGAAAGATGCCAAACTTTTGGTCAGCAGTGTAGTCAACACTCCTCAACACATTAATATCATTAGAAATGTCTTTGTCAGTCAGATAGTAACCCTTCCTCATCCCTTTGCAGGTGTTGCATCGTTTCCAGGTGTGGTTACCCCGGCAACTGCAACACCAGCAACGTCAAGTGTGCCGAAGAGGGCGGAGCCAGTAGTCTCTCCAGTGCAGAACGGTACGGCTCTGGTTCCTGTAGCCGATGTTCCGCCTTCCCCGCTCAGAGACCCTGAGGTGGATCCCATCGATGCTGCTGCTCACTTGCAGCTATTGGGAGAATCGCTCTCCCTGATTGGGCGCAGGCTGCAGGAAACCGAGGTATGACGGACTTCCACAGAAACAGTTCTTTGCTAGAGATTGGCCCTTGACCTTAGGGACTTGTTGGTCTGATCTGGATTTCATTTAACTCAATTATAATTGGGGGCAGAGGGGTGGGTCTAACCATAACCCTAGTAATAAATACCGACTGTGTGTGTGTGTGTATGTGTGTGTGTGCGTGCGTTTAGGGTATGGTGACTGTATCAGGCTCTCTCTCTGTACTTTTGGACTCCGTGCTGTGTGCTCTCGGTCCTCTGGCGTGTCTCACCGCTCAGGTGCCAGAACTGAACGGCTGCCCCCCTCGCGTACTGGTAACTTGACCATCCTACTTTGTTTTGTAAAACACATACTAGTGATTTCAGTGGAGTGTAAGGACACTGGAAACTTAAGCAAACTGTGGCAGTAACTTATGACCTCTCACAGTAATCTATGGATAATGGTAACAGATTTGGCCATCTATGGTCCTGCACAGCTTGCAGTGCTGTAGCTGTGCAGGACCATAGATGCCCACGTCCATTCTGGATGATACAATAGTATGTAATAAAATGCTATTAAAAACTAAATTGACTTTACTTTTTACTTAATGTAGCATTTTAAATGTACCATTCACTCCCCAGCACATACAGTCCATATATGGAATCTAAGCTGCAAAAGTCCTTTTATTGTTTGTGATGTTATTAAAAACAGTTCGCCAAACTGACCTGGACAGGTTCTTGGATGAGGTGCAATTCAGACCAAGCCAGTCAAAACAGAGATTGTTTACATATGTCAGTCTTAAAGGCATGGTAAAAAAATAAATAAATAAATAAATATTTTAAGAGATAAATATAGTTATGTTATGTCAGCTATGTTATGTCTGTTTTTGGTGCACAAATCCACATAAATGTCACATATCAGAGGAAAAATCAAGCACGTGAAAAATGTGTGATAAAAGACTTTTAATACATCTAATTCCACAAACCTTAACTGTTCCGAGGTCTGTAAAACAAAGAATACTTACAGTAATATAGTCCTATTGTATATATTCCCATACAATACAATATATTCTTCTGCAGATTTAGTGGTCTTTAAACATTTTTTATTCAAAAAGTGTCCACTTTAAAAACCTAGCATGTTATTTCTTGCGCTGTGGTCATCACTGCACTGTTGTGATCACTCTGAATTGCAGCTTTGAAACAGCAGACTGCTTGAGGAGTTTGGAATTACAAGTTGGACGGCACTTTAAGTGGATTTTTCTAACATTAATGTCCATTTTAACCTGTCCTTGAGGAATGAAATTCAGTGTTTAAAACAAAAAAGACAGATGCTTAACTGCTCTGAGTCTGCCAGATGTTCACAGCTGTGGTCTGTGAGCATTAAGTGTCAGTACAGTGTCCTAACAGTTCAAATTAAGTTCAGGATACCTTGAGGAGTTTTAGGTTTATGAAAAGCTACTGTGACAAAACTGGATTAAACTGGATTAACACTGGGGTAACAATGAGAGACCATTTATAATAAGATCACCCAGCACTTATTAGTGGTTTATAGTTATTAATGGTTGTAAATTAGGTCATTAAACCTTAAAAATAGTAAATAGGTTATAACACACAAATCTAAGGACAGTGTATTGTGAGCCCATTTTCATCTGTACTGATAAAAATTATTTTGGGTTAATGATCTTCATTTCTTCACATTTCTTCATTAGATATAACAGCTCACTGTTGGCTGATTTATTTATGTAATAACACATTTTAAGTGTTTATAGCCTTATTAATAACCATTAATGAACTAATTTAAAGTGGTTATTGACTCTTTGTAAGTGTCATTGGAAAGTGGGTACCAAATATAAATTCTCATAAGAACTTGTGCCACACAGTTCCAATTAAACATAAAGTAGAATCAGCATATCTTGATTTTATTAACATAAAATGTAACAACCATTTTATTTCAGGTTTTTATTGCATGAAATATTCTGAAATATATACATTTAATTAACTGAAATGATTTTTTAAAACTTTTTTACTTAAATCAGTTACCTGAAGAAAACAGTTTATTTAATCCTGATTAATCAGACAAATCCTTTTTTGTCTGTGTTTACAAATGGATTATTTAGTGCTGAGCTGTTTCTTGCTATTGTCCTATAATTATTAACTATGATTTTCTCCTCATCTTTTCCAGTCGAACACTCTGGACAATATAGCCTATGTCATGCCTGGACTCTGAATGCTACCAGACCGACACACATACACTCTCTCTCTCTCTCTCTCTCTCTTTTCTCTCTCTCTCTTTTCTCTCTTTCATTTCTCTCTTTCATTTCTCTCTCTCTCTCTCTCTCTCTCTCCCTCTTTCTCACTATGTGTGACTAAAGGACCTTAGCTGGTAGCTCCTCACCCTCGGGCGGTCTTTGGCCCACACAATACTCCTGTTTTTCGACAAGGAAAAGGACTTGAATTGCACATTTTTGCACTGGACAGAACACAGGAACAAGTCGACTTTTAACCTGCTTCTTAATCCGTTGTTCCATTTTTATCCTATCTACTATTGATCTTGTATTTCTGTTGGTGTGTGTTTTGTTGTTCTTTCAATTAAAAGTATTTTAGTGATTGCTTTTAGCTTCCGTGCATCTGGTCTGCTTTATAGAGGGTGCTTTCACTGTCAGCTAGTAACACTTTCACTGATAATTACCCCAGACTGACGGTGTGAAAGCTCAGGTTGCTGACTGGTTAGGCAAACAGTGGTACTGTGTAGATGAAAGCTTGTGGTATATTGGTTTTTTTTTTTTTTTTTTTTTTTTTTTTTAAACAGATCTCAGTACCGCACTGTAACAACGTCCAACACTGTAGAGATGCCTTAGTATCGATGAGTATCAATATCACCAGAAAAAGCTGGAATTAAATATAGGCAGACCTAAAATATTAACATCAGACAGATGTTTAGAGTTGTTTCGAACCAATATTTGATTAAGTATTTATTCTGCAGAGGAGGAGATCATTGAGGGGACGCTGGGCTTCCAGGTTAAAACATTTGCATTTTAAAAAAACTTTACTTCATTTGTAGCCCATCACTGTTGGAACAAAACTTTGTATCTTTGTTTTTAGGATTTTTCTATATTTTTACATAATTCCAAATAATGCCAAATGCCATTTACATTGTGTCAAAATTTCATGACAAACGGACAAATAGAATGGCTCAGAAATGGCTTAGAATAAAATTTTGTTATATTAACTTGCATTGAACAATTTTTTTTCCTTCTGTAAAGTTTCTTTATAAGAGGTATTTTATTCTGACATCACTGTGGTGTTCTGTTCCTCTGTAATCCAGGTGGATCTCGTTCTGATTTCTGAATTTTGTAGATGCTTAGATATCGGCAAATGTGTACATGAAAGATATCGGTACTGTCTGCCAAATCCCATATCGGCGCAGCCCTAATGTAAGCAGTTATTAATAGATTCAAGATTCAAGAGAGTTTATTGTCAGCCCAGCCACACACACAAGTACACAGAGGGTTGAAATAGCGTTCTCTGAAGCAAATAGTGTAGGTACATAGACCAGGTCCCCAAAAGAAAGACAAAGTGCAGAGACCAAAACTGCTGCAACATAGTATTGCAGCAGCAAAGTACAAAATTGTAGGTATTATGGAAATGAATTCATGCTGTTTGGGACCCCACTACTTTTAAAATCTGTTTGACAATTAAGCCTTCAGTTCATTGGATCATCAGCCTGCTTGTAAGTTTTGGGTCATGCGTGGGTGCCCTACAGGTTTGGCTGAGTGGGGCGAGGCTGAATCTCAATTCTGTGTGATTCACACATGTGGATGGCAGTCTCGCCTCCACCCAGAACCAGAATGTGTGGAAGGTGTTGAACAATAGTTGTTGGGAATGCAATTCAGTGTCAGTGTGTGCTCGTCTTGTAGGGAAGAATATGCGGGTGGGTGGAGTTAGAGTGAGAGACACTGAGAGGTAGAGAAGTGGCTTGGAAGGCAGGTGGAGCTCTGAACCTGTTGGTGCTGTTGCTGAGGTAACGCACAGCCAACCAGGGGCAAGAGGGAAACGCAAGAGAAAGAAAGAGTGAAAGAGTAGAGAAGAACTTGGACACACTGGCCTCTGAACCTGAAGGATTATGGATTTGTCAGGTCATGGTAAGTCCAGCCATTTTTTTATAATTCCAATAGATAATTTAAGTGACAAATGACAGGAGAGAGAAGACTTCGTGTAAAACAGTGAAACAGAATCTCGATTATGGCACAGTTAGTTCACTTTTTAGTGGAGGGTAAATGTTAAAACTGAAATCAGCAGGTTGTCTTTTTTAATTACAAAATATACATTTGTTTATAACCTGGTACTATTGTTTATCTTGTTTGCCTCCTGCACTAAATTTAGAGAAAACAGTTCCTTCCCAAATATCTTGTCTTACTATTTCCATAGTGAGACAGGCTGTGAAAAATCCCTTGTATTAACATAATATATAAATAAGGGATTTAGTGGTATCACTTGAAATGTACAGTACTGTGCAAAAGTCTTGAACTACCCCTCATTTCTTTATATTTTGCTTTAAATCACTGTGTTGGTGCTAAAGTGCTATTTTATGCTTATCAAACTGTCATATTGAGTAGATCAAATTAAAGCAATTGGAACAAGTGTTTTACTGCGACAGGCTGCAAAGAGCCTAAAGATACAAGGAGCCTAGATAAAGGAGTTCCAACCACTCAGCATTC
>JBBPCZ010000115.1:635149-648066 GCA_037974445.1 Brycinus macrolepidotus | reverse complement strand
GTCAGGGCTCTGTGCGGCCAGTCAAGTTCTTCCACACTGAACTCCTCCAGCCATGTCTTTATGGAGCTCGCTTTGTGTACTGGGGCACAGTCATGCTGGAATAGAAAAGGTTCTTCCCCAAACTGGGTCCACAAAGTTGGAAGCATTTCCAAAATGTCTTGGTCTGCTGGAGCATTAAGATTGTCCTTCACTGGAAGTAAGGGGTCTAGCCCAAACCCTGACAAACAGGTGTGTCCCAATACTTTTGTCCATAAAGTGTATGTAATGTAATGTAATGTAATCTGGTCTATAGTGACATCTGGTGGTCAGATGCAGTAGTGACCTCCAGATACAACAACCGTGCAGTAAACCTGTGTCAGCATTTTACAGATGCACGTTCAGAAAAAATGCAGCATAATTTATCTGGGACAGATTTTAGGGTCATTATGTATGCACTTTTTTTTTTTTTTTTACAAGCTATCGGCCTAATACAGTATATGCCTAATAATGCATTTGTGCAATTCACTGCAGCCAGGGATGCAGAGGACAGGCAGGCTGCCTTAAATATGACGTAATGCGCCTGAGAATTTAAAGACGACGTAATGTGTTTACAAATTAAGTATTTTTGACGGTCTACGCAGGGATGGAGTCTGTGAAAAGGTCTGCTAAACACGACTGCAGTCATTCGGTGTGACAGCACTACTTTAAGAATGTTAACACAATGAATTATTACACTTTTGGATGTTTTTTAATTTTGATAGTGCCAGAAGAATAAAGGACCCGTGTCAGATTACGTGCAGGCCGTCCGATGTTCCAGTTAGAAGCATTACTCTGCTGAAATTATTGAAATCTGACGAAGTTACTGAGTCGATTCTTTCGAACTGTTCGTTGAATCGAATCAAACGTCCGAGTCAATGATTCATTTGCTGGCACTGGCTCTGGCACTTTGCTTCAACTTAAAGGGAAATTCCCTCAGCTTTCATAACCTCTGCATAAATTCAGTCTTGAGGATGTGAACAAAGTCACTCAGAGTGCTCCGGTGTGAAATGCTTCATTTTACAGAACAATACCGAACCAGAATTGCTCACAGTTGTGATGATAGGAACCAGACGTCCAAAGATGTGGAAGCCTTTAAAACTTATCCCACCGAAAGTTATTATGCAAACTTCTTATGAACGCTCTGCCTGATGCCTGAGACACTGTTTTACAAGTAATTAGATTCAGACCTGAATGCATTTTCAAAAATGCAGGCGAGGCAGAGGGGTACATGCAGGTTATTGTATTAGAATCAGAATCAGAAAACTTTATTGATCCTGGAGGAAATTACTTATGACTGCACAGACACACAGACACAGAGACAAGAACAATTTAAAATATAAAGTTTAAGTAAATCCAATAAAAATCTATAGAAATGCTATATACACAAATGCTGGGTATAAATACTATAGATCAGTAACTTACAGTTAAGTGAATTACTAGTAACACAAATGGTGGTTAGAGGTATGTTACTGCAGGTAGCAGAGATCAGTAGTAAAAAAGTAATATAGACATAAGTTTGACGCGGTAAGACTATTGCATATAATAAGATATTGCACATAATGAAATGATTTCAAAGTCAAAGTGAACTTTATTGTCATCTCAACTATATACAAGTATACAGAGAATACGAAATGGAGAAACTCATGTCCCACAGTGTACATATAGTTAACACCTATTTAGAAAACTTCACATAATAAGACTACTGCACATAATAAGATATTGCACATAATGATAATGTTTTAGCACCTGATAAGAACCTTGCACAATATTGCACATGGTAGACTGTTGCACATCATTGCAAGATGATAATGCACATAGCGACACACACAATGATAGCCATTCAAACCCGGTAAGAAATTGCGCAACAAAGTAGGAACCGGCTATTGCACAGATTATTGTGTGTAGGGCAAAATAGTCCCCAAAGTAAGACTGTGTTTTCAGATTTACCTCTTTTTATCTTTATCAGCATATAAAAACTCTAAAGACACGTGTTTGTTCCCTGATTAGTTTTGAAGGTAGATAAAGTGGCTGGATTTGCATTGTAGACACCCCTGGTTTCATTCACCACCACTGTGTGGGTTCAATACAATGCAAATTTCACCACACTCTAAATGACATTAAACAACTGCAACACCTGAATTATGCGGAATTCTTGATGAAATTCATATTTAATGCTTTTCTATGTTTTAGTAAATTCAGTACGATTGTGCTTTTTTATTGTGTAAAAAAATCGTGCTTGCAAATAGATTCATTTTTTAAAGTTTTGTACGTTTTTAGAGAGTTTTTTAATTGTGTGTTGGGAAAAAAAAACAGGCTTGCGAGTCGACTCACTTGAAAGAGTCGCTCGAAAAGAATGATTCGTTCGTGAATCGACCATCACTGGTCGGTCCCGATGCTTAGTCATGGTGACTTACTGCTTTCTCTCTCTCTCTTTCCCTCCCTCCCTCCTTCTTTCTTTCTCTCATGAGGCCTGTAGTCAGTACTGCGAGACTTCACCCTCTCAGGACGAGTGAGTACTGCTGCTTTCAAATGTTTGCAAAAAGAAAACAGCTGCTGCTGTGCATTTTCTTTGCATCCCACCTGGCTTTTTGAGTTAAGGCTGTAGGGGTTCGTTCTCTGGTCTGACTCTGATTTCTGGGGCATCTTCGTGGGCTGGGGAAGTGTGTGAAAGTAATGACACGCTGAATGGAACAGCTATCTGGAGCAAGGCCTTAAAGGAGAGCTTGCATGCAGAGAGTGCTTGCAGGGAAACTGCTCTGGTTCCAGCTCTTCAATCTAGTTTAAGGTGGTGCACTGTTCTGTGCAGGGTTTACGTAAGGATCAAGCTGGGGGACTGTTCTGGTTCCAGCTCTTCAATCTAGTTTATGGTGGTGCACTGTTCTGTGCATGGTTTACATAAGGATCGAGCAATGAAACGGTTCTAGTTCCAGCTCTTCCATCTAGTTTAAGATGGTTCTGTGCAGGGTTTATGTAAGGTTCTGCTTCTCTCTTTGGGAACACGGCGTGCTGTAAGGTTAGTTAACCCAGCCAGCGATGAGTCACCACCACAGGCTCCCTGCCAGAGTCACTTTTTCATGCTTTCGCTTTGTTTAAATGTGACTTTTGCTGGGGCTGGATCGTAAACACATCCTGCCCTGACCCAGTAAAACAGGGCACTGAATAATTCACACGGGATTCTTGGGGTTAACAAGTGAAAGACGATCGTCTAAAGTTTCCTAGCCAGGTGAGGACAAGCTTTTACTCCCTAAACCCCCCCTTTTAACATCTAAAACAGGACTGATTTTAAGGATCTTGGTGCTGTTGTTGTTGTTCACCTGGCTCGCAGCGGTTTAGCAACAAACCGTGGATCAAAACAAGGTGCGTTTCTTTCAAAAATGCTTCTAAAATGTGCTGTTTTTAATTATTAAAGAGTGTGAAAGTTTCACGAGATATGGTTGATAGTCTGCCTCTAGAAACGGCTCCTGGATGAAAAATGTTTAAAAATCGGTGGCTAATCATCCGGTCTTCGGGAGCAACTCAGAGCCGGTGCTGCGTGACTTTTCCCCCGCAAAGGTTCGAACTCTAGCCCGCGGATTTGAGGCCGCGTTTGTTTCTTGAACCCTTTTCTCGACTTGTTTACCACATTTTGCGTCTGTCAAGCAGAAAAGGAAGCGATAGAAGGTCAACCCAGCCTTCAGCAGTGAAAGTGATCTGAAAATCTTTTTAGGCGTCTAGGTCGAAAGTCTCCCCAGCTTTAGCATAACAGCAAAACTGCAACACTCTGTGTCCTCCTGAGGTGGAAGACAGTTATTTTTCTCCTATTTAAACCCTTTTTCGAGTTAAAAAAACAGACTCAGAAGAGTGTAAAACCCTGAGGCCCAGCTCTAATGTTGTAATAGTATGGTGTTTGTGCCAAGAACAGTGATAATTCATGTGTACAGGGTTGTTTTCAGTGTGCTGCCCCTCAAAGAGAGCAGTCTGGGCTGAAACACTCTCTGTGAGGTTAATATAACGGACAGAGCCAAACCTGTTGTTCATGACATGACAAAAACTGCGGGGGGGGGGAGGGGGGGAGGTAGGTAAAGAGTGTGGTCACGATGACTGGTGCAAGTCGGACCTGATTGAAACCACCACCTTCTGTGTGTGCGTCACTTGTTTTAAATAACAGCGTGTCTCAGTTTCTTTCACTCTTCTCTGCAGCACAACACCAAAGGTGCCTCATGTCCATGGATCCTGACAAGTAACTGAGCTTCAGGCACATTTCTCCGTGGGACTAAGCTATAAATATATAATGTAGAGGTTTCTCCTGGGTTGTGTGACGTTATGTTTTCAGTTTGGTTTGATCAGTAATCTTAAGCTTAGTCCAATGTTCTGACCCGGTGTTATTTATGCAGAGGAATGTGAGGACAGAATGTCTGTGATTTCAGTCTGTTGATCGTAAATCTCTCTCGCCCTCCCCTCTCTCTCTTTTTTTTTTTTTTTTTTTTTTTTTTTTTTTTTTTTTTTTTCTCCCTCCATAGGTCTTTGAGCAACCAGTGGATGAAAACAGATTCCAGGGCACTGCCCTTTCTGAGTCCTGCGGTCCGGGAGGGATCAGCTGCGTAAAGAGCTTGTTTTCCTGGAGGAGGTTGTCAGCGCAGACTAAATATCCCCCTGGCACCTTTCGCACGCTCGCTGACCTGGATATCTGTAATCTTGCAGTCTGTCAGCGAGGCTCGATTTTACAAGCGGAGGTGAAACTGTGACTTTTAACCCAGAAAAAAAAAAACCCATTCGCTACTATTAGAGGAAATGATCTTTTTCCATGCCATTTTTTGAATGAGTGTAAAAGAAGCTTGTCAGGGGAACATTACTAATCAGATTCTCATGTGTTCGCATGTTTTATTCGGACAGTTTTTTGTCTTTTTGTCAGGAGGACTTTAGACACTCCTTTTAAAAGACAGTGTTCTTGTACTGGGGCAGACCCTTTTCAGCAGAAAGGGCTGATTGTATTGAGGTCAAAAGTGGGATTTGCGTGTCAGCTTCAGTACCTCTACCTGATGTTTTTTCCCCTCTGTACTCGAAGTCTCTGCTGTTGCCCCCACCAATGTGACTGCTACAACAGAAACCAGATTCCTTTCTCTGAAGCTGGTTCACCTGAAGCTATAGGGCGCTCCTCCGGCTTGATGGCCCTCATGTAACAGCAAGATGTTTGTATTTTGAAGAAGATCGTAAGTGGGTCACGCTGGTCTTTCTAATAAAGATGTATCTCGGGTTTCTTTGAGGTATCAAATGAACTGTACGTTGTATGTTGACATGGAGGCGACTCGTGGACTATATCTTGCATCAGGTAGTGTGTACAGAAGAAGAAGCCGGCTCTTGTCTCTGAAGAGTTTGTAAAACTCTAAAGAAAGGAAGAGTTTGCTTTCTGAATGCCGTGCCTGCTTTTTCGAATTGGAAGATAACTTGGGCTGAGGCTCTTGGGACAGAGGGCAGAAAAAGAGAAGACCTCCATCGTTCAGCTGCACGCTTGTTCCCCATCCGGCCCTGAGCTGGCGAGCGAAGATGCGAGCTCCAGGCGGGAGCCGCCGGTGAGAATGTACGCAGCATCAGGAATGACGGAGTGCAAGGCGGAGGTGACACCGTCCACACGCAATGGCCATCGCGTCTTCAGCTACACCCTGGAGAGCCACACGGCCGCCGCCTTCGCCATCATGAACGAGCTGCGGCTCGAGCGGCAGCTGTGCGACGTCACGCTGCGGGTCAAGTACAACGACCTGGAGGCTGTGGACTTTGTGGCGCACAAAGTAGTGCTGGCATCCTCGTCACCCGTCTTCAGGGCCATGTTCACCAACGGGCTGAAAGAGTGCGGCATGGAGGTGGTGCCCATCGAGGGGATCCACCCACGGGTAAGTGAGCCACTACTGTGGGGCAGGGAAGGGGTGAGGCTATTCATTCTGTGGGCTTCAAAGACACTTGCAGGAAATATTAGAAATCTGTGAGAAACTTTGTGTCATTCCTTGCTGCAGTTTATTGGAGTAATTTTACCACTGAAACTGGCCATAAATGGCAAATATCTAGGAAAGTTTTTAAGATTCACTAAACCATAAAGTGTGAAATTATAGATCTGTTTAGTGATGAGAATTTCAAAGAGTGGTTAAAAAACACTGTTTAGTTTGCTGTCCAAGCACAGGTCATTGCTCGCTTTTTGTAAGCAAAACCTTGCAGCTTGGTTCTTCGTAACTTGTTTGGGTGAAGTTCCATTGAAAGGACTGCATCGTCAACTATAAAGTTTTTAATTACCTTTCAGTTAAGCATTTTTTAAGCTTTTTTGAAAAGTAAATCAAAACCAGAATAAAGGTGTTAAAATGGTAATGAAAAAAAGGCACTTAGTTGTAGAATTAGCCTTCAGCCCAGTGTGTTCTAAATTTCAATTTTTGCCAAGAATTTTGGTGGATTAAGTTTTGTTTCCCACTGCGCTATATCTGAAATAACCTGCATCTGGAAAAGTAGCTCAAAACTCTTTATGGGAAGAAGCTAGTTGGAAAACCTATTGGGGAAATGTACTGAATACAGATTACATCTTCATTACTTAATTCTTCCATGGAAATAATGCACAGACAAAAATGAAGCTTAACCTGTGTTCAGGAAATCAATCCCGGATTTTTACAGGGGGTTGTGAAAATGAGCGTCTCTGTCCTCAGCATCACCTTTCAGTACTTTATTGGTTTGTTTGTGGGATGGAATGTGTAAATTGCACTTTTGACCCAGCCATTGTGATAAGTAAAGCAAAAAATGAGACGTGACCTTTTGCATGCAATAACTTTACACTGTATACTTAAAAATGCACTCTTGGCCGACTTTAAAACTGATTTAATTTGTGTTGGTCTGCTCCGATTTTTCCATGAAAACGAAAGGCTTTTGCACCACTGAGCAGAGACGTTTCTTCATATTGAAGCTGAAACTCCACAGCCTAGCTACCCTCGCTATTGCAACCCAATCATTATCGGGATTCGCTGAATACACTCATCTATTTTACACACTCAGGCACTCATTACCTCTCCACCCATGGAATTACTGCGCTGTCCTTCGATTCAGCCAGCTGTGTTTGCTCTGAAGATTAGATTTGGTCAGAACTACTTAGGAGGCCAGACAGAGCGATTGATGTGTTGAGTCGTTAACTCTGTACTCAGATTAATGATTACAAGGAGGTGTCGATAAGGACTTGAGAAACAGGGTCTTCCTTTTTTTTTCCCTCCCTTTATCATGTCTGGCGAATCCAGACCAGGAAGAAAAATTGAGGCACAGTCTTTTATTGCTTCATTTTATTACACAGATAGAACAGGAGATTGCAGGGCAGCTGCTGGTGATTGGGAAGTCATCATTTCACAGTGTCAACAATTAAGCTCTCAAGGTTCAGTCGCCAGCGAGTACCTGAGTCATGCCTGCTCATGTGTTTTTGGCCTGCGTGCCAAGGGTCTTGTCTAATTGCTCTGTGCTGTCCAACAGGTCATGGGCCGCCTGATAGAGTTTGCTTACACAGCAAGCATCTCTGTAGGAGAGAAGTGTGTGATCCACGTGATGAATGGCGCAGTGATGTATCAGATTGACAGTGTGGTAAAGGCATGCTGTGATTTCCTGGTGCAGCAACTGGACCCCAGCAATGCCATCGGGATCGCCAACTTTGCCGAGCAGATCGGCTGCACTGAGCTGCACCAGAAGGCCCGCGAGTACATCTACATGAACTTCAGCCAGGTTAGACCCTCAGAGCTTTCACTCAGTTATAACAGATTAGACACAGTGGTGTCTTTACTTGCACATAATAATCAGAAAACTCCAGAAAATTCAGTTTTAGTCCTTTCAGCACATTTAAAAGCACTTCAGTAATTGGATAATGAGACAACTCACATGTCCACAAGAGGTGATGAGTTCTTCAGCGCACACATTAATCATTGCTCTGCAACTTGGCAGTAAACTCACCAAAGCACAGAAAATGATGAAAAGCTTTTTGATATACTTTTGAACATAAAGTACAGGTATATTTGTTTGGGAGTTTAAAGGCCAATGTCCCAGACATGGATTAAGCGTAGCCTTGGACCAAGTTTCTGTGCTAATGGAGAATCACCTTTGAAAATTAATTTCAATCTAAGCACAGGCTTAATATGGGTGTGGGAAACTGGATACATATGACTCCACATGGCAGAAAATGCACATTTGTCTGCATTTCATGGTTGTTGTGTTGAACTAAGTGGTTAATGATTGCTGTACCCAGAAGGCTTCTGTTTATCTGGAGCTGTTTCTGTACATTCATAGATGCAGAAAATGAAAGAAATCAGAGTAAGGGTATATTTCCACTGATATAGTCAGTTTTGTATATATGCGCTGTTTACAGTGGGCACGTTGGCTATGAGGGGTGTTACTGGGTTTTGTAAGAGTTCGTCTAAGGATAACCAACAGTTAATATTTCCTTCTAAAGAAATGTATATCCTCTCAGTCATGGCTTGCATAAATTGATAGTTACATAGTGTTTGAGAATGCAGTGAGTGTAGTTGGAAGGTATGTGTGGGTGTGGGTAGGCAAGGCTTACCTGTCCTGTTGCAATAAAATGTGTTTTATGTGTTCCTGAGAAGTAAAGGTGTTTCCCAGAGTAGCACAAGTCATGGTAACTTCTAGAAAAGCTGCTGACCCTCTCACAGCACCAGTCAGTGCCATTTGGGTTTATGAAATGTAAAGAATGTGAAAGCACTGATTGCTTTAATGCAGTGAGTACAGTAATTAGGCAGAGGTATATCAGGTTTTTAAAGTCATGCATTTGCATTGTTCCTCAAGGCCTGTAACATTCGAGGCTTAACTATACAGAGGAACGAGGAAGATTTTAGTTTCTGTTCTCTCTTGTATATCCACAGTAACGTGCCCACTAATCCAACATTCCTGTTCTTACCTACCCTACAAGCTAGAGATCAGCAGGTTGGCCTAAATCCCAGGGCACACCCAGCTAAAACTCTCCAACAAAACCCAAATACTCGGTCAGTGTGCCATACCTGTGTGTGATTGCTGGGAAGTCTTCATACTAGTTGTTCTGCTCTGTCGCTCCATTTAGCAAGAATAATGGCCAAAAATGTTACCTTTGTTCAACAGTGTCAGGTTAATTGGCTTAAGGCTTATTTAATGTTTAAGTACAGGCTGGAATACCCCAACATGATCTGAAAGATCTGTATATGCTGAACAAGGCATTTTTTAAAAAGCCAATATCATGGAAAAACTGCTTTTTCTTGCCCTTTTAAAATTAAAGAATCGTAGGTAACCACTGTTAAAGTTTCAAAACGTTCATAGATGGAAACTAAATAAAAATAGCCCATTTTTTCTTTCTGTAAAAAGTGCATATTTACAGAAGACTGCCTATTCGGCCTATAGCAGCTTATTTGCACTTTATAAGGTGCGTTTGGATTGCTTTTTTGAATGAGGCACATCACAGGGAAGCCAGTCAGAAGAGAGCTGATTTACATATGCAGGCGCTGGAAAATAGTCATGTAAAAGTGAATTATTACTGTTTTTGATGTACAAAAACACGTCATAAGTAGACTTCAGGGGAAGAAAATAAAATGCAAAAAAGTCATAGATAGGCCCTTGAATCGGATCGGAATCAGCTATATTAAGCTTGATTCAGCGCAGATTCTTTGTTACAGCTTTTTTTTTTTTTTTTTTTAACCCCAGTTAGCTGTATTTATACATTTTGGTTTGTTTACTTCTGCTCCTAAAGGTGGCGACGCAGGAGGAGTTCTTTAACCTGTCCCACTGCCAGCTGGTGACTCTGATCAGCCGTGACGAGCTGAACGTTCGCTGTGAGTCAGAAGTGTTCCACGCGTGTGTGGCATGGGTGCAGTATGACCGCGAAAACCGCCGGCCGTTTGTCCAGGCCCTGCTGCAGGCTGTGCGCTGCCACTCGCTCACACCCCACTTCTTGCAGAGGCAGCTGGAGCACTTTGAGTGGGACGCGCAGAGCAAGGACTACCTGTCTCAGATCTTCCAGGACCTCACGCTCCACAAACCCACCAAGGTCATCTCCTGCCGCACGCCCAAAGTGCCCCAGCTCATCTACACAGCTGGAGGGTACTTCCGCCAGTCACTCTGCTACCTGGAGGCCTTTAACCCCTGCACGGGGGCGTGGCTGCGCCTGGCCGACCTGCAGGTGCCCCGCAGCGGACTGGCGGCGTGTGTCATCAGCGGACTCTTCTACGCTGTTGGTGGCCGCAACAACGCCCCAGACGGCAACATGGACTCCAACACGCTGGACTGCTACAACCCCATGAATAACTGCTGGCTCCCATGCGCACCTATGAGCGTCCCGCGGAATAGGATCGGGGTCGGGGTCATTGACGGAATGATCTACGCAGTGGGAGGGTCCCATGGCTGCATCCATCACAACAGTGTGGAAAGGCAAGGCCCATTTTTGCTAGTCAAGTCCTCATTTTAATTTCATCCAAATTAGGGCTGTCACTATCATTAATATTATATTAGTATTCCGATATTTGTAATCGAAAGTGTTATTTTGATGATTAATCAGTTAATGACAAATATGTAAATATTTAGCTTTGGGTGTTGAATTTTACTTCATGTACATGCAACTTGTAGTTACAACCTTGCATTCATGAGGTCCTGCTGTTGGGAGTTTCCTCCCTTGGGGGGGGGGGGAAAACAGTCTAGTGTCGTCCCTTGTGGAGAGTCTGTTGAACAAGGCTTCATGGTGACCTACAGATTGAAGTAATTTCTAAGGTCATTTATCAAAAATACTTAATATTAATATTGTCAGGTAATAGAATTGAATCACGTTGTCATGACAGCCCTAATTCAAATATACCAACATTTGCTGTTTGTTTATTGCAGCTAGCACAAGAGGTCATTAGTACCTGATAATTCAGTGTATTTAGTGATTTTTTTTTTTCTTTGTGTTCTAGGCATTTGTGATGTAACTCACTACCAGGTGACCTTTTAGAGTACACACATTCATCAAACTTACAGTTCCTCTTAGATGTGGCCGGATTAGAGTGAAATGCAATATCAGCTAGTTGTGTTCCAACTGTCTGCTGTTTCAAGTCACACATTTAGTCAAAAACTGTAATACCTGATGTATTTAACTGATTGTAATCCAAAGTACATACCCAGTACCTGATGATCGTTTCAGTAACAGTCAGACTCATGTTAATGGGCTTTTCAGAAAGTGTTCACAAGCTGGTAACTCAGGCCAGTAAAACCTGATTGGTGACATTCTCTCAGCGCACGCAGGCTATCTAGAAACAGCCCGGTTCCGTAGGGATTTTGTTGAATTCCCTTTGGTGTAGGAGGAAACCTCCTTCAGGGTGATGAGACTGGCTAAAGGGTATCTGTCACAGGTTTGGATTTTGCAAGAAAAAGCAATTACTAACGTAATAATTCATCTTTATTAAAATATAAACATGTTGTTACTAGAGAACTGTAAAGATATAACTATGTTTTTGATTGAAAACTATTCTTTTCTTTATTTTACAAACAAATGCTAGTACTGATGTCAGTATGAAAATGGTTGTCCACATCCTTTTAGCACTTGTCTTCTCAGTATTCTCAAGATACAAGACACCTTTTAAAGGTCTTTGTCGCGTTGTTTCCTATAGGATAGTTTGTTGGTGACTGTGCTGGGCAGTCTTATTAGCTGCTTTTATTTAGCTAATATTTATATTTTACTTTTATATGTAATAATTGTTTTTTTTTTTTTTTTGCTGTTTTCCTTCTTAAGTTTGAATATTTTTGCTTTGTTTAGGTGTTGACGTCAGGCAGCATTTTCACAAAATCCTCTTGTAGCTATAAGAACCATTTCTCTCTCTGTCTCTCACACAAACTCTCATGATTTAGCGCTAATCTCAAAATGGCTTTTTGCCATGACGATAAGAAAAGAGGAAGTGTGTGTGGTGATCACTGTCGGGCCTCAGATAATGAAACAGAACAAAGCAGAGCCCAAATGAAGAAGGAACAGAAAGTGTTCTATTTTTAGCAACTAACCTTCTCTCAGTCACCTCACACCTTTCCACAGATACTCAAAGAAACTACTATTTTGCTGTAGTTCTTAATACTCCCTGCCGGATGTTTGAAAGAGTCCATTGTTACTGTGTTTCGTAAAAGTTGTTGTGCAGTTACCAACTTGGATTTCTTTAATCACGGTGGTAGTAGGAGCCTGGGATTTCAGTATCTACAACACATTTTATTTACCATCCAAAATGACCAGTGAACCTACACATGCCTTCTGAGATTTAATATGTAATGTTTATAATGGTAAAACAATAACACCCTGTACCTTTACAACATTAATCGCGTGTTAAATACATTTTAAGCCAAAACCTCAGAGCCAAAAATATGGTAAAACATTGTCTCAGACAAGATATTTGTTACTGTTTTATCTAATAACTTTGTAAGGGGAGGCATCAAACACTTCAGATGTCTGGTTCCTAAAATCACCACTGAGAAGAATGCTGACTCAAGTTTCTCTAGAACAGAGATCAGCCTGCTCTTAACCATTTAATTTTGCAGAAACTGTGAAAAATTGGTGGAAGTCCCCTTGTTCCCCTTAATGTTTAAGTGGCAAGGAATAACCACAATGTCCTCATGAAAACGTTCCACTTGTTTTGTGACGTTGATGCACTGTAGAGCTCTTGTATGAACTTATTCAAACTAGCTCTGAAGAGGAAGGACTATCTGTCTCCTTGTTGTGTGGAGCCTCTGTTGCATGTAGCTGTTCAGAAAGCAGCAGTCCGAGTGCCCTTTAGCTTTGGATGGGTCACCCAAATGGCTCAGTTATATCTTTTGGCTTTGTTGTTCCAGCATCTGTTGGTGCTCTGCTGATTGTGTGTGTGTGTGTGTGTGTGTGTGTGTGTGTGTGTGTGTGTGTGTGTGTGTGTGTGTGTGTGTGTGTG
>JBBPCZ010000115.1:613660-627297 GCA_037974445.1 Brycinus macrolepidotus | reverse complement strand
TTTATATATCACTCAGTTCTACCAGTTTTTTATGTTTCATTTATATATCACTCAGTTCTACCAGTTTTTTATGTTTCATTTATATATCACTCAGTTCTACCAGCCTTTTTCGTGAGTGTTATTCTTGTTGTGCCACTTTGTGTCACTGATTGTTAGTCTTGATCATTTTTTTTTAACTTGTTCACAAGAGTTCCTGAGAGTCGATTCGTTCGAATCGGAGTAAAGATTCAGGAGGAGTGACTCGTTGGTCTCTCTGTAGGGCAGGTAGAGGAGCGGTCCGGACGGGACGGGACGGACCTCCCTCAGACACATGGAGCAGCTCGGGCCGGTACACCTGCACTCCTGAGGAGGAGAGGAACCAGGAACCCCAGCAGGTACACTTCTACTCACACTAAACCCAGCAGAACCTCGGGGAACCGTGTTAGCGTAGCCCTGCAGAGTTACACTGGTGGATAACTTCAACTGGACATCACTCACTCATTTAACGTGCCGGTTTAAGTCTCCGCTGAGGGGTGGGGGGGGGTCCTGTAAAGACCCCTGAACTCTGTAACAGTTCAGGGGTCTTTACAGGGTCACTATAGGAGTCTAGTTCTCTACAGGTGAGCAAACCTGAACCATTGACCACTACAGAGCAGGAATGTCACACAGATGCCAGAACAGTACAGGTTAAAGTAAAGACATTATACAGCAGCATGGAAATCTTACCTGATCTTACTCTGCAGCGGCATGCGTGCGAAAATTGGGCCGAGACAGAGATTATCAGGGCCACTGTTAGGATGACATGCGATAAGTCATGAAGCGTTCCACCTTTTGGGGCAGCTGGTGGTCTAGTGGTTAGGGAACTGCCCCTGCGATCAGAAGGTTGTGGGTTTGACTCCCACGACTGCTAGTGGCACCACTGAGGTACCCTTGAGCAAGGTACCGTCCCCACACACTGCCCCCCGGCGCTGTGTTCCTGGCTGCCCGCTGCTTCACTTGGTGAAGAGAGAAAGAAAAACAGATTATTTTTCTCTCTCTCTCCGGGTCGACCAGAGGTGGACGGGTTCCCCCTCTGAGTTTTGGTTCCTCCCGAGGTTTCTTCCTCCAGCTCAGAGAGTTTTTCCTTCTCTCTGTTGCTCACTAGGGGCTCGGACCTGGACTCTGTAAAGCTGCTTTGTGACAACATTGGTTGGATAAAAGTGCTTTATAAATGAAATGTGAATTGAATTAAATGCAGAGAGAGAATTTCACATAGTTCACACTGTGTGCTGTGCTGTGCTGTGGTGTATTCACGAGTGACTATAAGGGCCCACTTTACTTTATTATAATGTTATAGAACCAGAGTAAGTGTGTATTATCCTGTTAGAGACGACCCATCACGCCTGCTAGCGCTCTCAAAAGAGTTTATGTCTGTTCTGCTGGATGAAGTGTAAAATATTACAGCGACGCTTGCTGTAACCCATGTGTCTGTGGGTCTGTGTTAATGAGAACTACCTCCCACACATGGTGAGAGGTTAATATTTTCTCTGGTGAGAGATCAGTCTGGAATCTGGTGTGGTGAATGTGATCTGAACACTTCTCCCTGTTCTTTTACCTTATTCTACTGCTTAACCCACATGCACATGGTTTTTGGGAATCAGGGTCATTTCTTCCCAAGTATTTGCTGTATAATGGTCTTATAATGAACTGGCCCAACTGGCCCACTATGTCTGCTTTATAATGAACTGGCTCATTTTATTACATTATGTTATTCATTATGTGGCTTGAAGACAAGTACATTGGAAAAAATGATGTTTTGGAGTTTCTAACAACCTCCAAAAAGCACACAAACATAGTGGGAATTAAAGTTAACCTACATATAGCTGTTTTTACGCCCCACTGTGTTTTAGAGTTGTTCGAATAGGGCTGAGTGATAATTATCGTGATAAAAATACCTAATACGTTATATTCATAAGATAAAAAAAATGCATCATTTCACACTCTGCACTGCTTTAAATCCGTTAAACAGGACTCATTATTCTCTCAGTAGTAAAACATGCAGTTAGTCAGTGCCCTTTAAGTACTGACCATATCCACCATGTGCTGAGGAGAGCATACTGTGATATAATGTGATGTAATGTGATCTAATTTATTATGATGATGAATATCATCATGTCGCCGACTCTCAGTCCTCCTGCCTCCGTACTGGGGCGTCAGATCCACAGTGAGGAAAGTCTCAATCTGAAAAGATTAACATTTCTAACCAAATGACTTCCTTCACCATATTCAAAACAAACACAATAAACTACAGTTTCTCTGCAAGGCGTCCGCTCGGCTGCAGCTGTGTGGTCTTTCTATTTCTGTTTCAGACATACCCTCGCTGCCCAAAGAAAACTCTATTTCTTCATTTCTCTACATCCTTTGAACACAGGAGCCACCCTTTACATTGTGGGAAATGTTCATGATGAACGGACCAATAGAAATGCTCCTAAATTGCCTGGAATAAAAAATGCTTTTCTCATGCACCCGCAAAGTTACTATTTTGAAGACCTTTTTTGTGAACAGTGACTATTTTCCGAAATTGAAACATGAAAGCAGCATCGTTATTCATATTAAAAGATTAAGTATCACCTTTAATTTCCATATCATCTTCATCCATATCTGTCAGAGGGGTGAGTGATTAGGAGCAATGGACTCAAAGCACAGAGACATTTTCTGTATATTCCGAAAGTTTAACTACATATCTCTTATTAATTATTTTGTAATTAATTGATTTATTTACCTACCCACTCTTTTCTCAAATGGCATTTCTTTCATAGCAACTGTTTCTAGGTTGGACAAGCTTCATAGAATGTTGTCAAAAATCCCATTCAGTATAATGGGACGTTGTAGGCACAACCCTGAAATATCTCAGTTTAGTGTGCACCATTAAAGGGCCCATATCATGGAAAACCAAATTTTCCTCCAAAAAAAGTTGAATGTTTCAGTCTTGACTGCTTTTTGAATGCAGGACCGCTGAGAAGAGAGCTCGTTTACATTTACCAGTCTTAAAGGCACAGTAACAATTGCAGGCTGTTTACTTCTAAGGGATAAAGAGATGGTAGAAAATGGTCATGTAATGATGAACTTGGGCTGTTTTGTCTACATAACAGCACATAAACCTTTTTTTTTGATCTTATGGGGAAAAAGATATATAGGAAAAATGTAGAATATGGGCCCCTTGATTTCAAATGATACGTATTTTAGAAGTTTATATATAGATGAATGTGTTTATATATAGTCCAGTTCACCAGAGTGCCACTTTAAACTGGAAACTCAGCAAATCTTAACGAAGATCACATAAGTTTAATGGGGAAACCAAATTGTTTGCCAAATTGTGTAAAGCTTGTCAAACTTAACAGTTGCCACAAAAGAGCGCTTTTGTAAGGGGAGCATGGATCTCGCTCTAATGGACTCTAATATTGTCGGATTCCAGGATGATTCCAGTTAATGAGTTCCGGAACATCATTTCAGAACACAACACTCAGTTCCGGGTCCTGAAACCGTGGTGGGACGTCTTCTCCGAGTACCTGTGCATAGCCATGCTGATGATTGGAGTGTTCGGGTGCACTGTGCAGGTACCCTGTCTTTCACTACCCACCATCCTTCCCACACTGCTCATGCCTTTAAGTGCTGATAGGGTGGAGAGCCATGTGACTGGTGCTTTGTTTGTTCTTACAATAGCATTAACAGATTAGCTTCTACCTTCTTTCATTGTACAGTTACTTTCCAGCCTTGTTGTGTACACTTTCTTATCGCCAGTTCCACCTCTGAGAAGAAGTCACCTTCAAGTCATTTTAGATCTTTTAAGAAGTGCTGGAGATTGTTTCATTCAGCCTTAACTTTTATATACAACTACACACACGAGTTTGGCATGTCTAATGCTTTTAAGAGATACATCTCATCCACCCAGCCAGTTATTCATTCATTCATTCATTCATTCATTCATTTATTCATTCATTTATTCTGTCATTCTAATTTGAAAGGTGGTAAACAGGTCATAGGGTAGACACACAAACATACTCACACCTAGGGGCAATTAAACATCTCCAATTCACCTGATTTGTCTTTGGACTGTGGGAGGAAACCGGAGAACCTGGTGGAAACCCACAGAGACATGAGGAGAGCATGCAAACTCCAAACAGAAAAGACCTGTCTGGAAATCAAACCCAGAACCTTCTTGCTGAGGTGACACCAATGTTTGGACACTGCAACACAGTGCCCCCTCCCCAACCAGTTATGAACAGTTACATTGTTTTTGTGGTAAGAATCAAGAGGCAATGTTGTCATAAAGGTTCCAGACATACAAAAGAGTGTACAAGACGTTCTGTTGTGGGAAAAATCTGACCTGAGTTCTAATCTGTTTAAATGTATAATCCATGGGCTCTTATCAGAGAGGCTGACCTTCAAGTATGAGAAAAGTGCAACAGTCTTGCCTGTTTTTGCACTGTCCTGACCCAGATTCGAAAAGAATTGGATTAGCAACTCTCTAGGGCTTAGTATTTCATTCACACCGTCTTATGTCAGCCAATACAAGCGTGTTCCTGCTGAAACACTCTAGAGCTCTGTCACTGAAGGACTGATCGAATGAGACAAACTCATTACTTCCAATCCTTCCTCCATGTGAGATCGCTGGTTAGTGTGACAAGTGTTGGATACCTTTCCACTAGTCAGTACATGATACTTGTCACTGGTCACAGTCAACAACAGAATCAGAATCAGAATCAGAATCAGAATTGCGTTTATAGGCCAAGTATGTGAGTGAACACATAGAAGGAATTTGATTCCAGTCGATGGTGTCTCTCAAGCACAACAGTATAAAACAACAACAATATGTAAATATGTACAATGAACAATATACTGAACAATATAATATACAGTAATATACAATCTACAATATGAAAATGTAATATGGATTTAAATTTATAAAATTAATTTATATATTTATAAATAAGGTAAATGTTAACAAATGTATATAAGTGTTATTTGTACATGTAATATGTTTATACTATTTATAAATATAAATATATTTATGGATATATATATATACATGTTTACATATATACATATATACATACACATATATATACATACATACATACACACACATATACACATAAAAAGTATAAATGAACAATACAATACAATATAATAAACAATCTAAATCTTATATACAGAAAATACAAAGATTACAGAAATATAAACCACAGAGTGTACATAAAGTGCAGTGCAATGCTGTAGGTGTTTAGCAGTGTGACAATTCAGCTGTTTAATAGGGAGATGAATTACAGTGTAATGAATGAAATATATATCGCGTGTTAGGAATGCACAATAATATCAAAATCATATCGTCATATCGGTAATGGCAGATACATTTTTGGCAGATATGTGTATGAAAAGATTGTGTTATTGAGATTTTTGCTGTATAACTCCATAGGTTGCTCATAATTAGCTTGAATTTTTATGACAAAATTAATATTCAGAATTCCTTGAGGTAACCAAATCGATTATAAGTAGAGAAGTACTGTATATTACTTATACATTTACTTCTCTTTGTTCCCAAAACAAACTTTTGGTTCCTTGTCTGTATTTTAGTTAACATTATTAGATAGATAGATTGATAGATAGATAGATGGATAAGAACTGTTATGAAAATGACAAGTGACTCTAGACTTTTGAACGGCAGTGCATGTGAATGTCATGTTACAGATTTGGCGGTTCTCATCTGTCTTCCTCTTTTTGTAGCTGACTCAGGAGAAGATCTCCTGTCTCCCTGACCGCATCAGTGGGACGTCAGATGAAGACGTGGACTGCAACCATCTCCGACAGCCCAGACAAAATGTGACCCTGTGGGAGTACGCCATCACTAAGCAGATCACCCCCGACATTGTGGAGATTTTTGGACGCAAGAATGACCTGGACATCCACCAGTACGTCTTCATCAACAGCTTCTGCTACGAGCGGGCCGTGCACTGGTACGCCAAGTATTTCCCCTACCTTGTGGTCATACAAACCATGATCTTCATGATGGCCAGCAGCTTCTGGTTCAAGTTCCCTGGGACATCGTCCAAGATTGAGCTGTTTGTGTCAATCCTGAAGAAGTGTTTCGACTCACCTTGGACCACGCGAGCAATTAGTGAGGTGTCTGAAGAGAGAGAAGACGAACGGACAGTCATATGGAGAAAGAACACCAATGGGAGACCAGCAGCAGTGGAAAGCCCCGTTGAGGAGGACGAAACATCGGTTTTTATCCGGTCTACATCCGTGGTGTCTGACTCTCAGAAGGATGAGCCAGAGTCTGGGACATCTGTCCTAGACAAGAAGGAAGGTGAGCAAGCCAAGGCCCTGTTTGAAAGGGTGAAGACGTTTCGGACACATGTAGAAGAGACAGACCTCCTTTACCTCATGTATGTTCTTCAGACGTCACTTAAAGTCTTAAAGTTTGCCATCATCACCATTTATAGTGTTGCCTTGGTGTCAAATATCAAGATTGTGGTCACTTGTGTAGTTCCACCAGACCTGACTGGTTTTAGCTTGTTCTGCTGCAATCACAACAAAGCACATCTCTTCTCTAAACTGGCTTACTGTTACATCTGCTTTGTTGGAGTATATGGACTTCTGTGCATCTATTCCCTTTACTGGCTGTTCCATCGACCATTGAAAGATTACTCTTTCGACCAAGTGCGTCTGGAGACAGGGATCAATGACATCCCGGATGTCAAAAATGACTTCGCATTTCTCTTTCACCTCAGCGACCAGTATGATCCCCTCTATGCTAAACGATTCGCTGTGTTTCTCTCTGAGGTGAGCGAGAGCAGGTTGGGTCAGGTAAACCTTAACCACGAATGGCCCGTCAAGAAACTTCGCACACGACTCTCGCGGAACTCAAGTGACCGCTTGGAACTGCACTTGTTCATGCTGCCGGGGTTACCGGACACTGTGTTTGAACTACCAGAAGTAGAATCTCTGAAACTGGAACTCATAAGCAACGTGACCATCCCTGGAATCTTGACCCAACTCGCAGCCTTGCAGGAACTTTCCCTCATCCACTGTTCTGCTAAACTTCAACTGCCGGCCCTCACCCATTTCCGGGAAAATTTGAAGGTCCTCCGTCTCAGTTTTGAAAGCCTAGAGCAGGTACCCATGTGGATGTACACCTTGCAAAGCCTGGAGGAACTCCATATATGTGGGCCACTGTCCAATGAGCTGTCTCGCAGTAGCAACTTGGACACCTTGCGTGAGCTCAAGAAGCTGAGAGTGCTGACCTTGCGTAGCAAACTGACCAAAATCCCTTCCGGGGTGACAGACGTGGCCGGCCATCTGCTGAGGCTGTGTGTGCATAACGAGGGCAGCCGGCTGCAGGCCTTCAGCAGCCTGAAGAAGCTGGTGAACCTAGCCACTCTTGAACTGACAGCCTGCGAACTGGAGCGTCTGCCTAGCGCCGTCTTCAGCCTGGCCAACCTGCAGGAGCTGGACATGAGGGAGAACAGTCTGACCACTGTGGAAGAGATCCTGAGCCTGCAGCACTGCCGGCGACTGAGCACACTCAGACTGTGTCACAACTCCATAACATCTATCCCTGAGCACATCAGCAAACTGCGCTCACTGGAGACACTCGACCTGAGCTGGAACAAAATCCAGAAGCTGCCTCCAAGGCTTTGCTACTGCACAAAACTCCGTCACCTTGACCTCTCTCACAACCAGCTAACATCTTTCCCCCCTGAAATTGGGATCCTGCAAAGTCTTTGGCACTTTTCTGCAGCCTACAACTCATTGGAAACACTTCCGGATGAGTTGTTCTCCTGCAAAAGGCTGAGGAGTCTTACACTGGGGAATAACAGTATAACCTTTCTGTCCCCAAGAGTTGGGAACCTGTCTCATCTGATCTATCTGGAGCTGAAAGGGAACAGGCTGGAGTCTTTGCCCATGGAAATAGCAGACTGTAGCCTGCTGAAGTTGACTGGGCTGGTCGTGGAGGACAGCCTGCTTGACTTATTGCCCTCTGAGATCAAACACAGAATGAATGAAAGGTGATCTTTCAATACAGATTCATACTTGACGTGTTAGAAACCCACCAGCTTGTGGATTGTTATCTCTTTGAGCAGACTGTAAAGCAACAGCATACTTGGGATGGAAGGAGTCGTGTTGACTAGAACTCTGGGCTGATTCTGGAATGCTCTTTTAAGATTGAATAGTTTAAATAATAGTAGGCTTAATTAATTTACATTTAAACAATTAATTAACACATAAAAACATCCTGATACTATTTATTTACCTCTCTGCTTGGGAAGAACCCAAACCTTACTGCAACCAAGCTGTGAAGCCAGCCCTGGAACACAAGCCTTTGGAGACTCGATGCATTTGAGATGAGCAGTCATCATTACTGAATGATATTCATTTTAATTACTGCAGTGCCTTAGTTCTGGAAACGTTTGTACTTTTATTGAAATAAAGGATTATCACTTTATACCTGACCTGCCTGTTACACTTTGGGAGGTGTCACTATGTGGTCACAGTGGTGCTAGTTGGGTTGTGTAGAACAGGGGAAGGGGGTGTTGGGAGGATTATAGACCAAATTTTGATGGTATAACCCTCCACCCTCACCCACCAGTGGCACCCAAGGCCAAGGATGCCTATGCCTGGAAATGCTACTGGGTGATCAACCTTGTTTAGCTGGGTTTCTGGTTGCCTTGGGGAGTTTTTCTCATTTTTTTCACACAGTGGGTGTTCACAGATGATGTTGCATAGATGAAACTGAAAGTATGCTGGTGTGTTTGCATATGTATGTGTATTTTACAGTTGGCCGCTGTACAGAGCAAAAAAAAAAAAAACGGTACAATGAGGAACCGCAGTTCACACATAGCTGATGTTTACCTTTCCTTATCAGCATTTGTACCTCCAAGAGAACAAACACATTGCAGATATAAAGATTAACTTTAAAGCTAACTGACTGACCACCCTGTACAGGAATGCAAGAAGTGACCCATAGCAGCTATTATTTGTATTCCAACATGGTAACTTCTCCTTTCGTTATGCAAAGTTTATTTCCAAGAGAGGTATTTAACTAAATATTAGCAACATGTGCATGACTGCTGAGGGCAGGGCTATGGTTGCAAGTGATTCGGTGTTGCAGATTAGATACAGCTGGGAGAAATCTGCTATAGTTGCCAACTCTGTGTTTAAAATTATGCCTTGACTTGTACCTCAGTGCTTCTAGAGGGGCATGCATGTTACAGCGAGTAATTTCTGAATCAGTCAGTCCAGCCTTGACATATTTGTTCTAAGGCATACCTCACCTGCTCAGGTTCAGCAAGGACAGCGCCTTAGGTAATGGAAATTTCCATGGGTGTAGATTAGAGCTGCACAATGGATCATTTGCTAATCATTATCACAGCCTTATAACACATTACTGATGTCGCAAAGGCTTCCCAAATACAGATGAACCTCCAACCAGTTGCGGAACGCTATTAGTGTGTGCTTGGAGTGTCCTGAGCAATCCCGGCCAGTCTTTGGGTGTGTTAATGAAAGAAGAAGTTCAGTAAATGTGAATCATTTGAAGGGTTCAGTAGTATGTTTTAAAGTATTGCAATAAATATCGCAATCACAATTAAGCATATGACAAACATTTCACAACATGATACTGTTTTACTGTGCTATTGGTCTGTTTATGACATCAGACCAATAGCACAGTAAAACAGCTCTACAACTGTTAAAATTACGCAGGGGATCATAATGTGAGGGCGTGGTGGGGCCATGTTATTTCGAGTGCCTAATAAATCTAGGCTACGTGTTTAAATAACGTGCAGTGATGGCAATGGATGGAGTGTCCACAATAAGAGTATAGTGCTGAACACCACAGTATACCTTATTTTTGAATATCAGCTGCTTACAGTATATAGAAATAATATAGAAATTCAAACCCATCACATTCCAGTTACTTTAAATCCTCACCCAGCGATGATCAAGCCTGCACTTTATACACAGTCGTAAATGCTGACAAGGCCAGTATCATAAAACAGCATTATACAGAAGGGAAGTAGAGAAATGACTAATGCTTAAGATACTCAGAAATTCCACTCGTCTGCAGTGATGCAACCCCCAGTCACTCCCTTTACTCTTTGGGTACTCCTACTTGGTTTTGGATTTTTCCATTTGATTTGAAACTAACACTTGCGCTGTAGCCTTGAAACCGTGCTGAGACGAGCATATTGAAAAGGATGTTTCTGTGACACTAAGCTCAGTAAGATGTTCTTGTCTAATCCCCTGTAGCAACGGCCTTTCATTTATGATCCGTCAGACAGAAGTCAGAATCATATCGCAGACCACAGCTGTTGTTAAGATACTGTTTCTTTATGCTAAAATCACATGACCATCAATATGTTATTAGAAAACCTTGGAACTGACTTGCAACATCATAACAGTCCATACAACAGGACTGACATCTGTTTCCATACACTCTTCTTTTTCTATTTATCTTTAAACTATTATGTATCTGTATGGGCAGGTGTGCGCATGTGTGTGTGTGCGTGTATGTGTGTGTGTGAATGCGTGGAATGTTAAGTGTGCCATTTTAGTAGCACAGCAATTTTTAAAAGAACAATAATGTGCAATGACAATATGATCATTCTCTTCTGTTCTGGTTTATTCTATTCTTTTCTATTCTATTCTAGTCTGTTCTGTTTTATTCTATTCTATTCTGTCCTGTCCTGTTCTGTTCTGTTCTGTTCTGGTATGGTTAAAAAAGGACCGTAATCGCAGGAAATCTGGATGAGTGCCACTGAAGATTTTGTTACAGGATGCAACAGGTAGCCTCGGCTTTTGGCTTTAAAGCAGTCAGGACCAACAAAACCTCCATTGTGTGGATGTCCTCCAAGCATAAAACCCTGTGACACACTGTTCTTGTTCAGCGCTGTGCAAGTCTACCTCAGCGACGGCCTGTTCGGTAAAGCACATTCCTTCACTCCGCAATTATAAATGTCCTTGCTGAGTCACCTTGGACACTTACACACACACACACACACAGTGTGACAGTGTACACGGCATGCACTGTTAAGATGTCTGGAAAAAAATGAATTTTTGAAGAGATCATTTACTGTTCATTACAGCAAGTTGTTTAATGGTGTTTAATGATCATTAATGATGTTCTCTTCAGTATAGCGTGTGTTTAAATGAAACATTGCTTCCCTGGAATGGTGCTTGTTCATCACATCAAAAAAAGCCTGCATGGCACAGATGGTACCTAAATTTAAAATTTCATAGGGGAGCCAAGAAAATGCTAAATACAAGCACTAAAATGCTTACTGTGACCATGTTCAGCTGATTGGAATCCAAATGAATGTCCTAAGCAACTCTAGAACTTCAGTGGAGTTGGTTTACAGAGAGAAAAGCTTACGAAGAGCGCCTCCTTGTGGTAAAATGAATGTCGAGGGTTTGTTTTTTTGTTGTTTTGGTCAAACCTTCTCACACAGTGATCAGACTTTGAAGATCTGGTTTGATTGAATCATTTAATTGCTTTAAAGAATTCATGTAATAACAATACCAGTACATCCATTTAAGGGGCAGGGCGGAGGGGTGTTGACAAGTATTTTTATAAATAACATCAAAAAAATCCCACAGGTAAACATAAATGCATATTTACAATTTCTCAATAAATAAGTCAATATTTCCATAAAATGTTATATACACATCATAAACACTAATGTTTTAATACACACAAAAACACAAACTAAGTAAATAGTCTACAAGTTCATCAGTGCACGTTGCAAACCTCACTAAGTGAGAGAAGGCAACAGTAATTTCATGACTTTTTTTTTGTTTTGTTTTGTTGTTTTTGTTTTTAAAAAAGGTTAACAGTTCAAGTTTCCTACACAGACCCGTGCAGAAAATGTAATGTTGGCTGGAAAAAGGATGAAAAAAGAGCTATTTACAATTGTGCATGGCAAACACCCGGACAGCTGGAAAAGGGAGTGAGACCCTCCATACCAGCTCTGGTACTTTACTCTGTGCAAAACTGCCTCTGCTACATTCTTCATCTAGTATTTTGATTCAACTATGCAACTGAACAATTAAACATCTAAAAAAAAAAAGGTAAACATATAGTAATCTAGTACTGTACACAAAAAAATTGCACCCCCCCTCAAAGGACTGGGCTCTAGAACCTTAGGATTGTTTCAAAGAGTCGAGTTCTAGATTCTGAATTTATTTTCTAGGACTGAAAAGTTAAGGTGGATTCTAGCTGCCGTTTCAGCAGTTCCACCACATCTGGAGAGCACGTCGCCTTGGCGATGTCCAGCGCGTTTTCCCCTCGTGTGTCCTGGTGGCCGAGGTTTGAACGTGGAGCTAAATACTCTACCATATCCCTGTAGCCTTCGCGAATGGCGAGGTGGATGGGAAGGGCTCCGGACTGATCAGGGACGTTGACTGAAGCGCCAAAGTCCACTAGGACACGGAGTGTGTCCAGAAAACCTGTTCGGGCTGCATCGTGGGCCGGCGTTATTCCGAAGCGGTCCTGGACATTTGGGTTTGCGCCGTTCTCCAGCAACAGGCACGCCACGTTGGTGTTGCCCATCATCATAACCTGGAGAGTAGAAAACACTCAAAATTTAATTATACTATAATAACAATGGAGTAACTGTTGGACAAAGTAATCTAGAGGGGCACAGTGTCCAATAAAGTGGCACAATGTCCAGTGGGGGACACAAATAGTTTTTTACTGTTAATAAAGCAGCAATAGTATTGCAGAAAGCCTCTACATTTCTGATTGTGTCCTCAGAGCATCAGTGTTGCTGCTGAGTTTCTGTGGGTGAACCGAGGCGTTCACGTGATCTGACATATGTAAATAATTTAGTCTTTTTAGTGTACTGCAAGGCAGTATCACAGTCACATGCAGAAATAAGTTTGTTCTATGGTACAGTTTTAATATAGCCATAGTGTGTACTTGAGTGAAGTTACAATATTGACATAATGCTAAGTAAATGTATTCATCTCAAAACAGACATATGCATAGGTCTCCCCGGGCGCTGTGTTCCTGGCTGCCCGCTGCTTCACTTGGTGAATGGGTTAAATGGGTTAAATGCAGAGGAAGAATTTATGCTGTTTACACTGTGTGCTGTGGTGTGTTCACATATGACAAACTGACACTTTACACTTACACTTTACACTACTACAGCAGGGTCATAGTTAGGCAAACATTTATGGTAAAATTAATGATAATAATGGCAGAGTTAATGAGGTAAAAGTCAACTTGCTTTTGCATGACAGCTTTTGCATATAGGAAACCAAAAGAAAGTCACAGGTTAGACCAGCTCTCTTCTTGGAAAGCTGGAGATTCCAGTACAGTTAGGTGATTTCCCTCCTCAAACAAACCTGATACACTTCATCTGTTAATGACCAGGTTTAGTATGTGGACTCTGACCGATGAGGATCAAGCAGGCACACAGTAACAGCAGCACATTTATCCAAGAACTTCAATAAGGCGCTTAAGGGGAAACCATTTAGCCACATTAACCCACATTTGAGCTGTTGATACTACTACAGAATAATATAACATAATAACATATAAAAACTAGGGGTGGGAATTTAACGCGTTAATTGCGATTAATTAATTTGAAAAAAAATAACGCGTTAAAAAAATAACGCAT